>VWZL01003811.1:2118650-2417427 GCA_013396915.1 Stercorarius parasiticus
GCCCGGCCAGCCCCCGGCCTCCCCTCCTCCCCGCCGCGGGCTGCAAGAAGTTAATTTATTTTTGGAAAAGCAGCTCTCAGAGTTTGTCTAATTCCACCCGCACCAGCTCCTTTCACTCTATTTTAAACCAGTTCTTACTGTGCTTCAAGTTTATAAAAACAATCACTGCTCCCTGATAAAAGCAGCCCTAATCCACGGAGAAAGCAAGGAGTCACAAAAGCAGCATCTCCTCCAGGACACTCTAGCTCAGCCGAAAAGTTTGCAGGTAATTTACATTTCCTACTTAATGTCTTTCTGTCCTTCTAGCTGCTTTCTCACAAGCATGTCTGGTTGTGTTGACACACAGCACCTACGTGCTGCAACACCTCTAGGGAGACGGAGCACAGTCAGGCGTTGCTGCTCCCTGCTACCTCTTCGGGCTTGTTGGTGGGGCCTTGGTGGCCGCTGGCACCCAGCAGGTTCTGGACTATGTGCGGACCTACACGGAGCGTGGCACTTGTTGGGGAACAGGCACAAGGTGCATTGAGCAAATCTGGGGCCAGCCTTCCCGGAGGGGCCGACAGGGAGCTGTGGAGGGGATGCAGCGGCTGGCTTTGTGCAGGGAGGGTGATGATGAAGGGCCATGTGAGGTTCCCGAAGGCTCTTGCTTTGCTGCAGCCCTGTGGAGGCTGCTCTGATGGCTGCTGTAATCCCCCCACCCCAGGCATGCAGAGGGCACCCCTCCCGGCGAGTCAGGTGTGCGGTGGCACCCTGCTTGTGTCCCTCTCACTCCTGCTTTGCCAGGATGACAGCATCAAGACTCCGTTAACTGTGGAGGGTCATTCTGGTTGCACCAAATGCTCAGCCGTTAAATGCAACTTCTCCGTGACTCACCAATGCAACCCACAAAAAATGTTTAGAAAAAGCTCCCAGCATCGCTCATGTTCAGAAATCCAGGGCATTTATGGACCGCTTTGTTTCTTTTAAATGAATGCGTTGCAAAATGTTGCCAGTCATAAACTACTGATGTCATTTGTTGAGCACTGAAGCGCTCAGGGGAGGTTTTGTCAGGCTTTCTGGTGTTCCAGGGTTAATGCTTTTGAAAGCACCACCTTGGCAGCCGCAAACGGGGATGTTTCCAGCAGTTTGCCGGTGCGGGAGCAGGGCAGGCGGCAGCACTGCCAGGACGGGGCTGTGCCCGTTCCCTTTCCTCGTAGGCTGCATCACCCAGCGCTGCCCATGGGCAACCTCTCTCCTCCCCAGAGCAGCCCTCAGGGCACACAGGTGTGGTTTTGGAAAAGGGATGAGGGTTCAGGTTTTAGCACTGCGTGTAACAATTGCGGCTTTGCTATGATCCATCTTGGTCCTGGTTGACTTTTCCCTGTTGCCAGTTGGTGAAACATGCATCATCTCTGCTCTGAGTGGAAAAAAAAACCCAAAAGGCAGAAAAATTAAAGGTTTTTTTATTTGATTTCGTGACCTGATCTCTCCTGTAAATGTTATTTGTCAGATGGCCCGAGGGACAACAGAAGTGAGTGACCCCACATCCCGCTCTCCGAGGTGTCTCTCTGCGGTGCTGTCCGTGTGTTTTGGTGGTCCAGCATGCAGGGGAAGGGAAACGCGGTTGTTGTGTGGAGTGTACAGGCTAAAAATAGTTTCCCTCTCGTGCTCCATCTGAATGGGCAGCCACATATGACTGTACATGGATTTGTCTGATAGTCCCGTTTCAGTGTAAGAGACAAAATATCTTAGTTATGGCTTTGTTCTTCAGCTAACAATGGGTAGCTAAAAATATCCAACTTTGTTCCACTCAATAAAGTTTTCTCAAGGGGAGACACTAACGTTACATTTTTGCCAGATCCATGCAAAATGCAGCCAAAAAAAATGCACATTTTTGCCAACAGCTTTTCATAAAACATGTAACCAGCAGAAAACTCCATACTGTTCCGCGAGTGGGGCTGTGCTGTCTGCTGTGCGCAGCATCCCGGGGCTCCTGGCTGCCCGGCTCCCCGGCAGCATCTGCGGAGGGCAAAGGGACGTGGCCTCCTCCCCATCCTCATCTTCATCCTCCTCTGTGCAGCTCTAGCGGCAGCACTGGCTGCCAGCACGTTTGGGCTGGGCAGGCGCAGGGCGATGCGCTGCTGCCCGCTTGTGCCTGGCCAGGGGGTGTGTGGTGTGTGTGTGCCCCAGCGCTGCCAGTGGTAGCTGGTTGGTGGTCGCTGTGGTCTCGCTCCAATTCCCTTATTTCCCATTTTATGTCAGCCGGGGCTGGAGGCCGGCCAAGCCAGCCCAGTCCCGCTGTGCAAGCGCCGTGCTGGTGTTAAAAGCCTGGCACGGCTGCCGCAGCACGCGCAGACTGACAGCCAAGAGGAAGCCAGCAGAGACCTCACTGGGCTGGCACGGTCCCCGCGGAGAGGAAAGAGATGGGCTCTCCTGTGCCTGCCCCTATCTCCAAATAAAATCGCCGCCTCCCCACCGCTGCCACCCGTGTCCTCCCTCTGGCTGCAGCATGGCCATGGTGGTTACTGCTCCCAGGAAAGGTCAGGGAGGCAGAAGACCTGTCCCATCCTTTGTGTCAATGGAGGCCAGCCTGCTCCTTGGGTAACACAGGGGTGTTACCTTTGTGCTCCCTTGCCTTGCAGCCATGGGCAGAGCAGATCCTCTTTCCATGTCATGTTGCCTTGTCAAAGCTGGTTTGGATGAGTAAGCAACCGCATGGTTTGCAACAGGCACTTTGCTTTCTTATTCAGAAGTGCCCAGGCTCAGCTGGAGCTCATTTTGATCTGGGCTAGAGAGCTTCCTTCCCACCAGGTGCTTGCTGAGTGGGACCAAGTCTTGTTTTAGCTTTGGCCAAGATCAGGAAGAGGTCGGGCTTCTTCTACCTTCCGTGGTACTGCAGTTTTCCAGGCTGCAAATCATTCTTGTAGCTCTTCTCTGAACCTGTTCCCATTTTCCAGCATCCCTCCACTTGTGTAGGCACAATGACCAGTAATGATCTCCCTAATTCTGGATGTCCTTCTCTGTGTCATATTTTCTCTCCAAGCCACAGTCCCACATCCAGAGCTCCTACTCAATCAGTTTTCAGTGTGCCCTTTCCTGCAACCTTGTCACATATTGCTGCTTTTCTCCAGGGTCCCTCCGTTTGGCATGCGGCCACATTGGCATTCAGGTAGGGACATTTCAGAAGAACAGAGAAGGTTTGTGGGTTGTGGTGGGAGCAGTCCCCTGTGCCAAGAGCAAAGGAGCTCTCGAGGCCCTGGTGGGATAAAGGCAGGAGTGGTTTTGGAAGGGAGCGCTGTTGTGGTCGCTTGACAGGGGTGGGCTCACATGGCCAAAGAAGAGCTGGTGGAGCTGGTTTGACACCAGTGAGAAGCTGAGGTGGGATGCAGCCAGCAAAATGGGCCAGGGAGCACTGCAAGGCTCTTCCATGTGTTGTGGCTGAAGCAAAGCGTTCCTCTGCCTGGCTGGTTATCCTGTTTCTTCTCACCCCTGGTGTGCGGGACCTTTCTCCTGCTCGGAAGTCTGAGCTCCAAAGGTGGGTTGCCCGCCCCGGGTGGACAAGCGCGTCTTTTGGGAAGAAGATGCTGCCCGATGTGACTCATGCAGTGTTTGCTGCCGCAGCATTCCCGGAATGTACCTGCTTTATTTCTTGGCCTTCTTGCCTGTTATTGGAGAGGAGCTACAATAATGGACTGGGTATTAGATGGCGAAGAGATCCAGCCCCTGCACTTGGGTTCGGGGTACGCGTGCACCCCGTGAGTTAGGGGTACCTTGGGCCAGGGGTGCAAACACAGGACAGAGCTCCTTGTGCTGAAGGACAGGGACCTGCCAGGATCTTGTTCTGCCAGACGTGACATGTTTGTGACAGGGTTATTAGTCACCTTCCTGCCTGTTTTTGAGCTCCCGGCAGGCTGGTTGTGTGTGTCCTCCAGCACAGGCTGGCTGTTGAGTGCAGAGTTTGCAGATGGTCCTTTGCTCCTGGAGAAGCTCAATGATGTCCCATAGTACATGGCTGGGGACATCGCTCATGGTGACAGCTCAAGGCTTCCCTTGCCTGTGGGCCCATCTGCACGGCTCTGCTGGAGGGTGGTTCAGGGATACAGCACAGACCCTCGCACCCAGCGGGGCAGAAGTAAGAGGCACCAGTGCTGAGCAATCGGCTCTTCTGGCTGCCTCTTTCCACTGCTCCTCCATGAAGTGCCCCACAAAAGCACTCAGCCCTTGGGTTTCCCTGCACTTGCCTGGCTCCCGGAGGGCAGACACCGCATAGACAACATTGTTTTTCAGAAACTCCCCTAAAGCCCACCTCTCCTGCCAGTCTCCTTCCCAGGAGCTCCTCAAGGACTTGTGCCCACCCTTGTGACTCAGAGCCAGTGGATACCTTGGATTCAGGTGTCAGATATGGAGGCTGTGTCCAACCTTGTGCCCCTCCCTGTGTGGGAAGTCAGGAGAGAAGCAGCGAGATGGTAGCTGGGAAAGGGAGAAGTGCACATCAGGGGTGCCCCACATCAGGACACATTATAGGACGAGGGGTTACGGTTTTAAACTGAAAGAGGGGAGATTTAGATGAGATATGAGGAAAAAATTCTTTGCTGTGAGGGTGGTGAGCCCCTGGCCCAGGTTGCCCAGAGAAGCTGTGGCTACCCCATCCCTGGAGTTGTTCAAGGCCAGGTTGGACGGGGTTTTGAGCAACCTGGTCTGGTGGGAGGTGTCCCTGCCCAGGGCAGCAGGGTGGAACTAGATGATCTTTAAGGTTCCTTCGAACCCAAACCATTCTATGATTCTATGATCAGGTCATGGTTACTGTTCGGGAGACTTGCTGTTCGGGAGACTTGCTGTTCGGGAGACTTGCAGTAGCACTGTTGTGGTGAGTTATGGGCAGGACCTTTCTGGAAGGGGACAGGAAGCGAGTTTATAATTTCTTTGGCTGAGGTGATCCAAGGACGGCAGATTTCCCTGCTGAGTCTGCAGAGCCTGAGCCTTCATCCATACTCTGCATCTCTTGTAGAAGCACCTCCATTTTGATATTGCCCAAATGGTTCATGACCCCCAAAGGTGGTATTAGGCACTGATGTTCAGGAGTGTGATCTTAAACACTCCTCCCACGTCACTGTGGCTCCAGGTGCCTGCTGCCAGCCTTGCAGTCTAGAGGTAGAGCTGTTGCCATCTCTGTGATCACCCATCATTCGTTCATTTTGTAGTTCATTCATGGAACTAGATGATCTTTAAGGTCCCTTTTAACCCGAACCATTCTGTGAGTCTATGATTCTATGACTCACTTGACCGTAGATGGTAGTGGGTCTCCATCTGTACCCCCTGCTTCCCAGGCCAGTTGTTTCATCTGCCGCTTGCCTTGAAGCAGGGCCATTCTGCAACCAGGAGCGCTAATTTCATGAGACAGGAACGGAGAGGGACCCTCCATACTTGTCCTTCCTTCCGAGCCAGCCTCTAGCTGGTTTTCAGTCCCCGAGACAACAGTGCAAGGAATGCAGTCAGAGAGGTTGTGGCCTTGTCCAAGCACTGATACGTGGTGGGGGAACAGTTTGGCAGACCCTGCCTGCTCTGCACCTCCAACCAGCTGCCAGGAGATGGGGGCTTCTGGCTTGCAGGGGTAGCTGGGGACATGGGGCATCATGCATGGGAGTGGTTTGTCCAGCCATCAGAGGGTACTCCTTTGGAACCTTCTACCTACGTGTTGGTGTCAAGATGGGATCTCATGACTAAGCGTTTCTACATGTGGCCTCACCATAACCTGCTGTGGCTATCTCCTGTTGTGCCAGCTGGTGCTGCTTATCAGGTGCTAATGATTTAGTTTAAGCTACGAGGTAATTTCTGAGAAACTCAGCTGGGGCCTGGAAGATCTGTGTGGATATTCCAGGTGGTGCTGTGTGTATGACACACATGGCTTCCTGGTCAGCGCACACTTCTCCTTGGCATCATGGAGCACATGGGGAATTCTGCTCTCAGGATTGTCCCCTTCCACACACTGGTGCTTGGTACGTGATAAACCAGAATACCCAGTGCAGTGACCTTCACGATCCTTTGGCCACTGCACCTGGGACCTGCCTATGTCCATCCTGCTGTGTCCCAGACACGCAGCAGCCACCAGCTCAGTGCTGGCAGCATTGTCCTGGAGAAGGTACTGGGAGAGGGGACATACATCCGCCTTTAGCTCCATTTTGTGACTCATGTTGATTTATGTCCCAACCTCAAGCCAAAAATACACCCTGCTAGCATGGGCACTGCTGGAACACACACAGAGGGCTTATCAGCTGTCCCCGGGGACTTCCTGGCTCCAGACCTCATCTTGAGGGTGTAATAGCCACGAGCACCCTCAGGAATGGGGCCCTGCCTTCTCTTTGAGCTTCGGGGTGTGGGGCCTGCTGCCTCTCCAGCAGGGCTGGTGGTGGGACTCTGCACCTGGAGAGTGCTGCACACTGTGGGTGAAGTTTCTCCCCTACAGACAGAGCTCTGCCTAACGGAGAGTGGGCGGCTCCCAGGTGGCTTGTTTTCACTGGGGTATTGCCCATCTACCCGCACACCATGCAGTGTGGTTCCTGGTGTCAACCAGTGGGGCATCCCCAGTGGGCCTGCAGATGTGTGGGGAAGGACCAATAGATACCTTTGCAGAGCTGGGAAGGAGTTACATGAACTTAATAGCATCCAGGCTAAAATGAGCAGGCTTTGCCACCCATCCCTCGTGCTGGCCAGGGACCAGCCCAGCCTGCTGCACCCTAGTCCCCACGGGCTCCTCTGGGTCTGTCCCAACATTGCCCAGTGCAGGCAGCAGTAGACCTTCGGGTGCTGAAAGCTGCTCTTTGGGAGCCACAAGGCAGATGTGGGACCTGTGACAGCTCTGTGCTGACCCCATTCGGACTGTCACTAGTGTCACCAGTGCTGAGCGTGTGCCCAGGGACGTTCCTCACCGTCTGTCCCCGAGGGCTCTGCTCGAGAGGGAGAGAGGACCTGTTGGCATTGTGTATCATCTCAGCGAGCACCATCCAGCCCACAGGCAGGCTCTGACCTCTAATGGAGAAGCCTGCCTGTGTGTTTTTGCATGTCAGCAGCAGGAATCGTGTCCAGTCTGCCTGATAGTCTCCATTCCTAATAAATACTTGGGACACACCTGCAAGCTCACTGTACCCCTACCTGAGTCAGGCTTCTGGCACCCTGCAACGTTCCCTTTGTGACATCCCTCTTGTCCTGTTAGAGCTTGTGCAAAGCCATTTCTGCTCTCTCTGTAGGCATCAGTGTGGGCTCAGGAATCCCTGTCTCCTCTGTGCCGCTGCCCAGCCCTGTCCCAGCCCTGCATGCAGCAGGTGCTGAGGGTTGCCTGGAGGAGAGCTGGGGTGGCACTGCCCTTGGGGGGGTCGGGGAAGGGCAGGACCTGCAGAAATCTGCAGCGTTTCGCTCTGGCTCACTCTGGTCCTCCCACCTTCCCCGGTGGTGTGGTTTGCCTGTAGAGCCAGCCACGCTGCCCAGGGGCTGTCCTGCAGCAACGTTGTCCCTGAGCCCTGAGCTGTCACCCAAGTGCAGCAGCTCACACCTAGCTTCCATGTGTCCCTGGACCAGTCCCCAGGGCTTTCTTCTCTCCTTGTAGTCCCCCAATCCCATTAAATGCAGAACAGTTTTTACCCTTTACATTATTTTTCAGGCCTCCCAAGGCCAATCCATCCCCACATGGTGCTGTAGCCAGCGGAGCGGAAGAAAACAAAGTGGCTAGGGCCTATTGAGGATGACAGTCTGGAGCTTCTCGGTTCTTAGGATGAGTTTGCGAGCAACAGGGTGATGCTGTTGCTGCAGCGCATTACAGTGTGTTACTCCAAACTGAGTTTTGCAACTTCCCAGCATTTCTAGAAGCTGCAGTGCTGCTGAGGTAGGGCAAATGATCAGGAAATTGGGCTGTGCATCTCGCCGTAGGAGCCGGTTTCAAGACATTCCTACAAGGACTTGCTGAAATGCAGAGGGACCTGGGTATGAAAGAGCTGAAGAGAGCACATGGACCCAATTGGATGCGGATCCAGATCCAGCACATGTCTGTGCGTGATGTTCCCTATCTGCACTGCAGGCTAATGCAATAAATCAAAGCGGATCACCAGGAGAAGGCCTGTCAGAGCAGGTCATTTCGCAGGGCTCTGACATCGGCCAGCCAGCTGCTGGACGGGGCATATGGAGTTTGTTTAACTACCAGCAGCAGCACGTATTGCCTTGGGTCCAACAGCTTGTTTTGCAGTGCAAGTAACAATAACACACATTTGCAGTTGACAGAGGGTTGCAATGCCATGTGGGATTTGCTCTCAGCTCAGGAAATGTTCCTGGGAAAGTCTTTTCCCTCCCAGTGTTAGAAGAAGGGGCTTGACTCCTTTCTGAAGTGGGACAATGAATAATAACTCCCCAGAGATGTGGCAAATGCTGCGAAACAGCCTCGCATAGCTGCAAGCTCCAGCTCAAAGGACCCTGCTGCGTTCTGTCCCTGGAAAACTCGCGGGGTCTTATTTCTGCTCAACAAACAGCACGTAGGCATCTCCACCAGTGGCTGTCATCACCACCCCGAGGAGCCGTCCTGGCATGCCGTACGGAGTCCCTGGGCTCCAGGCTGTCAAACTGCTCCCTCCCCGGAGATGGCCTCTCTCTGCTGCATGAGCGCGTGTCCCCGTGCTGCATGGGTTTCCCTCACCCAGTGTTTCTGCGGTGGCCCGGCGAAGGGCAGAAGTGATTGCAGATAGCTGGTGGAGTGCCGAGCTGCTGCCAGCACAGCCAGGCCTGCTGCTCCTCCAGCCTCACTGCTGAGTAGAGTTCAAATGACACAAGCGATCCTTTAGGTGCTGTTTGAGCTTGAGAAATCCTTTGTGCCATTGCTTACGCATCCCTGTGTTCTGTCTGTTTCTCCGGGGCTTTTCTGTAAGGTGGCTCCAGGCCTGTGTCCCACCAGGCTCCAACGTCAAGTCCGGCAGAGCATCCCATGGCTGCCTGCATCTCCATCCCACTGTGGGGCTTTCCTCTGGTGGTGCTCACCACCTCTTTCTAGCAGCACACTCAAACCAGACATGAAGAAGGTGCATAGCTCCTTTACCCCATCAGCGCAGCAGTTTCAGGGCCCTCCTGGAAGGGACTGTCTCATGTCCCTGTGGCACACAGTGCTGCGAGGCCACCAGGGTCCTGCCAGGGTCCTAGAGGTTGGATAATATTGCTGCACAGGACTATCTACGTCATCCCAGAGCTCTGTCCTGCTGTCACGCCTCATCTTTGGGGACATACGATAGTGAAAGGTGGACACATGGCCTTTCAGAAGGGTTTCTAAACACACTCCTTAGTTCAATTTGAACAAGGATACCAAAAATATATATGTGTCAAGCAGCAGTGCCATCTTTGGTTTCCTCCTGAGGAAATTCTGCTACTCCAGACCTTGCTCCAGGTCTGCAGAGCAGGTCTCCAGATCTGTCCAGGAGAACAGCAGCGTCAGAGGGCTGAGGGTCAGCGATGGCCCAAGACTACTGCCTGAAGGGGTATCTAGTAACTGCCGTGACCCACCTGAGACACCTCCCACCAGTCTTGATTGGATGAGGCACTGGTAGGCTCCTGAATCCAAGCCTGGCTCACGTGGGCTGAGCACAGGGAGCAGACGAGGGTGAAGAGTGGAGAGACCCTGGGCACAGCATGATCAGGGCAACTGGGAAGAGGGACAGGGTTGTCATTTGGGACCATGGCAGATGGTTTCCTCAGAGGGGAGGTGCATTCTTCTCAGCCCTGGGTGCAGGAGGTGACCTGCTGCTGTTCCTGGAGCACAAGGGACTGTTCCTGGAGCCGGGAGGTGAGGAGTGCACTGAGCATTGCTCAGAGTGGTTAACCCACAGCGCACAGCCAGGCCTAGGGAAAGAGATAAGGGATGTCTAAGCTGGGAGTGGGAGGCAGCAGCTCTCTGGAGAAGAGCAGGATGTGCCAAGAGCCCTGGTTGTGTACTCTGGAGCTATACAGCAGCCTTGACAATAAGCTGGTGCAGGCTCTTCCGTTGGGGATTTTCACCCGCGCGGTGTGTTTTGTGGTATCTGCTCCCCTGCGCTGCCTTCACTGGGGCCGACTGCAGCACGCACGCTCTGGCTGCCCAGCTCCCCAGCCATTTGTCACTGAGAAATTTAACTTTCTGAAGTCTGCAAGCTTGCTAAGAATAAACTTAATAAATTAGTGAGCATATTTAAAGTGCACCACTGCTCGCTGATCTGGCATTTTAATCTGCTTGTGAAGCTATCCAGAGTGTTTGCTCAGCGTGTGGCCAAGTTCTGAAATATTTGCATGCTGCTATTGTCAGTACATCTTCTGACCCTTTGCAAAAGGATGGCAGGAGGAGTGAATTTATAAGAATCTTCCACTGGCGAAGGTAGCGGAGTCGTTCCTGCTAACACACTCGGTAGAATTATCTCCCTGAGATCATCTTCTCCTGTTATTCTGATCTGGTGGATGAGATACTATTAAACAACGCAGCTGTGTTTTATGTTCTCCAGGGCTACATATCCTCTTCAGTGACACACATTCTTTGCAGGTCAGTTGTAAAAGATGTTTGATGTTGGCACATAGGCAGCTGGAGCAAACCGAAGCCACTCTTTCCACTTGGGAATGACGGCAATGGTACTGCAGGTTAGACTGGCCTCTGCCCTGTTAAGGCAAGAAGTGCCCTGCCCGTCCCCGTTCTGCCTTTCCCTGTGGCTGCAGGCAGGCGGGCAGGAGAAGAGGGGACTCCTGGAAGCCAGACGAGGGCCCAGCAGCTGTGTGCAGGGCTCCAGGAGCTGGTTCTCCTTCCCTCATCCTCCACCTTCTTGCGACGGTGTGGATAACGGCCCCTCCATGGTCTGACTTCTCTGCAAGACGCCTTCTTCCAGCAGCTCATGAGGGTTCACAAAGCCCTGATGAAATGGAGCAAGAAGCCCTCGGCTCTCTGTAGCCATGGTTGTGCTTCTTTCTGTGACCGTCTCTTTGGTCTGCACAACGTGTAGGCTCTGGCTCTGCAGTCCTTACACACCCCCTGGAGCTGCCTTCACTGTGAGCAGCACACAGATTTCCACTTGCTGGGCAGAGCCACAGTCCTCCTGGTTCCAAGACACTGAAAAGACTTCAGGGTTTATCAGGCAGAGATGTGCGGGGGACCCAGGAGTCCATGGCCACCATTTCACTGCACAGAAGTTGGCATTTCTAGGTAGTGGATCATCCACCCTATTTTAGACACCTACTTAGTGCAAGATCAATTGCTTCCTAAACACCACTGACTATAAAAGCTGAACCTGCGCACCCAGGTGTGGAGAGTGACAAAGCAGCCTGACCCCAGAAGAGGATGACTCCCATCCTTATCAGTTTTGAGAGGTTAGAGTTTCTGGAAGATTGTTTCGCTGAACGATTCCCGACATATCATGAAATATGGATGACAGCAGCTCTTCCCGTGCTTGGAGTCCAAGAGAAGCCTTCACAGCCTGGTCAGTCTTCAGTAGATGA
Source organism: Stercorarius parasiticus (assembly GCA_013396915.1). Taxonomy (NCBI): domain Eukaryota; kingdom Metazoa; phylum Chordata; class Aves; order Charadriiformes; family Stercorariidae; genus Stercorarius; species Stercorarius parasiticus. The sequence continues at coordinate 2,130,111 of VWZL01003811.1, forward strand.
TGTACGTAGGAGCAGCTAGGTTGGGTACAGCTGAGGAACCAAAAATGAGATGTGAGCATCTGGGAAGGTGGCAGTGCTAAAAGGAGGGAGGGAGAAAGGAAGCGGATGGGAGAGGACGTCAGATGGCAACTTAATATCTGGGTTTTGGCCACCATGAGTCAGGTGTGTTCCTGCTTGGACATCTAAAGAGAATAAGGCAAACTGCTTGAGATGTAGGATTAGGGGAAGCTAGAGCTCAAGTAGGAGTACACAGAGCCAACCTTTGTTTAGGAAGCCCAGTTTTCAGTTAATTTGGGATTAAAAAACCCTAAGAATTTGAAAAGAAATCTTGTCAAGAATAAAAGCCCTATTTTTGGAGAAAATAATTAGCAAAAAGTTAATTTGGAGGAGGATGGAAAAGGGGAGTCATGAAAGAAAAATCAGAAGGATGAGAGCTGTAAAGGGCAAGGTGAGGTGGAGGCCACAAATGCCTGGTGTGACATATCAGGAGGGGCTGCCCAATGCTCAGTAACAGGTGCACCTGGCCAGCTGCCCATCCCTTCCCAAATTCATGGCATGTCACCTTTCAGACTCTTTGTCTCTTCTAAAATTGACCAGAATGGACCTTTCATATCGGAGGCCTGTTCAGCAGCCCTGGGTCCAGCGAGTGACATAGTCCCACCATGGGACCATGTGTCTCACGGGGTTCAAAACACCCATGGGTCACAGGCTGCCAGGATAAGGAGGTCCTAAAGGGCAGGTCTTGGAAGGAGGAGAAGTTGCTTCTGCTTTTGCTTTATAAGATCCCTGCAGGTCTAAGAAATGGACATATTTTTTTTTGTAGAAAACTTATCACCAAGAAAAATGCCCATGTTGAAGCTCTTGCTCTCAGTGAGGCACGGCTGAAAGGGACCAGCAGGACTCGGTCCCTGCCTGTGAGTACAAGCAGAGTCAGCAAGAATAGTGACGGCTTCGTTTTCCGAGTTCCTTTCCATCGTTGTTTGGACTAAGAGGCCTTCAGATACTTTTGTGATTATCTTGTCTGGCTACCAGGTATAATCTGAGCCCAGATTTATTCCTGCTTGAATCAGAGCAAGCAACCAAGCATGATGTAACCTTTGCTAATGATGGAGATTCCCACACTGCCTTAGCAAATTGTTCCAGTGGTTAATTACCCTTGCTGGTATGCCAGTAAGCATTATGCCATATTACTAGTTTCAGTTTGCCTACCTTCAACTTCTGGACATTGGATCATAATCAGGCTCTGTCTGCGAGGCTGGAGAGTCTTCTCTGGGGAAATAGATGTGATCTACGTACCTCAGCACCTGTTCTTTGGCAAGCAGAGTAGATTGATCTCTGGAGGTCTCTCAGTGCAAGCTTGGTTCTCTTTGATCATCTTCACAGCTTTTCTTCCAATCTCTCAACATTCCGGTGAACGAAGAGCACCAGAACCAGGTGCTAAGTGGACACGGGCACCCAGATGCAGGGCAGTATAATTTCTCTACTGCTCCTGGAGGCTACTGTCCCAGGAAAGCGGTGGCTTTGTGGCCACCTTCACGTGCGAGGAGGGTACAACCAACTCAAGCTCTCCCAGACTGCCCAGGGTCTCACAGTCACCGCTTCCCAGGACAGAGCACCCTGCCTTGTGTATGTGGCTGGTAATTGACGTTCCTGTTCCCTAGATGTATGACTATATTTGGCTATATTAACTATCTGCTTGTGCCCAGTTTAACCAGCAACACGGGCCATTCTGCAGCAGTGATCTGGCTTCTTCTCTATCTGCCGGTCCCACAATCTCAGTGTCATCAGCAAACTTTACCACAGATGATTTAATATTTTTTCAGATCATTGATAAAAACGTTGAATAGCGCAGGGCCAAAAACCGACCCCTGGGGAACTCCACTAAATCCACCCCTGCTGGGTGAGGAGTTCCCATTTACAACTGCATCTGAGACACGTCACCCAGCCAGCTTTTAATCTATTTAATATGTGCCATGTTGATTGTGTATTGTTCTAGTTTCTTAATCAAAATGTCATACAGTACCAAGTCAATTGCCTTGCAGAAGTCTAAGTATATTACACCACCAATATTATTTTTATCAATCAAACTTGTAATTTCAGGAAAAAGATGAATCTTAGTTTGACATGTTCTATTTTCCATAAGTCTATGTGAATTAGCATTAATCATACTTCTTTTACTTAAATCTCTATCTGTGGCATCCCATAGCAGCCGTTGGAGGTGAGCGCCTGGAGCTGATGCTGGGCTGACAGCCCTACCGGTGTCTGGTCCGGCCAAATACTTCTATAAACATTGGCAAACATTGGCTTTCTTCTGTTGTTGTTGATTGCTCTAGCGCATCCATCCAGAGACAGACTAATACAACCAACAACTTCAGAAGAGCTATATTTATTCCTTTTATATCGAGAGAAATTGCTTCTCATTAGCTTCAGGTTCGCAGCCCATACATTGTCCTCAGCGCTTGGCTTCCCTTATCAGTTTTTTACAGTTTCTCACTTCTCATTCATTATTATCAGTTTCCACTTTCTTAAGTTATATATGGTTTTCTTATTTTTCACAGTTGTCTTCACTTCCCTCTCAAGCCAGAGTCGTCTTTCTTTTTAACCAGTGTTGCCTTCTTTCTCAATTGTGGGATTGTGGTTTTGGGGCAACGCGTAAAATGTTTTTCAACAATTCCCACTTAGCATTCACATTTTTCTGATTAAATTCCTTCTCCCAATTGATTCGTTTCATAATTGTTTTCAGCTCTGTGAAACTGAGTCTTTTTAGCATTGAGTAGATATATTTTCAGAACAGAGCTTCACTTTAAATATTCACTTTATTGTCATTTTGCTTTTCAGTTAAATAAAATAAAACACTGACTGTTAGAGACATTTGGCATGCATTTTAGGGTCACAGAACTGGGAAATGGAAATTGTTCCTGAGAAAAGTTGTTTTCACGAGTTGTTTTTTGTCAAAATATATATTAATTTGAATAAAATGAGGCTTGTCTAAAATCCAGCAGCATGAAGATGGCATTTTCCCTCTTTTGGCAACTGAAGACTGAGACATTTAGTCCAAAACTTTTTTTGATTTTCCAAATTTCCCCAACATTTTGAGTTTGGCAGCTAAAATGAGAAACTGTAATCACTTTGGGGTTGTTCAGATTTCACTGGAAACCCAATTTCCTTTTTTTTTATTCTTTTTTTATTTATTTATTTTTTTTTAGGAAATGCACGTTTCCTTTTGAAATTGTGAATTTGATGTCCAAAATACCACATTTCATTGACAAAACATTTGAACAAGCAGTTGTGACTCATTCTGCAGAGGATGCCTACAGCTGAAAGGTCTCTCGTGAGCTGCCCAGCTCATGGCAGGACTCCTCTGCCCCGGAGACGGGTCCCACTATTCACTCTCAATCCCGGGTAATGATGCAGCGGGTGCCTGGCTTTTTCATCGGCAGAAGAGACAGGGAAATGCTGTTGGGCAGCGTGTGGTGGTCCAGCAGCCGAACCACCCTGTGTGTGGTGGAGAGCTCATGCATTCTTGTGGGAAGTGAGTGGGGACCAAGTGGGGAGAAGACACCAGACCTCCCTCCGCACCTTCCCTGGGCCGCTGCCAGCTATGCGCAGCAGGCGGTGCTCACAGGGGAGAGCGCAAGTCCTAAGTGGTTTCACCCCATGGCTGGTTGCTGTGTGACTAGGCTGCTCTATGAGGTGAAGGCAGGAGAAGGTGGGTGGCCGTGGATACAGCTGGACAGGCCACTGCAGGCACTTCCCTGCCCGAAACCCACAGAAAACCATGGGGAGCAGGAGAGTGGACTGGCTGCACAAGCCATGGGGCTGGGTCTCTGCTGACCCACTGGAGATTTCCAGATGACCAGGTGAGGAGGTCTCAGCACAGTCCCTGTCTGTGCACCCTCCTGATGAGGACGCTTTGGTTGTACGGAGCCTTTCCCTCACCCCTCATCTGGCTGAGACCCCAGGGTAAGCTCAGCGCTGTCTCACAGCCTTGTCTCTGCCCAGACATGGCACGCTGCCTCTGGAGGTAAGATTACAGGAGTTAAAATGTCTTATTCTCATGAGTCACTTTTTCATTCACACGTTAAGTATCTGCAGAACCATTTACTGGCTTTCAAGGACAGAAGGAATCATCTGCTCTGACCTCTGCATAGCAGGCCAGGGACTTTCATCTGCTGATTCTTGCATCCTGTCTGCAATGTCTGGTCAAGAAAAAGCATTTCTTTTGCAATGAGGTACCCAGTCTTGAAATAAAGCCTTCTTGCTGAAAGCAAATCCGCTGCATTCCCAGCCAAGTTGGTCCAATGGGCCAATAGTGCTCAGTGTTAAAAGTGCATTGCATATTTCTGCGTAGATCCTGGGTTTTGCCTGCCAGATTAAAGAGCACTCTGCCAGAGAGGTCTCCCTCCCACGCTGGTGTTGCTGGATAACTGGAGACGCTCCTGCTTGCCTGCAGAAAAGAAAGCCCATTATTCCTGGGAGAGCTCCTGGTTTTCTCCAGACCTTTCAAGCTGTATTAACGCTCCCAGAGCCCAAGGCAGCCCAGGCAGGCTTCTCTCCCAGCTCTCCTTCCCTTCTTCTGCTTCCTACCCTGAGGAGACCTACAAGACTGGCACATGCTTCTAAGGGCAGTATTTCTTTGATGGGATGCTTGCTCATGGCTTCCCTTCCCCATGTCCCTACCTGGGAGATTTTATTGACCTGTCCATAATGGACATTCCTTTCTCAGCTGCTTTACCGAGTGTTTTTGCAGCTCACTGTTATCCCTGGTCTCAGCAGCAATGGTGCTCTCAGCCCTGGTGATGGACAGATTGGAATTGGAGGACCCTGTCATGTTGGCCAGTTCCTCCATGCCACTGGGACTCCCCACATCCTGAACGCCAGCTGTGCCGAGACACCCTGGTCACTCTGTGGGACGGCAGCAGCCTTGGGGCAGCATAAAAGCAAAGGCAGAGCTGGGGTGATGTGGTCACTCTTGACTCCCTCGTGCCCCAAACTCGGGAGCCTCTTGGCTGACCCTAAGAAAGGGCCAGTGAACGTGAGACACGCTCCCGGGAGATCCCCCATCCCGACATCCAGGTCTGCTCATTCTCCCCCTCTCCCCGCAGCCCTGGGTCACGTAACTCGTGCTCAGCGCAGGCCAGACAGACTCTCTGGCAGACTCTCTGGCATCGTTTTTTCAAGCCTGATTAATGGGGCCAACTCTCCTCCAGATTGAACTCAAGAAAATACCATTATCTCCTGCGCAATGACTCAGATATTGTATTGCAACATCTTGTTGGTAATGTCAGATCGCAGGCAACGATATTAAAAATGAGCATTTTACCCTGGACAGGTTATTAACTATGAAATTAAATCTGTATTTATTGCCTTTAGCCGCGAGAATCCAGACTCTTCCAGAATAAATGTTTTTAGTTCCGTGCAGGAAGATTCTGGCATTTATGGGCCAGACGGTTCTAAGGGGAACATATACCCCATGTGCACACCCCGCCTGATACCCTGGGCCGTGGGTTACCATGCCATGTGATGTCATGGCAGATACGATGAGCTCATGCCTCGTTAAGCTGAGCTGAGATGAAATACGCACCGTGCCCCACAGCCGCTCCTTTCTGACTGAGCAAACATTGTAAATACCAGTCATGTGCATTTGCTTTCATGTCTTTGGGCTGTGCCCGGGAGAGCAGGTCCCTGCAGTGAGGATGAAGGGGTCTGTGGGATGGGCTCCGTCCCCAGCAACAGGGCACCAGCCCTGGCCCCGCTGTGGTGTGGCGCAGAGCTGGGGCTGCCATGACAGCACATGTCAGCGGTGGGAAAGCCACTGAGTTTCACACATGAGGGTGTCCCGGCATCCCTGGCACGGGAGCATATGGCATCATCTGGGGCAGGAGTGCACATGGTTTTCCCAGCAGAGGAGAAGCCCTGCTGCAGAGCCCCAGCCTTCCCCTGCTCCCCTGCAGGGAGCTGCAGCAGCAAAGTGGTCCACAGATTTCATTTGCCCTGGGGGAGTGAGACGACCGGGAGCTCGGCATATGCCCAGGGAGAGGTGCCTGCCAGCCCCCACAGCCTCATGCCAGCAGCACGCCCAGTGCCAGGACTCAGCCCTCCCCCAGGGTAGCAGCAGCCCCGCGTCCACCCACCCCACCACCCTGGGAGGGCACAGCATGGCAGAGCCAGGGGGCCGCAGCCCAGCACTGAGCCACAGGCAGGAGGATGGAGGTCCTGCAAAGGCAGGAGCCACGGACACCCCTGGGGTGGCTGGGGCACCAGCCATGGGATCCTCTCTTACTGGGCTGCAGCGTTTGGTCCTCAGCCTCCTCCTCCTCTGCTTCTCAGGCCAGGAGCTTTCCTGCTCAACGAGAGGATTTCCCTGAAATGGATGTTTTATACAGAAAAAGGTCTGTTCTTGGAAAAAACAAAAAAATAATTGGTTTTGTGAATGCAAGTACCAGAATCAAAACCAGGTGGCTTTGTTTGAATGCAAGTGGTTTATCAGTGGCATTTTTCAGTTGAAAACCAACAGAGAGGGACCTTTGAAAGGATGATAAGAAATTAGGATGTTCAGTTTGATTCAGCTTGGAGCTCCCTCTGTGTAATTTCTCTTTTCTTTTTCCTTTTCCTTTTTTTTCCCCTTTTTTTCGAACAAATGTCTGGAATGGCTCTTAGACTGGGTTCAGCTTTTGTTCTGGATGAGTTTCTGGTGGTGCCTGGGTCTCTTGCCGGTGTTCCCCAAAGTGTGCTTCCTGGCAGGTGGGAACCATGCGCAGCCCTGCAAAGGTGTTGCCACATACACCTGCGATTTCCAGACTGGCAGTTCATGATGAAGTCCTGCCAAGACAGCTTTCCAGTGATGTTTCCACTGCTATGGAGTGGCTTGAAGTACAGCAAAGATGGCCAGCTCCTCGCTCAGGGGACCTTAACTCTGTGGTCATAGTGAAAGGGGAAAGAAAATGAAATGCTCCAAACTGTCTTTGAAAGTCAGCGTGATGTAGTTTGCACTCCCTAATCATGACAGCACGGCTTGGGATAGCAGCACCCCAGGACTGGGTTGTGTCTGAGCCCACACTGCTGCTCTAGGCCAAGGTGGCTGCAGCGAGGGAACCCTGTCCACGTGCCCGCCGCAGGGTTTTGCTGCTCCTCAGGAGCCCTCTCATGACACACAGCTGTCCACCTGTTCCCATGGTGTGGGAGGTGCCGGGCTGCCCACGGCCCCTGGCGACAGCCCTTGAGCCCTTTCACTGCCCCTGACCTGCTGGGGGTCCCTGAGGTCTGCCTCGGCTGCACTGCAGCATTAGCATCCACCTTGGCCACCTCTCCTTCCCTCAGCCCTCTCCGCCTTCCTTCCCATCAACAAGCTGAAGCCACAGCTCTTGGCTTGCATTCCCACCCTCCTTCCTCCCCTGCGGTCTGGGGTGTCTGCTGTCCCGCGGGACGTGAGCAGTTTGCCCCAGAACATCCCCCCCAGGCAGAAGCAGAGCGCAGGCAGATTGTCATTTGCACCCCTTGGGAGGGCGGGATGGGCCTGATGGATTTAAGGGCTTTTCCAAAAGGCATGGAGTCTAGAGAGCACATACTTGTTGTTAAACGCAAGAATACTTCATTGTTGTCAAGTGTAAAAATCACTTTCTGTTGTCTTGTGCAAGCGAACTGTGCTGGCCTCACACAGAGACTGCTGGCAAGGAGTGAGCCTGAAAGACCGTCCGCATTTAACAGCCCTGCAGGGGCTGCCTGACCCCTCGGGAGATGAAAAACAAGCAAGACGCACATGCAGGCCAGCCCTTCCGACGGGGGCCAGCACGCCTTGCTCAACGCATGGAGCTGGAACGTGTGCTTCCCAGGCCACCCTTGCTTCCTGGGGACAGCTCAAATTAGGCACAGGCCCCTCATTGGAGGCTGCGACGGCCACCCTTGCTTCCTGGGGCCATCTGGAAACCCTCACACCCGCCGCTGCACCAGGGGCTGCCGGAGGCTGGGGCTGATCGCCCGGGGGCAGCCAGGGGCGTGGCCCGCAGGTCACTCTCTACCCATTACAAGCACCTGGGAAGAGGAGGCTGGCACTGTGGTGTCACCAGACACATACAGGCCCACCAGCCTCCTCTGAGCGCAAGTCCTGGGCTGTGTCTTGGCTGAGTCTACCCTGGCGCTCACCAAAATGTGGCCGTTGTCCAAGTCTGTGGAGGCATGGGGATGGGGCATCCCACCCCGAGGAGACAAACTCAAGGGGGAAAATAACCCATAAAGGGTCCCCTACAACCCTGCCACTGGGCTCCTTCACCTCTCATCTGCCACTGCAGGTGTGGGCACTTCAGGCTGGGCTGACCTGAGGGTCTTTTATGACACCCAGATCCATCACCTACAAGCTGCTGTGGCCTCCTGTATGTCCCAGTCTTGTGACTGGTGGCCACTGTGGAACCATTGAACAGATTGTCCTGTGGCTGCCTCTCACCTGCTCAGAAGAGATCCGTGGTTGCACACAGCCACGACCCCAGGAGATGTGCTCAAGGTGGGGCTGCTCATCCTCCTTCAGGATGAACAAGAGATGCCCTGGTTCTCTCCCTCTTTAGACTTCTGGGCGTGCTTGAGGACAGGGACCCCTTGGGCAAAGCCTCTGGCTTTGTCCTCTGAGTTATCCCTGGGGCCCAGGGGATGTCACCCACCCTCTCGCCAGCAGCCAGGATCTCACAGGCGTGCGCTCTCTGCTGCTGCCGGTGCCTGAGAGTGTGACTGTGAAGGCCACCCCCTGCCCCGTCCTCCCCGGTTTCATCTTCCCTACAGGTGGGAGGCTGGAGCATGTCTGGCCAGAGGTCCTTTCCCACCAATACTCTGATGCTATGGCCGCGTGAAAACAAAATCTGAGTTCTAAAGAATAAGGGGCAGAAAGATGCTATTTAGTCCTTTGAATGCTTCCTCTGCAAGGTGTCCATGGATGCTGACCCCCCTTAGGAATTTTTAGGAGTGTTTTAAGGTAACATCAGGCTCATCTGAGTCTGTTAACTGTGCGCATCCTTAGCATTGGCCAGGTCTCCGAGGAGTTTAACCAGGAATTTCCTTTGCTCAACTAGTTGGCTGTGGGCTTAGTATTTCTGTCTTGTAAGGTAGTTTACTCTGAATTATTGGGATGTACTTTCAGTACGGCAGCACAGGGTGGCTTTTGTCTGATTTTTTTACTAATTACAAAAAAATCTCATTGGAACATTAAACAAGAAATGTGAAGGGAACGTTCCTCCAGCGAGGACATCTCTGTGAACTGTTCTAACTTTCTGGAGCTATGAGTACCAAGCTTACACTTAGAAAAAAAGAGTGAATGTGCAAATTTCTTTGATCTCCTTTGCTTAGGGTCAGAACAGAGCAGCTTTCACATAGCTGACCAGGTCAGGCTTGTGGTATTTTAATGTGCTCTGCCATATCCAGAAGAGATGCATCTCCCGAACCTGTGGTGTGCTCTTATGAATGTCTCCAGTGCACAATTGTCTGTCCCGTCTGCTGCTGCTCTGTCCCTTCTGTAATATAACTGTTCTTCAACAGGTAGTATTTTTTAAAGACTTCTAGGATTAATGGTCATTTTTGCTGTTACTGTTCATAATGACATGAACAAAGAGCACTGAAGTATCAGTGACATGAATAAGCAACCGTGTGCTCTGGCGCTTGTTGGGCAGGAGAGAATGTCAGCTCCTAAGAGAGGACTTTTTGGGAAGAGCAGTGACTCAGGGAAGGCTGGAGATTGTCAGCACAGTGAGTTTCCCCTGTGATTTGATGCCCCGCATCTATGGAAAAAGATGATTTTGTAGACAATTGATGGTAAGCAGGCAAGAGTGTATAAAAGAAACATCTGAGTCAATTGCTAATGTTTCTGCCTAATAGTGCAAACCTATAGGACCCCAGGGCTTGACTGTGTGTGTGCATAACACACACTGTGCATTGATATTCTTGGTGAGCTACACTGAGATAGATGATGGGGATATTTGCAAAAAATACCCCAGGAGTGGAGAGGAGCTGTAGGAGAAGTGGACACCTCACCAGGAGTGTTAAAGATCACATTGGAAGTTTTCACAGGAGGCCTGTGGAAAAGATTCTGGGGCAGAAAGTCCATTTGCATGAGTGCCAGCAAGGACGACACTGAGGAGGTGGAGATGGGCAGGACCTGGCATTTGCGGTAGACTGTCTCCTGCTGGTACAGGACGTGGAGGGCTCTTCTTCTCACATGGGGTCAAAGACCATTGCCTGGAGTGAAATCTCCCCAGGAGGTGCCTCTGGCTTGGTTTAGTTACTGGTGCAATGAATGGCTGGGAAAAGCAGCTGAGAGGAGAGCTTTTAGCAATCATCTTGAGTGGACCAATCGCTGCCAAACTTATCCCCATAAAAAAGAGACTCAGTGATCCAGATCTGATACCAGCTCTTGATGTGTGGCTTAGAGCCAGGCATCTCTCCGAGCTGGCCCGAGCAGAGCTAAGAGCTGGGGGGAAAGGGAGAAGTAAGAAACCCCACCTGAACTGGCAGAGGGTCTGCAGAGACTCAAGTGACGAATGTGGCTGAGTATCGATGAGGGCTTCCAGGATAAACTTGCACTAAGCAAGCAAATTGTCACTCTGTTGGGGCTGGAGATCAGTGGAGGAGGCCAAAGGCACTCAGAGAGCCTTGGAGTTTGCCACAGATCCCAAATCTTTTCTGGCAGAGACACACCTGAAAGGGAGGGAGCTCTGAGCAAGGGAGATGGACACTGGTTGAGATATGGCTCCATCTCTGTTATTAATGGCGGAAACCCGTATGCAGGTCCTGGCCAGAGAGTCCTTGAGCAATTAGAAAAAGTGATATGCCCTGTCTGTAAAACAAGAGCACTGGCAAGAAGGCAAAAATTAAGAGAAGCAGTTGAATTAGATGCTGGCACCTTCAAAACTCACTATTTAAAGACCCTTTCTGGTTTGCAGGGCTGGTCTGGAGGACTGGCTGAGCTGTCTGAGAAAGGGCCGGCCCCACCAAGGCTGGAAAATGACTGCCGCTTGCTTCCTGGTTCCTGCTGCAGGCCTGGGACCATCAGAGCTATCTCCAGCCCAAGCACTGCTGATGACAGGGCTGCTTTTAGTGATGTGAAGAAAACATAAACCTGATATAGTATCCACACCCCACGAGCAAAGCCTGCAGGTCACAGCAAGGGCGCTCCTGAAGAGCAGCCTTGAGGACTTCTAACACTCTTCTGCCTCCACAGCCCAGGGGACATCACAGTGGGGCTTCTGGGTGGTTATAGACCCCATGGTGGGGGACAATTGCTGCCTGGGCATATCTGGGCTCCCCACACAAGGTGCATCCTTGATTCCTGAGGGAGGGGATGAGGGTCTCGCTGCAGAGTTGCAGTGGTTCCCTGAGGATACCACGTTTCCAGGTGCTTCCCAACCCCACATTGCTCATCCTGGGCAATTTTCCACCAGCATGCTGCATCTGCTCTGCTTTCTTCCCAGTGTTTTTCTTGCCCTCTCCCCTCTGCAGAGGTGGAAAGGGAAGGCAGGCGTGGCGGCTGAGCCGAGGAGCAGGAGGGAAGACAGGGAAGACATGCTGTGAGGTGTAGGAGTTTCTCTGCTTTCTCCTCCTCTCTTTGCCACTCAGTTCCTGAAGAGCAGAGGCAGAGCTCCTCCTGTGTCACCAGCACCATTTTGCTTTTGCCCAAGACACGGGGCCATGTGAAAGCCGCCTGTTACAAAGGGTCAGGCTGGAATAGGGAATGGGGTCAGGGGCTTGCTGGCTGCCACTCAGCTGCTGTACATTTGCCACCTTTGGGTCGTGCAGACCATCAGGAAGGTTTGGAGTGTTGTTTACCCTGGGATTCCCTTTGCTGCCTAGAAGTTGGGAATAATCTGCACTCTGCCTGGAGCTCTTCTGCCTTGTTTCTTGGAGGTGGAATTGTTACTTCTCACTCTAGGATGCATTGACTTTGGCCCCAGAAGCCTCTCTGATTCTGGCATCGTGGGTCTTGTCCATCAGCCCAGCAGCCCTTAACTCCAGTGGGAATTGTGAGGTGCCGCAGGATGTGGTAGCAAGTCTGAGTCCACAGATTCATCCATTAATCCAGGTCTTTGTCGTAGTACAGCCTTTTCCACTGATTCATGTGGCTGCAATAATGAGGCCTTGAATTGCCATCTCAAAGACATTTGTCAAAGTGAGTCACACCTATATTATGGTCTCTTATCTCCTCTTCACTTATTTGGTATCCCGTGTCCACCAAGCGGTGATTTACAGTGTCTCCCCTAGCTACGTAGTGCGTTGTGCACGAGCTACATTTAAGAATAGCTTTCAAGCTGTCAAGATAATCTTGCATTCAGCTGAAAAGGATCTGCATCAGCTTGAGCCAGGAACCACAAGGGACCTCCTGGGATTTCAGTGGGGTTTCAGCTTTCTCTGTTCCTCCCTCATGCCGTCCCAGAGCAGGATGTGTTGGATAGAGGAGATGGCTTTTCATGGGCTTGTCTAGGAGGTGATGCAGAAGCTACCTGAGCCTCTCTGAAATGCTTTTTTTCATCCTACCTTCCTCAAAGCTCATGGCCAGTACTGCCTGGCATTTGGCAGAGCATCAGTGCTCTGTCTGTGGTGTGTTCTGGGACTTTGCACAGCACCTGCTTGCTGAGCCACGATCTGCATCACTGTGCTGCATCTGCTTCCTCGACCGTCCCAGGTTGTAGCTAATTTTCTCAGAGCACCTTTTGCCTCTGGTCTCTGGACAGGCTACAGCATGCGTCTGCCTGGAGGTGGCAGAGTGAAGTTTGCTCCAGCTGCAGCCTGGACTCCCCACTCCGCTTCTCCCATCTCATCCCACGCCGAAAGCCCCACTGGACCTCAGCAGTTAGTCCTCTTCGCACTTGTTGGACACATAGAGTTGTGATCCCACTGGAGATCCCTGATCTTTCCGTACTGCCTGCCTGGTGCTGTGCTTTCCTCAGCTATGTGGGAATACACTTTCTCTTCATTAGTTATCAGAGTGCTGTGGAGATAACTTTGCTCATGGCGGGGGGTATGCTGTGCTCTGGATGACTCCTTTACTTGGGAAAGCTTTTGCTACATCATTTTTAGCTCAAACCATGCCCTCCAGGGAATGTGCATCAGAGCCCAGGGGGCCCTGCCACATGGCCAAAGGTGGTTCATTCCTCTCCGTGTTTTCTCCCCAGCTTGTGCTAGACTCCTTCCTCCAAGGATTCAGCTGAGGCAGGTGGTCCACAGCCAGCACTGAATTAGGGCCACAGCAGTCACAGCAGTCGTAGCTTGGCAAAAAAGCCTGGCAGCTCTCCCCACAGTAAAACTGGGGCACAGTCCCCCAGGTGTGTGTGCAGAGCATCCTAAATCCCAGAGCAGCAGCCAGGGAATATCAGGGAACTTTTCCTTTGCTAGAGATGAGCACAGGTACATGGATGCTTTTCAAGCCTCTCCCCCAGCACTTGCAAACCAAACCTTGTGTTTTTCTGAGGGTATGTGCTGCATGTGGCCGGGATGAGGACCCACAGGGAAGCCCTCCTGCCTTGCTCCAGGGTACCTCTCTCTGCTCTGCTCCAGGGCGGAGGGCAGCAAGGCGCATGCTCGCCTGGCTCACCAGCCGCTGGCCCTGCTGCCAGCGTGGCCGCTGCCAGAGCTGATTATTTCTCCTGCGCTGCACTGAAGGGAGCAGCTGGCAGCCGCCTCCGTAGCGATAAGAAGGAACTAAAAATAAAAGCCAAGCCAGCGTGGTGCGGTCCCCAGGAGGCTGGGCTGGCTGGGAGCACCAGGCTTAGTTCTGCCACCCAGTCTGGCGCTGAGCTCCACAGACATCCACCGAGTCGATTCCTTCAGGGCAACCATATCTGGATGCAGGGGGTTGAAATGCAGCATGCTGCGTGTTTTTGCTGTACTGTGTGTGCTTGTACCAAGCCACTCAGTTGCACTCAGCTGCACAGGCATCTCGTTAGCTGCAGGATGCCAGGGAAAGGCTGGAGGTGACTGACCAAAGCAGCAGCAGGTGGATGCTGCGCTGCCCAGCTCTCATCCCTTGCTTGGATGTTGCCATCCTAAGGCCAGGAGAGCACTGATGCTCAGCACAGATGAGTCTGCGCTCAGGGCACAGCTTGTGCAGGAATGTCGGCAGAGCTCTTCCTCTGGGTCAGCGTGAAAGCAGCAGCCTAGCAGGAACAAAGCTGATATAACCTGCAGAAGCTGCTCGCACTAATCCTCCCTCCTCGGGAACCACAGGGAGCCATGGTCCCACTCCTGCCTGGAGCTTCAGGGCGGAGGGAAGACAAATGTGTGAGAGCTGCAGTGCGCATGGACAGCAGAGCTCCCACGTTCCCTCTAGAGGTTTGCAAGTATGATGACTCCAAGCTGCTAGTGATGATTTCCAGGATGAGAGATGTGAGTGCTACTGAACAGCATGAGGAGTGCTGCAGGCACGGTCCTTCCACCAAACACCCACGTTGGGCTGCACTTTCTGCAGACAGTCTCTGAGTCTTCAGAAAGGAGGTGTTTGGTTCCCTCAATAGCATCCTTCCCCTCCTGACTGGAAGGGGGGCATTCAGCTGAGATTACCACTGAGAACAGGGATCTCATACATCTTTGGCAGATCCCCAACACCAGCTCTGGGTGGTCCCTGCCCTGCCGCAGCCCAGCCTCAGGGAGATCATGAGGCCAGACTGCAAAGCTGAGATCTTCAAAGCTGAAGGACACACTTTTGTCTGGTCCTGAAGTTCCTGAACATCAGGTATGTGGGAAGAAGCTGTGAGGGGCTGTCTTTCTTCCCATGCCCTTTTGTTCCAGCCTCAGGCTGAGGTCTGCTGCCATTCGCGTGGCACTATGACTGTCCTGCAGCTGTTGAGGTGACCCAGTATGGTGGAGCAGCTGGTAGCAGTGGGGTGTTCCTGGGGCACAGGGGTGGAATGAGACCATCTGTGGGAAGGTTAAGGGGAGTTGCCTCCCCAGGGTAAGCGAATCCAAATCTCTAAGGCTACTGAAGGGTGCATTTATCTGAGTGGCTTTTCAGGCCCTGCCATGTGGTCAGGCTCTGCTGTCATCCAAGCAGGCCACATCCACAGGGACTTCGCTACCAGCCCTCAAGACATATACATTGGGCTGCACATTACTAGACAGCCGTGGGCTTTCAGAGTTTCCCTTGTTCTTGAAAGGATGTACAAATTAGTGGGAACACTTGGAATTGGCACACTTTGCAAATCCTGCCACTCGTGCCAGTGCACATTTCTCAGCTTGATTTAAGGAGAGGGGTATTCTAAATAACGCCCGCTTCTTCCCTGCCTGGAGCAGCTAAAAGGCACTGATGCAAAGTTGCATAACCCAGTGCTGCTTGTGTACATGCTTGAGAAGAAACAGCCATGGAAAAATCCTGTAACGTTCCTCAGCTGGTCCGTCTCCTGGTATCAAAGCGTTTCCTGCTGTGCTTTCACCTTTGAATTTTAATCCAACGGCTTTGTAGGAGTTGAGGGAGGGGGTGGGTGAGGGCTCTGGGGAGTAAAAGACCCCTTGGAGGAGAGGGTAGGTAAGAGCTGTTGTCTTCCCTGGAGGAGCGAGAGGTTGCTGGATGTGTCCCTGACTGGAGGAGATCTGTCACCTGGGGAACACAGGGCTGTGGCCCCACTCCTGGTTTGCAGAGTCAGAGCTGAGGTGGCCGATGTGGTTGCTAATCCGGCCTTGGTCCCCTGGGAAGGACCCACAGCTCTGACTCCCCATGTTCCCCATAATCCTCCTCTCATTTAGCAGCCAAAGGCAGTTCACTGGCGTCTCTAGAAAGGCCGCCCTCAACAGCTGCTTTTAGATCAGAAGAGCTCATTTCAGCCCTCACCTATTCATTAATAAACTACTCCTGCCTCTGTGAGCCCCCAAGCCCATGTACAGGTGGCTGGATCAGTAGTTAGAAGCAAGTCATTTATTTTCTCATGTCAAGGTTCTACAGGGAAATAACAACGCACAGAGACAAAGAGCAGGTCTTTTTCCTTTCTGGCCTGGGCTCATGGGATCCAAACTGGCAGCTCTTGGGGCAGGTTGGTGTGGTGCCCTCTCCCCATGATGGGCACCTTTTGCGCACCAGTGCCTCCCGGGACAGCCTGTTTCCTGGGAAGAGCTGGGCAGGGAAGCTTGAGCAGACCAGGGATGAAAATTCCCATCCCAGGAAGAATGACTGTCCCTTGCAGAGGTTCCAATGCTGCCTTCTGATAGTGTCCAGGAGGAGAAGGAGAGCAGGATGGGTCTTCACATGGTGAGCAGGAGAGTGGAGGACACCTAGTGTCAGCTCTGCATCACCCCCAGGGCAGCAGTCAGCCACCAGCAGTAAAGTCCTTCTGTCATCTCCAGGGCACTTCAGTGCCCACCTCGCAGCCTGCTCCCCACCGAAGTGCACCAGGAGGTTTGGCTGGCCGGGTTGGAGGGAGGATTGTTCCCACTGCTGTCTCCTGGCATGGTGGTCTGAGGTTTTTGGAGGGGTGGCTGGTTTCCAGCACGGAGCATCCTCTGCTCTTGGAAGCTGGGCTGCTTCTCTTGGTCCTGAGCCTTGCAAAGACAACCATGGGCTTGTCTGAAGGCTTGCCCATGAAGTGGGCTAGATGTGTCTGCCTGCCCTTGGGGAGCACAACCTGGTTAGATTAGTGCTTTGCTCTTACTCCTTTGCCTGGTATGCGAGTTTTGGGGACTCACCTAAAGGAAGGCCATGTGCCGTGGTGACACTTACCCTTGACGCAGCAGGCTTGCCATGCAGCCCTGCCCTGCCTGTGCTCTGGTATGGACCCTGCACAGTGGCAAAAGATGGGTGCAGGGAGCCCCAGGGACAGAAAGCACTGCAATGCTTTGGGACCCTCTTCCTCCTCACCCTCAGCTGGCTCAGCAGCCTCTCCAGGACAAGGAAAAGGTGCGGTGTGGCTGCTGCCCACAGGAAGGTTAGATCGTGGTAGACACAGGCTATCCATGACAACACCCCAGAGCCAATGTGAAGCATGGATGTCCCCGCTCCTGCCAAAAAAGATGCACAAATATTGGACACACCTGCCACCAAGAGTGGCTCTGGACCATGAGTATGAAGCAATCCAGGATGGAATGAGGCTTTATTTCCTGCTGCTTTCTTACATTTAAGGGACATCTCTGCAGTTTGTGCAGGGGTTGCCTTCCCATACAAGCAATGCAGACCTGTGTACTACTGTCTTCTAGACCCTGAGCTAATCTCCTGAATGTTTGACACTAAACATGGGGAGCCCAAGCATGTTTCAGATGGAAGCTCTGCGTGGTTCTCGCTGATAGAGCATCATCCATAAACCCACAGCAGCTCCCACACCTGCCTACAAGTCAGTGTGTGTAACGAAATCTGTGGCAGATTAGTAAACTCTGCATCTCTGACGAATTAAGTAGGTGTGAGAAAGGTTCACTCATGTGATCTGGTCCATGCCCAGCTCTCCAACAGCCTCACGTGAGTGTCTGAAGTGACACCAATGGTTTCTTCTGCCACTTCAACCAAAGCAGACTCTGCTTGCTTGGAGAGCAGAGATGCTTGTATATTGCCTTGTACCTTGAGCGTGACATTTAGACTTTGCCAGTCCTCACCAAGACACAGCACGTTGGCTCAACTGTATAGATTCACTTTATGACTCACTTTGCAACTTGATGCATTATGTCCAGATAAAAGACACTTTACCCCTATGATAAAAACGGACAAAGATGACGTCAAAATAAAAGAATGTTTTCTCATCTGAATAAAAGTTGAAGCTGCCATTCTCGGGGTTATTTTGCATGAAAACCTCCAGAGAAAGCAATACTTTGAGTTTTTACCATTTATAGTTAGCTTTAGAAAATTCAGCATATGAAGTTTGCTATCTGCCTTCCTCCCCTCGTTAGGGTGGGAGTGTCTCTGTGCTGGTTGCCTGGGACCATGCTCTTACTGTTGTGGATGCTGGGGGGTTCATGACCACCCAGGATGGACCCAAACCCGTGGGACACTCCCTCTTGGGTAGAGAGGGAGTAACTCCATGCTGGGTACTGATGACCTGCTGCCAAGGCAGCTGTCCCACATGTTGTGGAAGAGCTGGCACCTGGAGGACATGCGGTCACAGTCTTCAAGAGTTCACCCAGCTAATGAAGAACTGTACTTGCCCATGCCACCACCAGCAGCTTGGGCATTCCTGCAGCAGGATCACAGCCATGCATGCGGGCAGCTGGTCCGACGGAGAGCCCAAGCCCTGCGGGAGCTGTGTCTTCCTGTCTGTGTTTCATTGAGCAGGAGGAGTTTATTTTTAGCAAACAATGCCAATTAGGGAGGGATTGTTCAATGGCTGCATCTCAGTGGAGAGCAACAGCTGCTGGCGCAGCTCTTAAGGACCCCATCTGTGGAGGGATCCTCTTGGGGCAGGGGAAAGGGCAGCTGAGCTCTGCTTTGCTGCTGGTTCAGCTTCTGGTTCTTCTACTGCTCTGAAGTTTCCAGGTCATGATTCCTGTTCCTTGAGTAGTAGAGACAGGGTTCACCGAGTGTGACCAGGGTCCATGGTCTGCTGGAGGATCTTGGAAGTGTCATCTTGAGGCACTGAGTCTAAACGCCCTGGTTGCCTTCACTTATTGGTCTTAAAAGAGTCTGTGCATCTGGCCACCCATGCTAACTGTAGGTTGGGAGGGTACTTCTTGGTGGTGGCTTTGCAGAGGTGCTGAAGGAGCAGAGAAGGATAAGCAGATCTATGTGCGCTGAGTTGGACTGCAGCAGGAGGTCTGGGAAAGTGCAGAAGAATTAAGCACAAGTAGGAATCAGGTACATGACCATCCTGTGTTGAATCTCAGTTCAGAGGTAAAATGATCACATTACTTCAGTTAAATCCTTCTTATTAAAATAAGGATCACCTACATCCTGAGTGTACGCATCTGTTTGTGTCAAGGGAAACTGCTGCATGAGGATGCCTCAGGGTGAAAATACCAATCTTGGGGTACGCAAAACTTGTTGCTTTTGGTATTTCTCTGGCTGTGGAGAGAGAAGTTCAAGACTGACCAGAATGAGGAAGATTTTGACCTTCAGTCTGAATCTGTGCCTCAGAGAGAGCCCTGGAGACAGTGGGGAGATAAAGCTGTAGGACTGATGTTACTGATGAGCTTGCAGAGAAGATGAAGTTTTCTGCATGCATCAAAACACTAAGCCCGTACAGACTGCAAATGCGATGTCCTCATTAGGAAAACAATAAAGACACTATTGGTGGCCAGAGGAGTTTGTATCCCCAGTGCCAGGCTGTGTGCATGGTGAACAGAGTGCCCAGCCCTCAGCTAATTTGCCAGCAAAAAAACTTGTAAAAAAGGTGAAGAGGAACCACAAGAGGGAAAGGAACAGAATCGCAGAGATTTTGATCTGCCTCATTTTGGAAATGAAAGAGCCTGCTGGCAATGGCAGATCTTCACATGCTGAGCTGGAATCGCAACCCGGGGAAAAAGGGAATGAATTAAACAGAACAAGAACTGAGGGACTCTAAATGCTGTCTTCAACATTTCATTTGAGGCCTCATAAATCTACACAATTAGGAGATGCGCTTAAAGAAGCCCAACACTATTATGTTGGGGCAGGAGGCTGATTTTTGGAAACAAAGCTCTCTGCAGCTCTAGCATGAGGACTTACTGGAGCAAAGTGACCTGTGTGACACTTTAGTACCTGGAAGGGAAAGACTGGATGAATGGAGTGGGCTGGAAACACCACGTCCATTAACTCATGCCACACAGGGCAAGACAAATATATCTTGGCTTCAGCCTCTTTCCTTTTCTGTATGCTTGTCTGAATGGTGAGTAGCCAGTCCTAGAGTCACCTCTGGGTTTCGAGGTGACTTGTGAGAGGAGTCTCTCGGTTGAGCTCTTCCAGCTGAGCTCATGCAATTGGTGCTGGTTTCCACCAGATGATACTCTGAGACGAGACTCAGCCTGTATGGGCCCTACAGGAGAGACAATGGCTGTCTGCCTGCTTTTACTGAGTTGTGCAGAAGACTTTAAAGAAAAAACTAGAAAAAATTCATATTAACACCATCCTTTATGTGTTTTTCCATCCAGACTGTAGTAAAAAGAGCGCTATTAGTTTATCAGAGCACTGGTGTGCTGCATGGATCTGTGGAGAGGAGTCAGTCAGGAAGAGATAGGTGAAATGAAGGAGTGTAGATTTTCCTGTGCATGGTGGCTCCAGGGGTGTGTTGTGGGTGAGGGACAGTCTGCTGCACGTAGGGCATCAGCAGCTGTGCTGGTGGCGGTGCTCATGGTACCTGATCCTATGTCTGGGTACCAGGGAGGGGAGCGCAATCCCAGTGCGGGTGCAGGGCTTGCCCCACTCCATGCTGGGGGTAGCGGGGTGTGTGCCTGTGTGTGCCCCGCAGAATCTTCTCCAGCAGACAGGCAGCACTGCCCGTGGTGTCTCCTCACTTGCGAGGCAGGAGTTTGGCATCTTCCTTGGTGTCGTCTCCTGCAGTTCCGTCTTTTCGCAGCTCAACAGCATCACTGTCTCCAAAACATAGGGAGGGGAGGGAAGACTGTGCTGAGGAGGGAGGCACTGGACACTGGGGTACTCAGGGCCGCCGCTATGGAAAGCTAGCTCTGTTTTGGGGGACTATGATGGGATGGGCAGTAACTGGAGAGCCGCTGCTGCTCCCAGTGACCAGAAGTGGGGTGCGTTGCATCCTTTGCCAGCTCCTGCCGTGGCGATGGGCAGGTGAAACGGGCAGAGAAGCCCACCGGGACCCCCAGCTGAGGGCTGGCAGAACAGCCTGCCCTGGCAAGGCTGGTGGTGGGGGAGTGGGGGACTGCATGTCCCCAGGCTTCAGGCAGAGCCTGAGCCCTGGCCCCGCTCTGCAGCACTAGGCCCACCTGCAGGATGCCCACAGCACTGATGCGAGGCTTGTGAACACAGCCATGACCTCCTCCCTCCTGCCACGACCTCCTCCCTCTGCAGAGCTGCGAGCTCGGTGTGTCTTGGCACCTCCTTTGCCAAGCAGCTCTACAGCAAGGGCCAGAGACACCCGCATGTCTGCCACGGAGGAGTCCAGATTTGGGATGCCTTTGATGTGCATGACTGCCCAGGGACCTAGTCATAGCCTGGCCACGCGGCCAGAGGGGACAGAGCAGGAGTTCACTGGGTACTTGCTTGGAAGGGAGTATTTCCCTGTTTGCCTTATGCAGGAAGGTGAATGAGCCAGCCACAATGGAGGTCATTCATAAAGTGGATGGGGGCCAGGGGGATCTTGGCGGAGGTCATGGTGCCCTGCCTCGCTCCATCAGCCTGTGCTGGGCATAGTGGCAGACACAGCCTCTTGGCAAGGACCTGCTGGGGAAGGATGGGCCGTGTCTTTGCACGCGTCTTGCTCACGCCCCTGCTCAAAGAGCAAATCCAGAGGTATTTTATCCTCTGTACATTTGTTTAAGGAAGTTTAAAAGCAAATTTGGCCCCTGACTTTGAATCCTTGCTCCTATAAATTCAAACACCTTGGACAGAGCATGTCTGTGCAGTCTTACATGTGACATTTAGCTAAAACCACTTACAAACAACTTGCATTACAAGTTTATTCATTCCCTGCAGAATGTTGGCTCCGCTGAGCGTCTTGCGAGCCATCTGCTGCGGGCGAGCTGCTTATCTTTGCTATCAGAGCCCTCTTCTAAATATTATGACCAAACAGAATTCCAAGAACAACATCCATCCTGCTGCACTGCAAATGCGCAAAGCTGATAAACTGTTTATATATTATCAGCTAAATAAGTTGGGTTTATCTGGAAGGGTTTGCAAAAGAAAGCCTCTTGGGGTGCTCGGAAAGAATGCTTTGTGCCAGAGGTGCTGGGTGGGATGGGGATCTCATGGGGTTCCACCCGGCGTGCCAGCTTTGACTGAACCAGCCCCAGGATGCCCATCATTCCAGTGGGATCGGGGGCCCATGAAGGTCCACAGTTCCTCCCCAGGAGTGGGCCCAGGAGCCTGATGAGTTGTGGTGCAGCAGTGGTTGAGTGTCAGCTTCTTGCGTTGTGTTCATATGGCATCTGGGGCTGGGCTGAACCCCTTGACCCATCCCCATCAACGGGGGTGGGGTGTCAACATCCGCCTGCTGCTTCTTGCTTCTCTCCTGCCCCACACCTGACTTTTTGCAGCGTCAGCCTACCTTTGGTCTGTCATGCTGGATCACCCTTCAGGGCAGACTTGGCATCTGAACTGGCAAAACAAGGCGCTGTGTAACCTCCATGCCTGGGACAGCAGTGGGAGCCGGCTAACCCTGGTGCCTGGGACAGTGCCCAGAGGCACTAACCCCAGTGTCCCAGTATAAATTATCTAAAGGCTTGTGAAATCCACCCAAAGTGTCTCTGCCCTTTCTAGTGTCCAACAGCCCAAATTGGGTATCATGGATTGTGTTTATTCTCCCACACTGGGTTTTCTTGATTGCCTTTTGGTGTCAAGAAGCCTTGGGACAAGGCGGAGGTCAGCGTGGGTTGGCGCAGCAGACCCCAGCCGTCCAAGCAAATGGAGAGCATTCATTCTCCCCAGGGGACTTCACATTTAAGGACATTTTGTCTGCTGGCTGCCAGCAAGCACATCTCACAACTCGAGTGGGTTTCTGCTGGCCCTGGCCGCCCTCTCCAGGAGCACTTCATCAGAGCCTACGCCTGGCAGTTCAGGCAGCCATAGGGCACTGAGTGCCTGGCTGGTGGCAGCTCCTGCAGTGGCCCTGTGTGGCCGGGAGTAGCCAGGGGGTGAAAGGAGAGACTGTGACATTGACCACCAGCAGGCCTAGCCAGTCCTGGCTACTGGTTGCCATTTTAGGACTTTTCCTCCTTGCCCGGGGAAGGGGGTGGAGTGATCAACTGTGCCTGGGGTGGGAAGATGTTGGGCTCAATAAACCCTGGGGCAGAGCCATATCAGTTTGGGCAGGCTGAAGAGGAAGAGCAGGGTATTGTTGTTTGAACAGTTATCCTGAAGCAGAGCAGGTCACTCTGGTGCGGAGCAGTGCTGTGGATGTGTCTGCATGGGTCAACACTCAGCCAGGGTGCCAACGCATCTTCATTGACCCAGTAGTGGACGAGTATTTCTCCTGCTAACACTTGCAGATGACCATAGCTCCTGGAGAGGTATGGAGAGGGCTGGAGGTATGGGGTAGGAAGCTGAGCAAGGTCATGTGGCAGATAGAGCCCATCCAGAGAAGATTCATCATCCAGACGCTGGAAACTGTCCTCCAGGTGGGTTCAGAGACGCGTGTTGTGCTAGCCAGAGGGGAGCAGGGACTTTGGTGAGGAGGTGAAGTCAACACAAGTGGGCTTGCTGCAGAGAAAGGGCTGATGCCTAGATGGGGGTCAGAGCTCTGAGAAGGAGCCATGCTTTCTGCACAGTGTCGCAGGAATGTCCCTGTAGAGGGAATGTCATTCGCTGACCTGAGCCAATGCTTCGCAGAGTGTCTGCAGTCGGGGGAAAAGTCACATATTGACTTCAAGGATGAAGAAACTGCCCCAGGGAGTTGTGCGGAGTTGATTGGTCCAGGGGAGCCTTGAGATATGTCTGCATTATGGGTTAAGAACTTCTAAACAGGTGAGTGCACAACTTGCTCTGGTGACCGGACACTGCAGGTGGAGAAGCGGAGATGTGAAGTCAGGCGCACACATTTCCCAGGCGAGGATGAGCAGTGTGTGGCAGCAAGAGACCACAGAGGGGCCATGGCTGCAGCAGTGACAGGTTCTTCTCTGCCTTGGTGTTGTCCAATGGAGACTCAGTGCCTCTTTAGAAAGAAGGTACTTTGTATAAACCTCCAGTTTCATGGATCTGTGTGGCAGTAAGCAGTAAGATGTGGTGCAGCAACGATGATGGAGGGAACCCTTTGGTCACCTAACTCACCCTATTTAAGTTTTACAAAACTCCCCACAGTTTTTTCAGTGTATTCAAACCATATTTAAAGCCAGCAGGGGATCCAACAATGGCTGCATGGCTCTTCCATCAGTCACTGTGGGCTGTTCAAGTGACAGGACTGTGGCTGGGAGCTGTTTCCAGCCAAGGTCCTCAGTCATGGCAGGGCTGATCCCCCACTGGGTTGTCAGATGGTGGGGACTGATGTGGTTCCTGGCACATCAGCCATATGGGGGGCACTGCCACCTCTGTGCCTTGTGGTTGCCCTCCTCAGGGTATGGCTTCTCTTCTGGCAAGCTCATAATATTGACCTTGAATGACTATTTGCAGTGGCATGTTATTCCTGTGTCATTCTCATCTGAGGAACAACTCATTACACCAATCACTACAAACTGATGGAGGGAGACACCCTGGCTCTTGATGCTTGGTAGCACTTGTGACACTTTTGGTCTCTGTGGAAAAGCTTGTGATCCCGAGGTCTGTATGTCTATATGTCTCCAGGATGGAGACAGATGGGGCAAGCACAAGCCCAGCTTCCCCCCTGAGGTGCCACCAGCCTACATCTCTCCACTGCTCAGCTCTGCCCTTGGTTGTAAACATCAAAAGCATGTCACGACCCCCTCTTATAACTGTGAAAACAGAGACAAAAAAGGGCCACAGTCACAGGATGCCTGTCTGGAAGTGAACCCAGGTGTCTAGAATTCATCCTTCCTTTTTCTTTATACTTTTGCATACTTCTTTTCATTCTTGAAACAAAGTCTGAAGGAGGGGGAGACAGTGCCTATTTTTTTTGTGCCGGTACTCAGCCATCATGAGAAGTGCTGTCACTGTGGCACGGAGGAGAGGGGACTCACTAGGGAAAAAAACAGAAGGGACAATTGAGAGGAAAACTGCACAAAGGCAGAGTGTGACAGGCCTGGGGAAAGGAAAGCTGTGGAGGAGAGCAGTTGTCTGAGCATTGCTCTTGGCCCTTCAGAAGGAGGGACTGAGCATTGCAGTAACTGTTCTGGGATGCCCAGGCCTCTTTTCCAGCTCAGTCATTGTTGGTGACACTTTGGGGTCACTGCTGTTTTCTACTATCATCCACCACTGAGGGCATCTCTCCTTAAGTCACTTCTCAGGATTGCAGCTCTGCAGGGACCCTCTTCACTCAGTGTCCACCCGGAGCTTCACTGGAGGCAACAAGCTATTTCCACCCTGCCTGCTGCTGAAGTGGGCTCTCCCCCTGCCATGCCCAGACCCCCTGATCACTAATGGTCCCACAAAGAGGCTGTCCTTTTCCAGGCTCCTGTCATTGGAGTGAAGAAGTTTCCTGAAGCAGACCAGCATACAAAGACACTCCTTGTTCTGGAAGTTCAGGCTGGCTCTGAGCCTCATCGTTCTGCCTATCTTGTATACATGAAGCAACTCCTTTGCATAAAGATAGGAAGTTTATTAGGAGACATTAGAGCTTAGGAGCTGTCAGGAGTGGAAGTCAATTTTGTTTCTGACACGCAAAGAGCCTTTTATAGGCTGGAATGGGCAGAGGACCCCAGCTGAGTCCCTCCCCCTCGGCACTCGGCTAGCCCCTTCCCAGGCACCACCGCTCGCTGGAGCCTGATACTTGGGCTTCCTCCGGTTTGAGATGGGTTCCCATCCCTTGCCGTGAGAGATAACGCCACAATCTAAGGAATCTCTTGAGCTGGACTCATTTAAACACACCCACACAGACAGACTATGCTCCCCCAGGCTCTTCTTCTCCCCAACATGCTCATTAACCCTTGTCTCCTTTCCTGGAAGCTCAACAAGGCCACAGGAACATCGTGAGCCTGGCTGGCTGTGAAGGGCCATGGGACGCTAACCCTGTGCCCTCTCTCACCTGTAACATGAGGGCTGCAGAAGCAGCAGCTCCTCTCCTGGGGCTCCTGTCTGCCCGGGACCCCAGGTCTTTCCCATTTCCTTCACTGTTCGATGCTCTCACAGAGCACAATAATCTTTCCTTTGCTTAGAGCCATATATATGCACTTTTCCACCATATCCTCTCCTCAGCCACTCAGTCAGTCTCACCATAAGCAATATTTGTTTTAATGTGGCTTCTCTCCATCAGTGAGGGGTTTTACATCTTTTAGGTCTTTTGCCCTGGCTCCTCGGTCCCTTCAGTTACAGAATGTCCTTATACAATACAGGTGTCCATCCCGTTCTGTCCTCTTCCTGCTCTGGCCTTGCTACCCTGGCTCAGAAAAATTAGCAAGTGTTTTTTTATGAATTTTGTGGTCACAAGATCCCTTGGAGCCCTTGCAGGACTGCTATATCCAGGCGTCTTCCCAGGGAACACCTGGGATTGCTCTGTTTCTCCAGAAATACCAACCACGTCTTTCAGTGGGCAATCTCATTCAGGGACAGTTCAGGGATGGATCTCATTCAGGCCCAGTGTCCCCAGCTCAGCTCTCCCTCCTGATCCAGCTGCCCAGGCCTAAGTAACCTTCTGACTGCTGCAGATGGTGCTTCACCTCTTCCCAGCTGGTGGAGGTGGGATCAGGATTCAGGCATGTTCTCCAAGCCCTATGAAAGACTTGGAACTTTTGAAACCTGAAAGGCCAGAGGATGCACCCAAAGGGAAAGTCTTGACTTGTTTTCTGAACTGTTTTGAAGGAAGTTGCCTTCTACCAGTGTTCAAAGCTTCAGCTGGACTTGTAGGTCTCTCTGCCCCAGGCAGTCTGATTGTCCCCAGTGGGCTGTAGTTTATGTTTCAGGCACACACCATCTTCTACCCTGACCTGCTAGAAGAACACTTCCCTCTGGGATGGTTCATCCATCTGGATGGGGATGCAACATCCCCAGGGAGCCTAGAGGCAGAGGTTGGCAGTTGCGTATCATTCAAACCTGTACCCTGGGCAGAATTTTCTGAACAGAGGAGCGACTGTGAGCCAAAACCTTCTGCCAAAAATCCAACCAGATTTCTGCTTCACGCCCGCTCCTTGGGGACAGAGCCCTCCAAGCACTGCGCTGTGGGCGGTGGGAGACTCCAGCAGAGCTGGAGACACGTCACTGGGAATCTCACTCATTTGTAGCTCATTCCAGTTGCACAGCTGTCTCCTTTAAACAAAGTTTACTCAATGTTACTTAATGCTTCAATCATGTCTCTGCCAGGAAGATGTTCAGCTGCAGTGTGTGTGACCTTTACCCACCGAGCTAGTTTGGTCTGGGTCCTCAAGGGGGATGCCAAACCCACAAGGGTTGGGCATGGTGGTGGTTTGGAACTGGAGCAGACTGTTGGGACTTTGGCCCAGCTCTCCACCACTCACGCACACCAGGGACAGGGTTCACCAGACCAAGTTATCCTGGTCTTTCCACAGAGACTCATACTCGCTCCACCTGAGCCCTTCTTTTTTTTGGTCCTGCATGCATCCCTTTGCTCTTGCTTGCCAGCCAAGACTGGCAAGGCTGGGTGCTGCCAGGTCGGAGGGGTGAGGGGAAGGTGCTGTCCTGAACCCCACAGCTGTGGCTGCAGGTGAGCCTCGCTCCAGTGTGCCCCATGTCAGCTCCCAGTGGCGGGGCACTGAGGTCTGCCCTGGCTCCTCTCTGGTCCATGGCACAAGGGGGAAGGCAGGAACAGGCTGAGACTCAAAGTCTTGCATCATCCAGAGGAAGAAATCACCTTGGGCTGTGCCTCAGTTTCACCGCTTGCAAAGGAAGAGAAGTGCTCTGAAAACTTTGAGAAAAGCATGCTGGGTCCTCACATCATCTGGGGTATACGTGGGCCCTTCTTCTGAGGTTCTAAGGTGCTCCATGGTGCTGATGAAGCTTCCCAGGTGCCCAGGAGGGAAGGCTGTAGGGCATATTCCTGTAGGATCCTTCCAGCTCTCTCAGACAGTCTGTTTGTAAGCCTTTTTTGACACTGAGCTCCCTGTCAGACTGCGCTGGCGTTGTCTCCCCCTGTCCCAGTGATGGTGGGAGTGCTGCAGAGTGGCAGCCAGCAGATTTATGGCCCCAGTGTCTAGACCAGCTCTGACCTGCCTGGGAGGACAGGTACATCCTGGTGAAAAGCAGGAGGCCCATCTCTGGCTGTCTGGCCCTTCATCTTACAGCCAAGCAGGGGGAATTTTGCCAAAAAGCAGGCTGCAGCACTGTCCAGGGGCATGGGAGGGTGCTGGCCTCAGCATGGGATGTACCCCTGTTAATGGCACCAGCTCCCTCTCTGCTGTGAAACCAAAGGGATGGGGTCAGAGCAGGATCTTGGCCCCGGCAATGGCTCTGCAGGGAGCCTCTGAATGGCCCCAGGGGGCTGCCCCATCCTAGCCAGGGTCTCAGCCCCATGGGAGCAGAGCTAGGCATGGGGCTGGGGGAAGGTGTGGAAGAGCTGGGGCAGCAAAAACCCCCAGCTGCTCAGGCACAGGGGAGTGTGAGAGACCACCAAAGGAGCAATCCTCTCTGCAAATGTGTGCAAGGGAAAGGAAGGCGGCTTAACTGGAAAGGGCAGGGACGCTTGGCTGTGATGCTCAGTGATGCTGGGAGTGGTGGCAGAAGCAGGGGGACATCTCTCGCCCACGGGGCAGATGGGAGCCGAAAGTCCTGGTACCAGCAGATCTCCTCACCCCCATGGCAGATGAGGGCTTGTGGCACATCAGTGCTACCTGAGGGTATCTGTGGGGCTGGGTAAGCAGGGCGGCCACAGGGCTGCAGGACCCCACTGGTGGCAGGCCCCAAGGGGACAGGCCCCGCTGCAGCCCGGTTGTCCCCTGCCCCTTGCAGGAGCGCCAGGGTGTGTGTCTGGGGCAGGGGGGTTGTTGTGGCTTTTCAGCTCACTTCCTTGCATTTGACATTTTATGGGGGATTTAGTGCAGGTGGCGGCACCGGCTGCTGAGCGGAGAGGTCCAGGCACGTGTGTCACTGTGCAGATGTGTACGCACACGTGCCTAGTGATAAGCATACAGATGTGAATCTGAGGAAAAACGTAAATATATACAATAATTTTCCACAATTAAGAGATGTTTTAGAGCAGAAAATTTCCATTTTAGGCGTAGAAACATCAATTTTATAAATAAAAGATTTAAATAAACATTAGCATGGACACATCAACACACACACACACACGCTCACACAAGCACTTAAAATAAGCTCCCACACTATAATTTTAAATAGTACAAAACAAATGAATTCTCCAAATATTGTTTAAACTGGCACAGGGGGTTATGATGTCATCTCTGTAGTAATCATAAACTTGTTTTCCTGTAATAAATATGATCGCTTTTCCCATTAACAGTTTATTAGGACTTTTGGTCTATGCGAGACCAATACCAAACTGTGGCTGGTTTTGATTGCTGAAGACTGCATTAGGTCTCCATCCTCTCTGCTGGCTCGCTAACACTGCTGTCAATAGTCGCTCTTTTATTTTCTCATCCTGTTCCTCTGGGGAAATAAAGAGTGGCGCCTCACTCAGGAGCGGGATCTCCGTTTCTGCAGCATGTGGTGGGACCCTGCCCACGGGCTGGAGTGCCGGCTCCAGTGTGGCAGGGTTGGGGCGCAGCGCTGGTGGCAGGGAGCTCACCCGGGGCAGGGCTGCAGGGGCTGTGGGGGGCACAGTGGTGCTGGAGGGTGCAGAGGGACCTGGGCTCATAGGCCCCGTGCCCCCAACCAGTGCCCTTCCAGCAGCTGATACTAACGAGCCTGACTGATGAGGGGGTGCCCAACCCGCAACCCCATGGTAGTGAAGCTGCTGGGGCTGTCACCTCGTTGCACAGAGTTGGGGCTGTCACTGCCGGACTCGTCCCCAGGCGGGATGTGCACACATGCCAGGTGAGCATCCTCACCATCCTGATCCTGACACTTTGACATCTCCGCTCGGTGGATGGCCCCAGCCTCCTACCCCAGCCCCGGGGGGCTGCATCCCACGCCCCAGCTCATATTCTGTTCCCGTGCACAGCCCTGTAGGAATTGCTGCTGGAACACGCCGTCTCTGCTCCTAGAGCTGTGTTCATTCACACTTATCAGCACCAGGACACGGTGTCTCTGAATGACTTAGAGTAATATTTGGAAATATCCATCTTAAGTATATTAGCCCTCTAAGCCTTTAAGTCTTCACAAGGGCCTTAATTCCAAGGACGCTGATGCATGCCCGTGCCAAGGATTTTGCAACGCAGTGACACACAGGCAGCCGGGCTGGTTCCGCACCCCGTCCTGCTGCCTTGAAAATGGTTAACAAATGTCTTACTGCTGGAAATCTGTTTCTGCTTAGCTGGGAAGCGGTGGGGTTCTGAACCCTGCTTTGTAGCACCCTGCTGGCAGCTTTTGTCATTCTCAGGCTTGGCATATTATTGGAACTATTAAATGATGTTGCATTGCCTCATTGTATTTAGATTTTAAACATATTTGTAAGGCTTTGAAAAAAAAAAATTGTTCTCATTATTAAAGCAATGTACCAAATACCTTCTAGTAAATAATCTGTCCCAGAAGTGCTCTGCTCACCCAGAGTGGGCTGGGGAGCAATAAACCAGCAAAAGGGAAGGAAAAAAAATAGCATGGATGTTACAGGGGTATAGAGCCAGGAGAAACGAGAAGTGGGAAAGCATGGGATGATGTAGCTAAACTCCCTGCAAGCTTCTGTTCACATGCACCGCCATCACCCGGGAGGGCGTTTGACTCCCACCCAGGAGCCGAGGGCAGATTGCCGAGAGCAGGGCAGAGGCAGGAGCCAGCTCCAGAGAGAGGGGATCGGACAAATGGGTTTTGCCTTGTGCCACTGGCTCTGAGGTTGCTGGAAGTAGCCGGGGCCTTGGCACACAGAGTTTGGCAGCGAGGGATGTCAGAAGGAGCTCAAAGTCTCCCTCAGGGATGCTAGGGAGCGCGGGAGCAGTTTGAGGAAAGACAGTGCTCTGCTGCCTTTGCTTCTTAGTCTCCCATGTCCGAACAGCTTCATGGCCAGAAAACAGGGTGAGAAGTTTCAATTCTCCAGGCTCTCCCATTGCAGCTGCCAGGCTGGCTACAATCAAGAGACAGAGCCAGCCTGCCTGCCCACCTGCACATCTCTCCATGGAGAGGGAGGGGGAGGTGGAGATGGAGATGGAGATGAAGCTGAAGGTGGAAGTGGAGATGTCTGTATTTGGGAAACTGTCTTGGCCAAGTCACTTTAGCAACCTTTCCTTGCCACTATCACCATCTACTTTATCCAGCCTGGCAAATGACCAGAATGCAAAACTCTCTTGTAGATGTTTTTCCATAGTTTGGCTGATTCCTTGGCATACCTGAACTTACATCTGCTGGCAAGTGTTTCCCCTCATCCATCTATTCAGAGCAGATCCCTGAGGACAGAGTTTATCTTCTTCCCGTCTCTCATTCTGGTGCCAGTGGTGGAAGGGGCTCCGGCAGTGATTCTGGGACACAGCCGGAGAGCCACAGCGTGTCCCAGCTCCAGACTCCCTCCCCAGGGAGGGATGAGCTGTGCTGGAGGAGGAATACCACGGGTCACTGCTCGCTATTTACTTGCAGCGCCATAAAGCCTCCGTGCCAGCATCCTCAGGCTACAGCGCTATGAAGGCACCGATGACCTCTGCCCGAGCTACCAGCCTCCCAGCACTCTAGCAGCAGAGCTAATTACTAGTGATTTGACTAACAGTACTAGTCTGGGCCAAGTATATATTAGGTCAATCTTCTAGAAGCTGGGAAAGTACCAAAAAAGCAAACAAAACCAAAACAACAACAGCACAACAAAAAGCCAAGGAGAAAGGAAAATAGCTGTGATACTGTTGTGATGTCTGTACATGAGTATTTTTGCACCGAAGGAATGCAGATGCATTTTTGCTGTGTTACAGCACAGCTCTAGACAGACCAGCAATGATGCACTGTAAACAGACCATGTTAAAACACATAGTTCTCTCTAGATCTTTCTGCAGTATTTTCTCTAAATAGTTATTTTGTAATAGGCGTTTTATTTGCTTTGCAGAGTCCCTAAATAGTATGAACCCGCGCTCAGGAACATGCATGTTCTGGCATTTATTTTAACGGGCTCTTTATTTAGTAAGTGCTGCGGCAAGCGACGTCCCTGCTGCGGCTGCCCCCGCCTGTGGTGCCGCGCTCATGCGGTGGAGCCGGGGATCACGGCTCCCCGGCCTCGGCTTTGGGGGAGGCTGGTGCCGGGGACAGCAAAGGAGTGGTGGAGAGCCGAGAGCAGCTCTCCCTGCACCCAGGCATGAGCTAACGTGGTCATGAGCCTGGCTGAGAGCTGCGAGGGTGGATCTGGGAGAATCGGATTGCTCATTCAGTCTGCTCAGCCAGTGAGGTCTGCCCGGGTATATGAATCCTCGCTGCATTCTCTCCTCGTGTGCCCCAAAGAGTGAGCAAAGCCCCAGAGCAACCACCCCCCTCCCCACCAGACCATCTCTCCTCACCCAGAGGAGAAGGCAGGAGCTGAGTCTGTCTCTCTGCATCCTTCATCCAGCAAAGGTTCTTCAGGTAGATTTTTTTCCTCCTCCAGTGAATAGAGAAGGGACAGAGGATGGCACAGACAGACACATTTGAGCTCAAAACCCTTCTGAGTTTTTTCATAGACTGTTAGCCTACGTTAGGAGGTAAAGCCAAATTCTGTGCTCTGCTGCCCAGAGGTCGCCAAGGGAATTTCCCTCTAGATTATGCTAGAAGAAATGGGGCTTTTCTTGGTATCTGATTTGCATCCAAATCAAGGTGATTTGGTTCCTGAGAGACTGGAGCATCCCTTGAAGTGATGGACTGATCAAATGTGATGTTCCAGAGATAGCAGTTACAGATGAAGGTGGACAGGGCACCCAGTGCCATTGGAGAAGCTCTGTCATTTCCCTCTGAGCTCTCAGCCCCCGAGGGAGTGATCAGGATGTGGCCGTAGGAAGGGGGAAACAGCCCTGAAATTTGGAGACTGAGAGTCAGCTACCCATCTGCTTCTCTGTGCTGGTTGCGTGATCCCACGCCAGAGGAACTTTTTGAGGAGGGACTGGACCTTGACAGCACCATCTGTCACTTGGCTGCAAGTGGGATCGAGCCAGAAGGAGTCCCGGTGTCAGCGCTGACGCTTCCAGCGAGTTGGAGGATGCACAGAGGTTTGGACATCGCCCAAGCTCTTCTGCCTGCCTTGGGGCACAGAAAAGGTAGCCCTCTGCTGAGCATTGCCGGGTTGTTTCATCACAAAAATCAGTAGGAATTTCCCATGTCTCCCCAATATTATTTTTTTGATGAGGAATACAATTTAAAAACTACCTTCTTCGAGACCATTTTTTTTTTAAATCCTGTTTCTCAGTGGTTGTTCTTTGATTTTCCACCCTCCAAATCTCTTTGTGTCACCAGCAGGAATTCCTTTATGTTTTGTAGAAAACAAATTGGAAACAAACTACAAAATATTTTGCTTTTGCAAAAAGGGGGAAGGGGAAGCAAAAGTTAAATGCAATTTTCTATATGGGCCTCATTTACGGTGCCAAGTTTTACCCAGTGTGTAAAACACAGCTCATCTACCCAAGCAACGTAGATGGAAATCCAGCACTTTGGGATGGGTGAAGCTGTTTGGGTTTGGAGATCACGCTATGTAATTGTACGCAAAAGGAGAGCTTGCCCTTGTGGTTACCAACTCCAAAGGGGAATGGTATGAATAGCCAAACTTTTCATAGGCGTTGTAAATTGTGTTTCCACAAACCAACTTCCAGGAATAACAGCATGCTTTTCTAAACGATGTTTGTTTGCTCTCTGCACCCCTTCCAGCCCTCCCCCTTCTCTGTTCTGCTTTTTATTCTTTTATTCATTCAAGTGATGAAAACTTAGGGAATATTTTGGTGACTTTCACAGACATTTGTGATTTTTCCTCCTGAACTGCCAAAGTAAAAGTTGGCCCAGACCAGCGAAGGCACTTCCATTGGGATTTGAGGATGGTAAATCAGGAAGAAGCAATAGTATAGTGAAATCTTGGTTAGAAATTACAATGCCATTTCCCCCCTTGCAATGAACGGAAAGACAGAAATAACTTCAGGAAAGACTTTCCTGCCTCCGCAAAGCCGGCTGGAATTTGCAGCAAACCCAAAGCCTTTCTCTTGTTTCCCGCTCACACATGCTCCACATTGTGCTTGTTAGCAAGTCCTGGACACGAGTCCTTGGTACTTTATCTGATACGAGAAGTGGAGCAGCTGCTGGACGTGAGTTACAGTAATGGCCCACCTAAGTCGTGTGAAAACTGGTTCTCTATAGGAGTGGGGGCATGACGTGCAAACTGATTCTGAATCATTCTTGGAGCTGTTCCTATGTAGGCCACACTTGCAATGGGGCTGTTTGCAGACCTGACTCTGAACGGTCTGTAGCTGAAGCCTATTGTTAGCAACAGTTCGGTTCTGCGATGCTGACAAGACCCTGCTATCCGTCTCAGCACAAGGAAAGGATCTCTCCCAGGCACTCCTCCACCTGCTCCCAACACTAGGTGGCTGGAGATGGGTCTCCTGGTGGTGTGTGCATCCTTGCGTTTGATTTGCCTGGGAACAAATGCCGTGGTTTTCTGGCTCGTTAGTCACTGCAGTCGTAGGAGATGCTCTAGAGCAACACTGAACCCTAACATCACTGACCGGTGCGGGGCAGTAGTTTGCAGCTGTGTCTTAATCTGTGGCAGAAGTGCTGGAATCTGCTTCTGTCCTGACCCCACCAGGTGCTGACGGGAGCCTAGACAGGAGAGGGGTTAGTGGGTCTGGGTAGAAGAGATGGCATGGTCATGATGTTGAAAAGAGGAGTATCAGTTTGGAGAGAAGTAATTGGTAGGATTCTTCAAAGAAGCATTGAGATCTTATACTTTTAAATTACTTTAAATAATGGTTTTGCCATAAAAAGAGGGAGCATGCTGGAGAATTCTGTGCTAAAAGTGCAGCCGAATAACATGAGGAATGTCACCTCCCAAGAGCTGAGGGATGGAGAGTCTGTTGCCCCAGGTGGGACTCGAGATCTTGGCTTGTTCAGACAATCCAGAGCAAAGGTTGTGAGGGGCTGTGACTCCAGAATATGAACAGAAGGGGACAAACTCCAGGTGGAGAGAGGGCTATTGAAACTGTAGGACATCGCTGTCACAAGAAAATCTAGTCATGAACATTAAAAAGGAGAAAGTGTTTTCTAGTCATCAAAGTAGGGAGATACCAGAAAAGCTTCCAAAGGTGAGAAATGAGGAACAAACAGAAAACTAATGCCATAGAGCTCATCACAGCAAGGACTGGACTTGGGTGGATATCTGACATCTCCCATGAATCCTAGGTCTGTGTTTCAGAGGAAAAGGAGCACAGGGCTGGGGCTGGGCCATCACAGACAGAGCAGGTCACACCAGTTGTGCTGACCTTGGACAATTCCCACTGCCAGACTACAGTGAACCAGCAGTCACTTTGCTGTGACATGGTACCAAACACCATTGGGTGCTTGGTACTGTGGGTCCAAGGAGACTGGGACAGATTCTCCCTTGAAGTCAGACCCTGACAAGGTGGACTGCCCTCCTTGTTTAGTCCTATTTCAGGGATTTTAGGGGTAGGATAATACCACCAGGAGCAAGGGTTTTCTGGAACAAGACCCAATCTAGTGGCACGAAAGGTCAGGGACAGATCTCACAAAGGAGCCACGGTCCCTTTCCCAGAATTTCTTCCACGTAAGCTTGGAAATAGTGATTTAAATTTGCATCAGGCCTTGGCTTTTAAGAGAGGATCAAAAGAATGCATTCTGGGCTTCTGCTTTGGTTTGTTGTGCCCAAGCCTTCCAAAGGTGTGATTTTGAGCTATTCTTTGAAATTCAGAAAGCAAGCAACTTAGTTTTAGAGAGACTTCTCCTATACTCACGAATCTTTCAGGACACAGGGCTTTAAATAAAATCACCTAACACCAAACTGGGTGGTCAGAACCTTCTCGTGAGGTGGTGAACGTGCCCATGGCACCTGGCACTGCCTGGGGCCAGGGGCAGAGACCAGGAGGAGAAGCCCAGCCCCAACAGTGGCAGCAGCAGTGTGCAGCAATGGGTGAGGAACGTGTGTGTGCTCCCTCCTGCACAATTGCCCCCCAGGAGGCCGAGCCGCGTGCAGACATGTTGCTTTCCCCTTTGCTGAACAAGTCAATACATTGTCTGGGGACTGTGGACTGGCAACTTCATATTCTCTGGTGAATTGCCCTGCTAGAAAATCCAGTCCTATGCATGTTTCCATTTCTATACCCATTGGTATAACATCAGGTCCTGGGAATGCTCCCCCCTCCTGCACTCTTTCTGGGGGTATCGATGTTTCCATTTAATGTGGGGTTTTTTGCCCTCACTGAGGAATTTTACAAATAGTTTGTTTATTGTGTCAATCTCTGCCTTTGTGAGCAGAAGAGGGAGCATCTGGAGAGCATCATGAACTCTTGGCATGGATGCTCCGGGGAGGCTGTGCTCTCCCCAGTGTGAGAGAAGCAGCCCTTCACCACTCCCCAAAGCCCTCATCGCATCCTCAGATGGGGTCCTGCCTGAGCACATCGTTCTGCTCCCAGCTGTGCAGGAGGCTATGGCAGGGTGTGGGGACAACCACGTTGGCTCCGCTGATGGGGAGTTGCTTGCCCTGCTCTGGGCCACATCCTCCTTGTGGATTCACCTGCCTGCTTCACAGAGGAAGAGGAGGGTTTCCTAACGTGTCCACTCTCCTGGGAATCAGCTCGCTTGATGCAGGAGATAAAGGCCTGTCTCTCCATGTGTGCCAAAGCAGTGCAAGGCTGTTGTGCCCACCCACCCTAGGGATTCAGCAGAACAACATCCTACAGCTGTGGCGTTGAGTCTGCTTTTGAGCAGCAGCTTCACCTCTGCGTCAGCTGGGAATTTTCCATCACAACAGAGTTTTGTTGGGGGAAAAAATGAAAGAGTTGATTAATCAAAAGGAAAATGTTGCATAGGAATGCACCAGTTCGAGTTAAAGTCTTATCTGAAAAGGTCACCGGAGTTTGGGAAGGAATGTTTCATTAAGACAGAGGCAGACCACCCTGCAATCACTACTCACCTACCGGTCAGGACACAGCTGGGAGGGGGGAAGACAGCAAAGTAGAGATTTGACCCCAGTTCCTCGTGTCCCAGGAGAGTACAGCGCTCGTTACACTCCAGGACAAGCGCATGCCTTTCCTGTCTTGTTGGAGCTGCTCAATTGTGTACAGATAATTAATATTCATTAAGTCGAAGGGAAAGTTGGATTGCAGTCTGCTCGTTAAGGTACTGACTTGGGCGCAAGTTCAAGTGATTATTCCTTTATTTATACTGTGGAAAGTTGCAGCAGGACAGGCCATACAAACCTCCTAGCCTGGTGATTTGAGTGCTCTGCCTGGGGCCTGAGGGACTTCAGCCAAGTTCCCCCTCAGACTGTGCTGGAGGAGACTGTGGCCCTCCTTCCCGCACCCCAGCTGGTTTCATGCCATGGCAATCCATTTGGGAGTGTCTTTGGTTTTTCATGGAAATCGCTCGAGGTTTTGGTTTGCTCCTGGTGTGGGATGGGAACATTTTCTGATGCTTTTAGAGGTTTTGTTGGAATGGCGATGCTTTTCCTGCCCAGCTCCTGCTGTGAGTCCCGGCTTTGCAGCCAAGGTGAGGGAGCAGCTTGGTGGTGCTCAGAGACCTCAGCACATTGTGTGCCCTGTGATGTTTGCAACAAGCAATGCCACAACCATGCAGCAATCCCCCACCCTCAGTGGGAAGGCGCGTCCCCACCCGGGGAGCCCTGGTTACAGCTGGAGAGCTCAGCTCTGGTCAGGGTGGAAGGAGCTGAAGCCAGTCAGGGTGGATAGGGATGCCCGAGTTGGCAGGTAGATGCCCACAGAAGGATCACCAGGGCTCGAGGAGCAAGCACAGCCTTCCTCTGCCCTGGTGTGCCTCATGGGCAGGGATGGTCACGGCTTTGGCAGTCCTGACGAGCAGACTTTTGTTTCAGTTGACTGGAGAGCCTGAAGAACAAAGCCACACGTCTGTGCCACATGGGGCACTGCTGCCTCCTCCATGGTGGGTTGGAAACGGAAGCTGTGGCCTTCTCCAATGCTTTGTGTGGGTGAAATCTGGGGACCCTTTGCCCCTGTCCGTGGGTGCCAGATGGTTGTCATTCAGGTAGAACAGAGGCTGCCATCAAGTGTGGGGGGGCATCTAAACCCACAAATACACCCATCAGTGCCCCATGGTGACTGACTGCACAGCCATGCTGGATGGAGTGTCATATCCTGGGAGGCCATCTGCTCAGCAGGGAGACCTTCTGCCCAGCTCAGACTGGAAGCACTGGTTTGGCAGGGAGTGAGCCACAAAGCCCACATGATCATTTCTGTGTCCCAAAGTGACAGCAGGGATGTCTTCCCATGGGCAGGGCCTGGTAGACATCAACAGCAGATGAACAACCTCCCCTGACATCCTGCTCCTGTTTGAAGGTATCCAGTTGAAGGTGGTTTATGGCTCAGTGGCTCCGTATCCACCAGATTATAACAAGTACCAGGCAGATAGCTGGATGTAGAGCTCAAATTCAGCTCCACAACAGGCATGCAGGGATTTCTAGGTGATGAATTTGAGGAACATACTGGAGAAGGCATGCGGGTGCCTGTTTGTGCTCAGAGGTGGGTTGTGTACCATTCCTCTGTGCACAAGGATGTGCATAACCCCAGAGACAGCCTGTGCCCTGCCAGGAGAGCTGGTCACACTTTTCTGCCAATTCATCTCAATGGAAACTTTCCATAGGAACTAAATTTGTTTAGAAAAACCATTGAAATGAAACATTCTGCTGATGTCAAGATGTTTGGCTTTTACATTAGCTGGTGAAACGCTCTGATTTTTTGTTTTGACTTTTTGTTTCTATATCCTACTGACTTTATTATTCTAGTATACCTCATAAAAATAAGAAGTAAAAGAAAAAAAAAATCAAACGAAATTACTTCAATTGGCCCTAATGCCATTCTTCAAATTACGTGTGACTGGCCAGTTGAAAATTTGTTGTTTTCATCCTGATTAGAGACAAAATCAAATCTCCGAATGGCAGAATTTTCTTTGAAATGAGATTATGACCCTGCCAGCTCGAGTTGCAAGCGTGCACACCTCACTTGCTGTGCCCCTGCAGTAGGGCCAGGACAGGGCCAATGTGGGGAGCCTCCCCTTCCATGGGTCAGCGCTGATGCACTCAACAAGTCCTCCCTGTCTCCTCCTGAAACAACAGCCAGGAGGCTCAATAAATTGTCAGCACCCTGGTGTGCCAGTGAGTAGCCTCCATCCTTGAAAGCACAGATCCCACCCAGGGTCCCCTCGCACCACCCTGTGACTCCACCTGGTCCCCATATCCCCTGAGCTCAGAGGTGACAACTCACCGCCACCTTTTTCACCTTCAGCCCATCTCATCTCCCTCTCCTGAGTGTCAGTCAGTGGCATGCACTGT
The DNA here is from genome assembly GCA_013396915.1 of Stercorarius parasiticus. NCBI lineage: Eukaryota > Metazoa > Chordata > Aves > Charadriiformes > Stercorariidae > Stercorarius > Stercorarius parasiticus. The sequence continues at coordinate 2,169,278 of VWZL01003811.1, forward strand.
GTCCCCAAGGGAGTACCTCGCTGCGTCCTTACCCCTGCCTTGGCTCCCCTCAGAGAGCTCCTGTGACAAGCACTCCCCTTTTGTCTGGGAGACACAGGAGTGGGGGGACAGACTGTGTCTGGCCATGCTGGAGCAACAGTTAACATCCAGATAATGACATCTCCCTCTGCGCTGCCCCATTCCCCAGCATTTTCCAGCTCCCATCTCCCTGGGTTCCCTTTGCTTCTCCTGCACTTTGCTGCCAGCTGGTGCCTGAATCCAGTGCAAGGGGTATGGGAAGCAAAACTGCTCCTACATCTGAATCCTCCCTGCATCTGTACCTCAGGGTGCTGTGGCCACTGTCACCCCTGCTCCAACCTTTCTCCTCTTCCCTTGCACCCCCTCCCCTCCCTGCTCGGCAGTCCTGCCCACCAGTGCCAGGGGCTGGGCGCCATTCCTGTGTCTCAGCTCTGCTCTGCTGCTCTGGATGGCCATGGGCATGTTCTCCTGACACACACCAAGGAGGGTTCTTCTAAGAGGTTGGTCTGAAGGCTTTCCAGCCAGAAAACACTAGTACAGCATAATCTAAACATCCCACGGGACCATTTCCATTTAGTTGAAGAGATTGACATAATACTGCTGACGCATTTTGTTTGAGACAGCGAGGAGCTCTTTGCTTTGGCTGCTTGCTGTGAAGCTGTGCCCGCTCCACACCTTGCAGGCAGAGGCTCCGGCTGTCGTGGGGTGCAGGTGACTCTGCACGGAAGCATCACGCCGCAATGGGGTGCGGAGACATGGGAGGGCAGCAGCGTGTGCCCGCAGCTGGGCTGAGCGTAGGGCACCACGCTGAGCGACTGTGTGCTCTGTTCGCATCCTTGGTTACCTCTGCACTAATCACTCCTGAGCAAACCCCAGCAGGAAACAGCAGCAGGGACAGTCTGGGGTGGCTTACGGGAGTCCTTTCCAGATGTTCATGGTCTGCTGCATTTGGTCAAAGCCTTTCCTTTGCTGTGAGCTGGGCTCACTGGCACCCTGAGAAGGATCTGCTTCTCTTGGGATGCTGGAGAACAGCTACAGCCACTGCCTCAAAAAACCTGGAGGTATTTTTAGTTGGTTGCCACACAGAGGAACTGCCACTTAATTTACTGTTGATATTCCCTGTTCATCTTCCCCTTGCAGATCGAGGGAACAGCCCCTGCCCTGAAGCTGTTGTAACTGTTGAAGCAGGCATTTGCAGACAGCTTATTAACAACTCTTCTGGGGAAGCTTTAGGTAGGACTGCCAGTCCCTTCCACCTAGCGAGGCTGGGTCAGCACCATCCAGAGGCAGCCCTGTGCCCTGAAAGCCTGTCATGGGGGCAGGTCTGTCTCCTCTCAGAGCCGGTTTCTGTCCTCTGAGCAGAAATTATGTTTGGTTTCCTCCCAGGAAGGTGCAGCACCTGCTGCCTGCCCCGGCCTGCATCATGCCGCTGTGGTGGGGAACCCTTCCTGCTTGTAAGAGCTGGATTTTGGACTTGTATCCTTCAGCAAAACGTAGTGGCTGTTTATCCACTGGCTGTCTGGGTCTCTTGGTGACCCTTGGAGACAACTGCCTTCAGAGGGCTTGGATAAACGAGTTGACAAGTCCTATATGTAAAAGCTGAAGGCTGATGACCCCTAGAGTCAGACTAGGAAATGCATCCCTCCCTGAGCAGCTCCCGCATGCGGCCTTGCGTGTCCAGCGGGTCCCATCCTGGGTGCTGTCTGGTCACCCCTGCACTCTCGGTCCTCCCCTGCCTGCAAAGAGCAGCCGGGCCCAGCCTGGCTCTTGCAACAGCGATGACTCCTCAAGTGCTGGTGCAACTCATCCATTGCTAAGAGACTGAGAAGAGCCTGTGGGGACAACCCTTCCACTGCCCAACTTTCCCTGGAAAGCAGGGTGGACCCAACACAGTGCTGACAGCCCAGCCCCTGGCCACTGCAAGGAAGGAGAGGTCCAGAATGGGCTACTTCAGACAGGACAACCTCTGTTCCCCCAACTCAGCACAGACCAGCCAGGAGGGGCCCAATCCTGCACCCACTGATTGCAGGGCACCCAGGGATTACAGAGAGGAGAGGAGGAACTCTGCACTTGCGGCATTGCTGCAGGAGGTGCTCAGCCCCAGGCAGAATGAAATCCAGGTGCTGTAGCCTTTCCGTATTCACAGAGGGACACCTCCACTGCCCTGGCAGCACAGGGACCTCTCAGCAGCCAAAGACCCTGGGGACACCACCTTGGTTTTATCTGGAAGGGTTTCACCGGGGAGCCCCTGGGATTACTGGTGCAGAGGCAGACCACTAGCTATCATCGAGCATTTAGGTCTCAGCAAAAAAAATCCCTTTGCTCAGAGTGCATGAAGAGTTGTCTTCTTGTTGGAAGCAGTAGACCAGATCTAGGGGTAATTTTCTCATTAGTATAGCGGCACCCCCACGTCCTGCCCTCTCTCATCACTAGCTCAGAGAAAGGCCTGGAAACCCCTGTAAGACACAGTGATTCCGTGATACTCTGCTAGGGAGTTACCCAGTCTCTGTGCAGCATAGGTACTGATTTATTGCACTACCACCTTTTATTTTCAGTAGTATTGCTCAAATGGGGTCAGAAGCAGCATAATGTCCCATCTACAAAGTGCCTATGGTATCTTGCAGCAAGGGGTTCCCCAGGCTGATTGCCTGGTGCACGTGTGTGTGTCCGTGTCTGCAAGGAGGCACGTGTGTATTTTTGTGAAAATGTATTTTATCAGTTCTGGAGGCACCTGTAGAGCTTATTCTTGCATGAATCACATTAAATCAAGAATCCACAGGTGTGGTGCTGCCTTGGGAAGGGGTCAGCCCGAGGCCGGTCGCTGTTTCTGATGCAGGAGGTGTGAGCACGGCCTCAGAGATGCCGAGCCCTGTAAACCAGCCCCCAGCCAGAGACCAACCCGCCCTCTGGAGCCTGTCCCACACAAACAGGCTGGAGGGGCAGGAGCTTGGTGTTAGGAGGGAACTGAGGGAGATCAGGATAAAAACCTTGCATGTAAAGAAAGCATGTTTTGCAGAAATAATTAGTTTTCCATTAAATCTTCCTAATTTTTGATCGAGAAGTGAATGGGCTGGAACTGCAGTTTGGTCTTTCATTGCACATCTCCTGGCAGCTGAACTGCTTGGACTGCCCCTGTCCCCATCCCTGTCCTCCTCCAAAGGCTGTCCCTGTCAGCCAGCCTCACCTGCGAGACTCAATGGCCAAGGACAGGCTCAGCGCGGGAGCCAGAGGTTTTGGTCTTCAGTCATTTCCCGGGAATCAAAACTTTCTGTGAGAAATAAGAAAAGGGTTTTAAGCAACTTCAGTTTATTCCTGAGGGCTGGGCAGGACTCACGCAGTGTTGCAGGAGGAACTGGCCGGGCTGGGAGCTGGCTCACCACGAGGGACAAAATGGGAGGTTTTGAAAAAGGTTGAGGTTGGGACCAGGGCTCAGATGGAGCAGGATAAGCCTGAAAAAGAGGTTGTTTGATGTGTGCTGCAGCTGTGGGCACTGAACTTCATGTACTTTGAGGTCTCCCCAGCCTGTGATCCCAAAACTCAGGTCAGGTTTATGAGCAGATGATCCTTCCTCCTTCTCCAGCTGGTCCTACAGGGCAGGAAGCTCTGCCTGGTGGTGGTAGACCTGAGAGGGGCCCTGGTCCCTTTTCTCTGTGAACTGCCCAAGTCACAAGTGTGCCAGAGGGCCATGTAGGCAGTGCTTGGCTGGCTGGGTAGTGACCATGTCCCCAGGGAACATCCCTCTGTGTGGGGAGGGATGACACCACCTGCATGGGGAAGGTGCACTGCTGGTTGCTCCAGGGTCCCCCAGCAGCCCCCCATGGCTGAGGCACAGGGACATCTTGGCACAAGCACTGCAGGAACAGTTTGTTGTCTCCAGTGTCATTGTTGCACGTAGGGCAGATGGAAAGCAGATTGTCAGGGTGATGGCATCAGTGTCATTCACCGTAGGGAAATTGTCAGATGGGGGACATGATCCCAGACATGATCTGTGTCGCATGACACAGTTCACTTGGGGTGACCTCCCACCCAGCGCTGACAGCCACCTCCACACATGTGGGCACAGCCCTGGCCTGGGGGACCGTGGGATCAGACCTGCCACCGCTGCCCCCAGCCTACCCTTGTGGGCACAGCACCCCAGGCCAGCCAATGATGGGTGGACAGGCTCGTCCCCTTCATGCTGGGGTGGCCACGGGTGGGAGAGGGTCTCACCAAATCCAGCAGGAATTTTGCCCATGACTTCAGCGCAGTGGAGACTTTGCGTCGTTCTATTTAAAGAGATTATCTAGAGCGGCCCTTGGCAGCCCTGCAAGGGTGGGATGCCAGATTTTTTCCCAAATTAGAGGTGAAATGTGCCAGTAGAAATGCAGTGAGAGATGGACTTTCTGCTTCCCAACAGGCAGGGTGCTGGCAAGCTGCTTATCAATAGTCATCGCTCAGAGGAAGCAGGGAGATGCTGACACCTCGCCCACCACCCGGCTCCTGGCCTTGCACCTACCCCGGCACCTGAGATGCCCTCGGCACCTGTGATGCCCTTGGTACCCATAATGTCCTCAGCACAACAGGGCACAATGATGCTGTGCCGGTGGGGGAGCACTTGGCTTTGTCATCTTTTCCAAGGCCTGGCTGTGTGCTCACACGAAAAGTGAAGGAAAAAAAAATAATCTGAGAAACAAAGTGAAAAAATAAATTTTCCCATTAAATATACTGGGAACTGGGGCTGAGATTTTCTGTGTCACTGTATTCCGCCCCCCCTTCAAGATGTACTTGTTTCCCTCAGAAAATTTCTAGGAAAATTGGGCAAGAAAGGGTTTGTGCTGTGGGACCAGGTGGCCAGGGAGGACTGCTGAGGGCTCGGCTGCAGGGGGTCCTTGGTCCCAGGGCTCCTCACGGGGCTTCTCACGTAGGAGTTTTGGGTTGAGTGTTTTCCCTTGGGTGTTGCTGTGGAGAGCACATAGAAATGGTTTGGTTTCCACGCTCATTCTTGTTAGAAAAATGTCTAAATGCATCACTGAAGTTTTCATGCTTTATATGCACAACTAAAATTTTAGAAGCACTTGAATGCAAAAATGCTGTTTCGTTAAGTACCTTTGGTACAGTAATTAGACAATATGAAACTTCCTTTTTTAAGTTTTGACCCAGTCAATGTGCAGACTTTTACACGTTAATTTAATGAGAATCAGAAGAAAATTCTCAGGGTTGACGTTTCTGATGGGTGCAAATTGGGTGTTCCTGTGCTTGCCTTCTTGCAGTCTGATGTGCTGGTGCTCTGATTTGTCAGGATAGAAGTCATTAATTAGCGTAGGGGAAGTTTTGAATCGAGCTGTGCACCATAACGTGTAAACCAGTGACTCTTGCAAATGCCTGTTGTGCTAAACCCCATATTAATACTGACTTTCTCTCTGTATCAACAATAAAGTAAGGTTTATTTTGCAAGGAAAATGATAAACACTCAGCATGGAAGAGGGACGATGCCGGTCTGTGTGACTGAGGGGAGCAAACCTCCTCCCTTACAGACGTGAGAGCATCGTCGTTCGAGTCCTGCTGAGGGTCAGCCCTTCCTAATCGAGCAGCACTTTGCGCCGTAAAGCTGGGGAAGGGATACTCTGCCATGGGGTTGGAAAGCGTTTGTAGGAATCCTCTGCGCAGCCCTGCTGAGATCCTGTCTCTTGTGCAAAGCTAAACAGAATGATGAGATGCTGACAAGCCTAAAGGGCAGAAGAGCTAAAAGTGGGAAAAACAGCTGACCAGAAAGTTCACCGCAAATAGGCAAATGCTCTAAGAACCATGGAAGTAGAGGAGACATAACTGCCTGTGGCAGCACAGCTGAGAGCCCCTCAGTGAATACAACTGGAGGAAAATGTGGGCTGGATATCAGCAAAATCCTGTCCTCCGGGCAGCAAGATCTATGGGAGCAGAGTAGTTTCCCAGGGGACAGAGCAAGAGCTCTATTGCTGGAGTAATTTAAAATTGGATGGGACAGAGTGCTTGGGAACATGCTGCAGAGGCTAATTGTGGGGTTGGGACTGTGTGAAAATCTAGCGTGCATGGAAAATAAAAGTTTGCTGCGGAGGGATATATCCGTGATCAGTTGGTGGTTTGAGGATTTGAGTAAATGGAGAAGGAGAGAGGCTTTGCGTCCAGGGCAATGAGCTGCACAGGGTGCTGGTCCTGCTGAGCCCTGGGGCCACCAGGAACATGGCAGTGACCTGGGGCAGCAGCCAAGGGGCTCCACTAGTCCTCGTGCCGCCTCAGGGAGAGGGTCTCTGCTGTCCCCCTGTCCACCTCCTGGTGGGATCCTGGCCTTTCTGTGCCAGGGAGGAATTTGGGGGGGTTTACTACCCGGGGAGATGGTGTGACCTCTAACCCGCAGCTCAGCCCCCATCCCAGCCCTGGCAGCAACCCCTGCCGGTGGCCACTGCAGGGGCTCTTGCTGCCCCCACACCATCACCTTCCTTCTACCAGGCAGCGCTGGCCCGGGGCTGCTTGGGCCCTGAGGGACATGTGGCACTCCCGTGGGCCCTGAGGGACACGAGGTACTCCCGAGGGTGCTGCCACAGGGAAGATGGTCGCTCCGCTTCCCCAGCTGGTGTGTGGGCTGCTCTCCTCTGGAAGAGCCTCGGCAGCGTGCCGTCCCTCCGCCGTGATTTACAGCACTCTGCCCAGCTCCACTAACCTCTGCACTTCCCTTTCAAAACATCATAATAAACAAGCGGAGCTGGGAAGTGCCGGTGGAGCTGCAACGCCGGGCGATGGCAGCGGCTGAGCTCAGGCCCTGCATGATGGGAGGAGAGGCAGGGGCTGCAGGCCATGCTGTGGTGAGCTGGCGTATGCAGAGACCTTCCCCCTGCCCCCCGCTGGCAGCAGAGCTGTGTCCTTGCAGTTGAAGTCAGGCTCAGTAATGGGGAAACACTTCTGTACCACACACAATGGGCTGCTGGCACCCACTGGGTCATCAGTGATGGCTTCAGGCCATCGTATCCCAAGGGCTGGAAGGGCCCATTACCCTCACCCACATGGGGCACCCAATGGCATGGGGGTGAGACCCCTCATGGTCCTGCCCTGCTAGCGCTAGGCTGCGCCCAAAGCTTCTGCCATGGAGTCTCGCCTCCATGGAGGCCAACGGGAGAGCACCCCACTGCCTGCCCCCGCGTCTACCCCATCATGGAAAAGCAAAGGGTCTTCTAGTGTCAGCGAGGCACCTGCAGCCCTGGGCCAACCTCCTTCAGTGGCATGTTGCAGCATGTGGCCCTAGGGCTTGCCATTGGCAGCACTGCCCTCCTGCCCCGCAGATTTGGAGACCTGGCTGGGTCAGAGCCCGCTCATGCACATGTGTCTGGGGGCAGGTGTCGCTAGTGAGTGTGTGCAAGGGCAACCAAGTCTGCTGGTGCCGTGGGTTGTGCCTTCGAGCTGTCCTCCACATTACCGGTGTGCTGGTGCCAGCTCTCCCCCCAGTCTCTGGGGCTCCCATCCTCCCTGCGCTCTTCTCCTGGAGGTGCTTCAGCACCCCTGTGAGGGACTGCTTGTCTCTGCAGGCTGCCTTGTCCCAGGGACAGCCCTGCCCCAGGCTGTGCTGAGGCTGCCAGGCATGGGATTTACGCTGTGCTTCTCCTGGTTTCACCCCGGTTCATTCCTCCACCAGAACAGTCTCTTCTAGAGCCCTCTCCCGCACTGACCCCTCTGTGTTAGCAGGAGGCTGCCAAGCTGCAGCCCACGGGCCACCTTACCATTGCTTTCCCACCGTGCTGACCCTTGGGGTGGCACACCAGTGCCCAGGACAGTCTGCTGGTACCAGTCCCCTGACAAGATCAAAGCTCGTTGTGCAGAGTAACTTCCTTGCGCCCCCCCCCTCCCCCCGCAAGACAACCCCTCTCCTAGGCCTTGCAGAGTTAAAAATAGAGCCTTGCTTATGGAAAGTTCATGCTGGATAAGAGACTTAGCAGGACGCCGCTGAGATCCTCATCTGAACGTAAATCAATTGCTGCACTCCAGGCGGAGCGGGCAGGCAGGAGCAGGACAAGCCCCCGGAACACGACGTGTCTTCTCTAGTTAAAAAGAGACTTGTTTGGTGAACGGGCTCCACTTTCTCCTCATCAATGGGAGAGCAGGGCAGCTGCCAGGTTATTGCACCCAGGCTCCAGCTGGGTCCGGCCACCAGCAGGGTGGACACAGCTGTGAGACCAGTGTCTTCCTCCTGGCTGTGGGCACTGCCAGCGTGAAGGGTCCTGCCTGGAGGCGGGGAGCCCCCGTCTGCTTCTGGGGCCCGTGGGTGCAGTGCCAGCAGCCACGTGTTTGCAAGGCAGCATCTTTGCTTCCTGCCCCTGGCCGAGCCCCGCGCTGGGTTACTGCTCCCACTGCAAGCACAGGTTAGGATTCACGCCCATGGGTTTCAGCAGGGTCCGGGGCGAGCAAAGCTTGGTGATGCTCTCTGACAAATGCTCTCTCCTCCCCGCATGACACTGTGGGTGGCTGGGGTGCAGTGGGAGAGGGGTTAAAGCAGCCTCCGGTGTGCTGTGGGCGGGTGCTCGAGCCACTAACAAAGAATAGTAATGAATGGAAAAAGTGAAGTGTTTTTTCCCTAAAGCAAACAGCTCGGTCAGATTAGAAGCTCGGAGAGTGCTTTACCCAACTATTAATACATTCCTCGCTCATCTCAAACTAAACAGCCGCACTGAGCTCCAAGTTCATAAAAACAGCATCAAATCCATGAGAGCACAGTACATTTATAGTGTCAGCCAGTAAAACTGCCTGCTGGAGGTGATGGTACCCTGGCTCTCTGCCTGCTGGGGAAGGACAAGCTGGGCCAAGCGAGAGGAAGCTGGGCAGCCCCAGCCAAGCGGACCCCTGCCCTCCTCAGCAGAGCCTGCTGGCTGGCGTGGGGGGGAGCCAGGAGAAGCCCCTGCCACTGCTGTGCTGGAGTTGCCCTGCTTAGAAATACGGAAACACAGCACGCTGGGGCTGTCAGGGCCTGGGGCTTGTGTCTGTGGCCTCCAGCATGTGCTCTGGGATTGGCAGGGATGTCAGACGGGCTCAGTCTTCCCAATAAACATCCTGCATGCATGTACCCTGCAATGGCCGTGTTCATCTCCACTCCTACCCAAGGCAGGTCTGGAGGGGACTGGCAGCCTGGGTGAAATCCTAATGCGGCACTGGCAACGCAGAAATGTGGGCAGGTTCACGTGTCCCGGTCTTCCCGTGCGGCCGCGGAGACTGTCCCCATGGAGGACCTGTGCCTGCGCAGCTGTGGCACGCAGCGTGTCGGGGCAGGCGGCTGCTCAGAGACCCTTGGAGCGGAAGTGATCCCTGCTCATTTCTCCTTGCTAACAAGTGCAGAGGCAGCCAGCTGCCTGGCAGACCCCCACAGCTGTGCGATCCAGCTGCAGCATGCGCTGCCGGCCAGCTGCGGCCCCACGCCTGCGCGGGAGCAGAGGGAGGCTCAAGGTAAAGCCATGAGCGGCAGCATCCCCTTTGCCTTCTGCAGCCTGGCAGGGCCGGGTGGGTGGTAAAAGCCCTGCATCTGCAAAGAGAAGAGGCACGATGGCCCACTGGGGCTTTGCCCCTTCCTTGAGCTAGGCAGGGTGTGTGACCTGCTGCATGAGCACCAGCACCCCTGGCCTCCCTGCCACCTGATGCGATGCAGATGCAGGTATTCTGTCTCCGAGGCGTGGAGCACCAAGGGTTTGCAGGGACAAGGTGCAAAGCCTTCCCACATCTGGCAACAGGACGAGTCCCCAGAAATGGGATCTAGTCGTGCTTTGCTCCTATGGTACCTTTCATTGGTCTGGTCTCTGCTCAGGGCTTTATCTGTTAAGCTCTGTCAGTCTGGGTTGTTAAAAGTGACAAAGCCTGGTGCAGATGCCTGGACTGGACATCACTTGGGGCTGCTGCTAGAGAGAGACAAACAGAAGGTGTGCAAGAGCACAGGAAATCTCAGGAGGTTGTTTGTCCCATGGCTTTGCTAACTCCTTTAAAGTTGGCAGAGGCTGGGCTGGGGACCCACCATGCTTTGCCCAAGAGGGACAGAGCTCTCGTTCTATGACAACTGCAGCATTTTTCACTAGAACTCCAGGTATGATTCCTACTGGCTGCTCCTTCAGCACAAGAGGTCTGCTGGGCACTGCTGGCAGAGCTGCCTGGCAAATTTGGGTGCAGGCTGGCATACAGGTCTGTTGGGGTGTCACTAAAATTGCCAGGATTATCTGTAAACTCCCCTGAGCAGCACTGGGCTGTTGTTCTGGGGAAGTGTCATTGAGACATCCTCCCGTCACAGCTGGAGCTGAGCAGAAGGTTGCTATTTTGCAGGAAGCTCTTACTCTTCTTCTTTGTCCTGACTCAGTCTGAGAAAATGGAATCATATCTCAAAGAGCAAAATATTCAGAAAAAAAAAAAAAGGCAAGCCATCCCAGAAGTGACAAAATACTTTTTTTGTCTGGGCTGTGCATTACACAGTGTCTGCCCTGGCACAGCTCTGCCCCTCGGAGCTCAGTGCCCATGCCTGGCCCGCCCTCGCTGGCGAGACGCTCTCGGATGCTCAGTGGCCATGTGGCTCCCACGAGGCTCATCCGATCTGGTCAGCGGCTCGAGCCCATTACAAGCTGGGCAAGGAGCCCAGCTGACTGGGTAGACTGGGAATGCCAAGGATGCAGTGCAGTGGCTGAGGCAGACACAGGGTTAATGCCAAACAGAATTGCTGGGAAATAAAAAAAAATCCCTCAGAAAACTGTGATTTTGTTTTTGTAGAGGTGCATTTTCCTGCAGGAAAAAGATGGCTGTGGCAGAAAGCAGAGGTCACTTGTCCTGCAGAGGAGCTGAGTTTAGTCTGGTTTATTCGGCATCCAGCTTCTAAGCAGGGTCCACTTCTACACGCACCTCTGCAAAACCCAGCTGACGGCCACCAAGCATTTGAGGTGGGTTTGAGCACAGTGTCCTCACCCATGTCCCATGGCTGCAGAGCTCTGCACAAACCTTTTCTGGCGGGTGAACATCCACTTGCCAGGTGGCTGTTTGGAGAACCAACCTTTTGCTCGCTAAGCACCTGTGTTAGGGAGGCTTCTTCGATGACAATTTTATATAACTTTTCTGAGCAATAACAGTGCAGCCACTTCACCTTGCCTGCGACTAGACCCACACTCAGAAGGTTTCTTGGTAAAGCTCTTTATACCTAAGAGAGGCTGCTGCGCTGAAAAGATCCTATAAAATGTGCCAGGACACAGGACTCATTCCAGAAACCGTTGCTTATTAAATCATCTGGGTGGCAGAGGAAGAAGCTGGTCAGAGATGAACTGATAAAGCATGGCTCTGGGAGCTGACTGACCTCTGTCTTGTGTTCTGCCCCTTTTTTTATCTTTCCCACACATTGCAAAAAGACCAAGTCTAGAGTGGTACTATATATACGGCTTGCTGTACCATTCATCTGGGCAGCACGAAGCTCGGATTTATACGGATCTGTCTGGCATTAGAGGATTGAAAGGTTATGTTGTTGGTACATTTCTGCACATCCAAACCATGAGTCATCATTTCCAGGAAGCCAAATACTTACTTAAAGAGCTGTGATGCAAATTGTGTTTCCCAAATATTTTATTCCTAGTGCAACCCTGGACATCAAATCTGGGCACACGGTTTATGCACAGCTGATCTACAGCAAAAGGTTGAGGTAATGGGTCAAAGCTGCCTCTGAGTTTAGCCTGATTTATGGACAAAGTAATTTTGTTATGAAAAATAAGCATATAAAGTACTTGGATGCTACAGTAAAACCATAAACAGCGTGCTTTGCTTTCTGCATACAAGAACTAATGGCAAGTACGCATCAGAGCAGAAAACAGCCTGAGATGTGCTTGCTAGTATTTCGTATTGAGATATGATTGCTAGGCTTTCATATTGCTGGTTGTTGCTGTTATTATTATTATTATTATTCATGAGGGTGAAATAGTTTTTAACCAGATGTGTTTTGAAATTCCCACGGCACCATGTTCTCCGACACCAAACCATCAACATCATCCCCCTAAAAGTCATGAGGAAAAGCTACAAACAAAACCCAAACACAATTACCCAACCAGAAAAATAAGGGCAAAAATTCTTCCAAAAACATGAATTGTCAAGAAAATATTTCCATGTTCAGGGTGGCTATTTTCACACAGTATCCATACCCGATGGCACGGCCACTCAGCTACATGCTTTGCTCTCAGAGAATCATAGAATTGCCCAGGTTGGAAGGGACCTTTCAGATCGTCTAGTCCAACCATCAACCTAACTCTGACAAAAACCACCACTAAACCATATCTCTAAGCACTATGTCTACCCGGCTTTTAAATCCCTCCAGGGATGGTGACTCCACCACTTCCCTGGGCAGCCTGTTCCAACGCTTGACAACCCTTTCAGTGAAGAAAGTTTTCCTAATATCCATCTAAACCTCCCCTGGTGCAACTTGAGGCCGTTTCCTCTTGTCCTATCACCTGTTCCTTGGGAGAAGAGACCGACCCACCCTGGCTACACCCTCCTTTCAGGGAGCTGTAGAGAGCGAAAAGGTCTCCCCTCAGCCTCCTTTTCTCGAGGCTGAACACCCCCAGCTCCCTCAGCTGCTCCTCACAAGACTTGTGCTCCAGACCCCTCCTGGCAGTGGCTGTCACACGCCTCAGGGGCTGTACCGGCAGGGAGGGGATGGAAGCTGCAGTGTCCCCTCCCATAGAGGGCACAGACCCCATGCGGAGCAGCAGAACCATGTCCCAGGCCGGTCAAGGGACAGCAGCCTGGTCTTGGTGCTGGCAGGAGAACGTGTGTGGCACCACAGAGGAGACTCATATGCAATAGTGATACCTGAGAAGGAAACGCACCTCTGCAGATGGGACACACCAGGGACATCAAGCATGTGTAGTTGAGACTTTCCAGTCTATATGCCAAGGGGACTAGGTCTAGGCCCTCTTTCAAAAACTTGTGTCCATAATTCAGAGCTGGAAAGCCCTGAAGTTTTCTCTTCTTCTGGTTAAAGTTCATTGGAGCTGCCAGCTTGGCAATAGTGCTTCTAGCAAAGATAAGAGCAGGACATCCTGGCTTTGACCAGTCTGTGCACAGCATGGTGAGTGGCAATCCACCTCCTCTGGCTCAGCACACGCGCGGGCTGAGGCTTCCTGCCTGGGTCCTGCTGTGTGCGAGGTCTGGCTGGGCTTGAGGAACAGGCTGCCTGTCCTTGCAAGGGTTACCTGGCTCTGCTGGTCAGATACCGGCCCAGATGCTGAGCTGCATCCATCCATCGTGTGTCCGTGCCAGTCCCCCAGTGTGTCTCTGGCACCGGCAGTCAGGGGTCTCCTGGGCAGCTTAGGGGCAAGTGCGGGTGACGGACGCTTCCCAATGAGCAGGCCAGAAGAGTCCCTGTGTTTTGTGGAAAAGAGAGTTTAGATGTGTAGATACAAATCGTGCCACTGTAGTTGGTCTTAGGGACAGAGAGCAGCCCATGAACTTTTATTTACTATTTATCTTACTCAGCAAAAGCAGCCACCTCTCCAGGAGTCTCTCCAGCCATACCCAGCCTTGTCCTCGTCAGGCCTGTGCACAGGTGGGCACCAGGACCAAGACCTGGCAATGGCTGGGCTTATCTACAATCATTGCAAGTGAGAAATAATAACTGCCTTATGCCTGGCTTACCCGTTGCCAGGCTGCTGCTCCTTATTCCCACGGAGCCAGCCCTGTGATTCGGCAGTCCCATGTTTCTCAGAGCTGAACTGAGCAGAGAGGACTGAGGGGGTGGATAAGCCTGTTTCGTCTCTCTGGGATCCTCCATGGTATCTATTCTAAGGTTTGCTGTATCAGACTCTGGGAATGAGCTGTGAGGCTTCCTCTTGGGCTGCCAGTGGTCCTTGGGGACCTCGTGGCTACACGTGCTCTTCCCAGGTCGCACAGCCATGGTCCCTGATGGGCCAGATGCTGCGTGCTGGGCACATCTCAGCTCTCCTGAGACTCTGTAAACCAGGCTTCAGACTCTGAAACTCTTAGGTATGGCTCTGTTATCTGGTGTCCTGCCTGCCTGAGCATCACCTCGCAGCTTTGTAAGCCGGGTCCTGGGGTAGGTGTCTGGCTGGCAGGCTTCCCCAGTAAGCGTGCACAGCGTTTTCCTGGATGCTGGTGATGGGGTTAGCAATTTTAGCATTTAATTAGCCTGACACACGGGTACACAGATGCAGGTGTTCAAAAATCTGGAGCACATTACTTTTAGCATACAACATAGAGAGTTTCTGAGATGGATAAGTTTCCTTTTCTCTCCCATGTGTTCTTTGAGGTCTTGTCAGGGAAGTTCAGGCTCCACCTCTTTCAGTGGTGGGTCTGCTGGACCACAGTGTCTCTCTATGACTTCTACAGTCACCAGCTGTTGGACCTTGCTGGGCCCACGACAACTTCTCCCAAAGAGACAAATCCTTCTAGGACTGAAAGAGAAAAGAAAAGGAAAAGAAACCAAGAAATCTATGCCAAAATTTAATTTTAAGAATGGGAACAAGATAAAAATACAAAAAGTAGTTAAAAAGGAATTCAAAAGAAAAGCTAAATGGGTACAATATTTACTGAAGGCATAAAAACTGTTTAAAGACAAAGTATTAGAGGCTCGGAATAAATATATACAACCAATCTAGAATGTGCTAAAATATCCAGAAAAAAAACCCACCTCTGCCATGCTTCAGTAGTGAAAGAAGTTATAAGAAGAAAGAGAGATTCATCAAAATTGAAATAATTTCCAAAGAAGGAAGATAGAATGGAGTACAAAACTTGTCTGTTAGAAGTAATATCCATAATAAGGACAGGCCAAAAATATTTTTAGGAAAAACTTGCTAAAAGCATAAAAGCCAATAATAAAACATTTCTCAAAGCATAAATAGTAGGAAGTTCATCAGAAAGTGGCCCTGACTCAGATCTATGTAGGAAAAGACAGAAGAAAGTTAATGTTGCAGTTCAAGAGCTAAATAGCTAAATTGATGCTCAGTGGGAGGGAGAAGGAAGAGTCCTACATTATGCCCATCCTTTGCAAAAAACCCCATCCCATCATCCCATAACGAAGGAAACAGCAAGAATCAATGATTGTTTCTCAGATTATTTCTCAGTACTGGAAGTACTCTTGAGTGCAAACCTGAGCTGAACCTGATGAAGCATTTGGAAAGATGGCTGGCCTGCGATGTCCCACAGCGAGGCCCCATTCAGCACAGCACTTGCATCCCCAGCTCTGCGCATCTCCTCACCTTGATGCCACCACTGCAGCTCAAGCTGTGACACCACCATTGGCTCCACCTCTCATGGGAGATTTCTGCACTTGCTTTGGTGACCTCTTACTCTGTTGCTTGGCCAGCGTGGGACAGCCAGGCACCATGTGATTCCCCTTTTCCCATAATGGAGGACGTGGATACTGTTGCTAGCAAATCCTGTGGATGGCCATCACCCCCCATTCCCCACCACGGTCCTCTGATGTATCTCACTGCATGTCCCTTACACCCTTAGCTCCTCTCCCCTGTCCCACTGTCACAGCACTGGCACCAGACATGGTGGGGAACAGCACAGCATCTTCTTGGCAGCGCACAGACCAGGGACACAAGAAAAGCTGGGCTGATATGGGAGAGGTGCCAAGGAGAGGGGAACAAGTGGCAGGGGCTCATGCCCATCCTTGGCTGAAGCCCTGTGCTGTGGGTACCTCGTGTGACCCCGGGCCATTTTTGCACTGGAATACTCACATCTGAGCCCAAACTGGAACAGAATGAAAAAAATGTAGTGGTTGGACTCCCTGCTAACTGAGCACTGGGCTCTGATTTAGCAATTACCACTGGGGAAAGAAATCTGGGGTTCTTGGGCTAGGTCACGGAAAACATGGGCCCAGTAGGGGGCAAGAAAGGGACTCAGTTTTTGGGAATGTCTAGGGGAGGAACTGGGAACAAACCAGAAAATGCAGTTCTGCCGTGGTAAGTCCACAGCATCCCCACGCCCCAAGCTGGCTGGCATATCCATTCCTGTCTCCTCCTCCTTCCTTCTCAGGAGAGTTTAGAAAACCAGAAAAGGGCAACCACCATGACCACAGGCATTTCATTGTGTCCATAGGAACCATTAAATAGACAAGGACTTTTTCGCTTCAGCAGCAGACATCTGAGTGGGGTGATAGGGGTGGTGTACAGCAACCCGGAGCAGTCTGGTGAGGGTGGCTAGGGGACAATCAGTCACTCCTTCTTTCTGTTCAGGAACTAGGAGGCACTCCATGAAATTGTCAGGTAGCAGATTTAAAACAAGCAGAAGGAAGTACTTTTTCACACAACTCATAATTCATCATGAAACTCATTACCATGGGACAGCGTAAGGCCAAAAGTATAACCGGCTTCAAAAAGCAATTACATTCAGGAAGAAAAATCATTGAGACTATTAAACATGAGGGTCCAGTGATAACCTCTCGCTCACCAGATCCAAAGGCTGGGAATTCCACAGAGAAGTATCACAGCAGAGATCCTTGCTGTCGTATGTACTCCTTCAGCATACATAACTGGCCACCAGTGGAGAGGGCACACTGGCACAGGGGGATGTAGGGCTGACATGGGGGGATGCAGGGCTGACACAGCATAGCCGTCATATGTTCTCTTCTGTTCAAAGCTGTCCTTGCTTTCCTGACTCTCAGCCTGAGGAGAATTAATTTCTATCTTCTCCTTCAGCTTTGGTCTTTAAACATCCCAAAGATAGCCATCCCCATCAGAGAGAAATGAGACTCTCCAGTGAGTGATTCATTTGACTGGGCGTAGATGTGCCCATGCCCCAGCCCTCTGCAGAGGAGCTGGAAAACCTCATCTTGCCAAGGTTTTGCCTGACCTTTTGTTCTGGACGAACAGGATCTACTCAGGGCTTTAATTACCAGCCTGTTCTCTGTTAGGTGTACAGGAGCCATCCGCTCTCCCTAGCAACAGATATGTCAGGCCAAAACACAGAACCAGTAATTTACTGGGTAGCTCGTAAGCAGAAGTTAGGAGCTGGTCTCAGGAGCTTCCCTCTGAGGTTGGTGTAGAAAGAGGAATTAATCCCCAGACTGATCCATTTTACCTGCCATAGCCTTCAGATGAGATGAATCACTCTGCAGAAGTGCACCTTGACCGACCACTCCCTTGCCATCAGGTTGCTCAGGCTGCCAATGACCAGATCAGAGCCCAGGCTTTGCAGAGAGGAATTGTAGAATCATTTAGGTTGGAAAAAATATCATCGAGTCCAGCCATAAACCTAACACTGCCAAGTCCACCAAGGAGGAGAAGGTACCCAAAATGACACCAGCTCCCTGGGGGGTGGTGGGGGGAGGGGGGGGGCTGCTGCCTTCTGCTGGGGCAAATGCCACCTCCTGGTGCCATGCCAAGTGGCAGAGCTCCTACAAATGGCACTAGTACTGGCATTGCTTGGACATGGGTATGTGTGTTGGTGGTTACAAGAGACCAGGGACACCACAGAGACCCTCACACTCACACACAAGCACAGACGAACCCACGCACCACCGTGTCCGTGCTCTCCTGACCACCTGGAAGGCAGTGGGAGGCACTGGGGGGCTCTGCGAGCAGTGGGTGGCGGGTGTCAGGGCAGAACCGGCTCCTGAGGCTGTCATTAATGCCGTAATCGCACGTGATTATTGCAAACAGAGACACAACCAGTCACACAGCTCTATAGTAACGAACACAGACATCTTCCAAGTACATTCAGTTCACTGCCCTGCTTCCCATCTGCCCCCACATTGGTGAATATGTAAATAGAGGATATTCTTAGCAGAGAGGATTCCCAAGAAAATGCCATGTCTCTTTGATGCAAGCAAGGATTTAGTACACTGGCATGGGGAAACACTGAGGTCTTCCTAGCGACAGGACAGCCGGAGCCTCCAACATCTCCCGGCAGGCCCAGGAATGGGGAGGGTGTTTGGGAACTCTTGCTTTACTCTCCTCTGCACTGGCAAAATTAAAAGGGGTTCAGATGTTAATCAAGTAGGTGAGATAGCCAGCGCTCAATTCAGGATACAAAAGATTGGCCAGAGCTGGAGAGAATTATCTATCTGGCCTGGGGATCTGCTCCTAGTGCTCCTTACTCCTACCTGGTACCATGATGTCTTAGGGACCATTGGTACTTCCCACACAGAGTGGATGCGCGGTACAAAGCAGAGTCGAGATCCCTATTTAGCTGGGCAGCAGCTGGTGTCCTTGGTGTGACAGTACACTGCCAGCCCACGACACACTGCTGGGGCCACCCCGGGCGTGATGGAGAATGGACCGAGGTGAGGCGGCACAGCATGGGAGAGCTGTCTGCTTCCCTGGGGTGCCCGCAGAGGCCGACCTGGGGCAGCCAAGAGTGCACAGAGCTGCCTCAGCCCATACATCCACCGTGTCAGTGCAGGGCAGGCTGAGACAGAGCTAGGCTGACTTTCAAGCCCCAAAATAGGGACCTTTCTTTCCCTTGTGGCTGCCATGCAGGGAGCATAGCAATAAATTCCCAGGGCAACAGGCATATCGTGGAAGCTGTGAAATCTGGGCACAGTTTCTCCTCAACATGCCTGACAAAGATAGACAAAAAACTCATACTTTTCTCTGATGTAATGGGGGGAGAGCTGGGATGCACAAGCACAAAAGCCTGCAGGGCATGGGGCCTCACTCCTCAGGGACGTATCGCTTGTTCCTGGCAGTGACGTGGTGGGCGTGCAGTGAAGCCCGTCTGTAGCATGGACCAGGCGCTCAGTGTGAGAGGATGCGTGTGTGTCGGGGGGCAGAGAGGTGCCACAGGATTTTGGAGTGGTACATTTCGGCCTCTGTTTCCTCCCATGCCTGGGACTTGCTGCAAAATCTGTGCTGAGATTGAGCTTGGTTTGGAAATAAGGACATGGACCTGTTGGAGCGGGGCCAGAGGAGGCCACGAAGATGCTGGGAGGGCTGGAGCCCCTCTGCTGTGAGGACAGGCTGAGAGAGTTGGGGGTGTTCAGCCTGGAGAAGAGAAGGCTCCAGGGAGACCTTAGAGCCCCTTCCTGTCCCTAAAGGGGCTCCAGGAAAGCTGGGGAGGGACTCTGGATTAGGAAGTGTAGCGATAGGACGAGGGGGAATGGTTTTAAACTGAAAGAGGGGAGATTTAGATGAGATCTGAGGCAGAAATTCTTTGCTGTGAGGGTGGTGAGCCCCTGGCCCAGGTTGCCCCGAGAAGCTGTGGCTGCCCCATCCCTGGAGGTGTTCAAGGCCAGGTTGGACGGGGCTTGGAGCAACCTGGTCTGGTGGGAGGTGTCCCTGCCCAGGGCAGGGGGGTGGAACGAGCTGATCTTTAAGGTCCCTTCCAAGTTAAACCATTCTATCATTCTATGAAGTGCACTCAGCACCTGAACTTCCTTCAGGAAGCCAAGGTTCAGACGGGTGTTTAGCACAAAGCGCTAGGCTGGCACCTAATATCACACGGAAATACCAACCACTGCACCTTTGTACTTGTTTCTGCCCTGGCAGTGCTGTCCACTGTAGGTTATTTCAAGCTCTGCTGTACTGGGCAGTGCTGCCTTTTCCTGCCCTCCAAAACCTGTCTGTGAACACGTTCACGCGCCTTTTCCCTCTTTGCTGCCTCTCCCAGCTCTCTCACTCATGCGGACACGTGCTGGGAGGAAGGCAAACAGCAGACCCCGGACCTGCGGGCACCCACTCAGTCCTGCACCTGGCTTGCAGAGGGCATGGGTGGCCACGGGGGCAGGCGAGGCTCCATCTGCCAGCATGTAGAGCATGGATGGGCAGCCATGGGATGCCTGCCCTGCTCTCAGCTTGGCCAGAGGCTGCTCTGACACCGTCACTCCTGTGTCCCATCATCACCCCGCCGAGCTGTACTAGCCTTCACCTCGCAGCTGCTCCACGCTGAAGGTCCTGCAGGACTGTTTGCAATATATGGTTTCATACAGTTCCATGTGTGCCGCTTTTCAACATCCTACGTAATGTTTAGTCACATTTAATAACAATAAAAGTCTCCTTCACAGCCACATTCTGGAAAATGGGGCCGATTTTACTAAAAACAATGAATGTGAATAGTTCATGGTCTTCTCGCATTACCCAGAGATTTATCACATCTCTTGCATAATTTAATCTCTACATCTGTGGGACACAAATGTTTTACATTTCTTACATTTATGGGCAGACATCGAAAACATCTGTGCAGACCCAACACACAAAAGCATCTGGAAGACATCTCTGCCTTTTTATGACATACGTCTCCTGATCTTTTGTCTGGAACAAGTGTGCTGCTATCAGTAGTAGCTTTGTATGTCGGTTACTGGGCTTCCCGTTTGGGCTTTGACAGGCACAGGGGAAAATGTGATCAGCTCTGAATTTCAGCCCATTTCAGCAAGTGGGGAAGCAATTCAGGGAGCTTCCCACCCACCCACGCTGTGAGAATTTGGACCGGGATGGGAACAAGGCAGCCAGGGCTTGCTGCTAAGCTTGTGGACAGGACACAGCTCGGAGCTGCGCTGAGCTGCTGCTGTCATCTCTCTGCAGTATCCCAGACTGGTGCACAACGTGGCTGAGGAGAGGATTTTCTCTGCAGCCCCCGAAATAGGAGCTGGCTTGGCGGGGGTGACGAGGGGGAGGCCAGCTTGCCTGTAGGGATCTGGGGGGACTCTGTGCCCCCCCCAGTATTGGCCTTATTGTTGCTGCTGCTGTTAATATCCCAGCCCTTTGGGAGTGAGATAAGCACTTCCTACGGGTGGGATGAAAGGCGATAACAGCACATAGAGATCTGTTTTTCACTACACAGTTTCTATAGGTTCATGGCAGTGTGTCTGAGACCTGCTAGCTGCGTCCAGCTGAGCAAAGGGACCAGGGCATGTCCTAGGGCAGGCAGCACCCCCAGGTTCTGCCAGAGCTCACCAGCCATTACCTGTACCTGGGTGCAGTGCCTGGCTCAGCCCAGCCACCCTTAGCCCAGCCACCTTTCTCCCTTTGAAGGCAGCCAGCCTCCTCTGGGGTGAAGAGAGTTTAGTAATCATTCCTAGAGATTTTAGGCCCTGCCATTTGATCATGAGGCTGGGAAATAGGCCCTGGCTTTTTTTGCTTTAGTAGTATGGATGGAGCCATTGTGACCCACAGACGTGCTGTGGCTACTGCTGTTTGCTTTGGAGGTTTGATTGGGAACTTGCTGTGGTGGATGTGGTGCAGAAGATGAACCAAGAAGTTGTTCTTGCCACCAGAGGCATGATGTGGAGTAGTGGCTGATGGAAAGATCCAGACAACATAATGAAGTGGCTTTGGGGCACTGAGTGGAGTGATCACAAGGGTGTGTGGGATAGAGCAGGAAGTTATGCCCTCAAAAGTGTAGGAGGGAGCCAGTGTGACCAGCTGAAGAGAGTGGATAAAACATGTCACTGCTGACTGATAAGGGGGAAAGAGAGCTCAGAAGAGCTTTGGGAGAGAAGGAACCCCAGCAGGGATGCAACAAGGGAGGTGAACAGCACACTGTGGAATTACCACGGCAAGTACGAACAGCTGCTGGCAGTTATCACCTCACGTGTGTTTGATGTAAAAGCTGTCTTAAGCAGAACGGAAAGCTTGGTGGAAACCAACCGATGAAACTTTCCTCTGCTCTAGGTCATGCGTGCCAGATATGCACCCTGCGTGATACCTGCCTTAGTCCTTCATTACTGGTCCAGTGTGGTCTGGGCAGCGGGGTTGGGCTGGGGTGAGCAAAGGCAGCTGCCTTCTGCCTGGATGGAGACCTACAAAACATGGCTGGGCTAAACAAGCCCAGATTTTTGCAGCCAGTCATGAAATGCCCTCATTCCTGCTTCTCCTGCCTGGCCCAGGAAGAAGTCCTGGTCACCTGCCCTGGGCCACCAGTGGCATTTGCTGCAGGGTGTCTGCCCCACATTGGTGCATGGAGACTGTGGCAGAGGGGAGCAGTGTCCCATCGTCTGCCACCCTCAGGAGGACAGGTGAACCATGGTGTCCTTGCAGCCAGCCATTGCTTTCCCTGGGGCTGGTCATGTAAAGAGGTTTCCAGGACAGCAGAGGCTGCCTGGAGAGGTAGGGTGAGGTTAACGTGAATAGGCATGGGGACACATATCTCTCTCTTGGACATTCATGGAAACCTGCGGAGTGCTGTGCATGCCCAGCCAGGTGCTGAGCACAGGCAGGTCCCTGGCTGTTGCACCTGCACATACAGCTCCTGGCATCAAGCCCTAAGGACATCCCATGCTCCCCTTCCTTGCATGCCCCTACCCTCTGCAGATATGTTCCTCAGGCCTGCTGCCTGAGCAGAGAGGGGCATGGTGATGTCCACATGATGTCCTGGGCTGCTGGCCCACCCTGAGCCACCCGGAGAGGAGGAGAAGACTGAAGAGAGCACTGCATCACTGGTGATTTGAAATAAGAGAAATGCCAAATGTTCCTCTTGCCTTTCTGCAACATGAGAGTTCGGGGGGGGAGCAGCAGTGACACTCTGTGAGCAGTCCAGGGGATACTCATGGCCTCTGGGTTTGTTGGGGAGATGTGGGTTTGTTTGGAAATTCCTGAACTAGCATTACAGGTGGCACAGGGTGGAAGAAGGCAGCCAGCTCTTCCAGCCTGTGTGTCAATATATCTTTTTCTTTTTTCTTTCTCACAACTGGACACTTTAAAAAAATGCTCAGGTCAGAACTGAACAAAACTTTAAATTTCAGAAAATTTGAAATGTTTCATGTGAGTTTTGGTCTTTTTTTTTCATTTTTAAAAAAACCAAAATGCAGCAATCTGAGACTTTAAACAATGTGTCATTGTGAGAGGAAAACCTGGAAAAGTTCGCACAGATGTATATACGGGATTTCTTTCAACATCTTCAAATGTATACCTTTCTCATTTTTTAACAAGCAAAATAAAAAAAGTCAGTATGTTCTTACAGGTTTAATTTTTGACAGATCTGCATTTTCCAATGCCAAAATATTTCGCTCAAATTTTGTGAATATATTCCCAAACTTTTTCTGATTGCCTGGGCAATTTCATTTGCCTGCATTCTGATATAATGTGGGATTACATGAACAGATGTTATTTATCCATGGGACATGATGTGTAAACTCAGACTTTTGGAGACATATAATTTGATCAAATATAGCTGAATTTTCCCAAAGATAACTGGTTGTGAGCCCTTGCTCCAAAATGAAGTGTTTCAAACTTCTGAATGGTGGCTTTGAGGTGCTTTTCATCATGGATAAAGCAAAATATTTTCCTCAAAGCCTGTTCTGAGGATTTGCTGACCTGTTTGAGCTGACTGCTTGCAAAATCTTCGAGTGGAAGCAGACGTCCTGGCACTCAAATCTGGGGTTTGGCAAACTCTAAGGCATGAAGAGTTTACAGCAGAGAATTGATCGTCATTACCTGTCTGTGTTAATCATGGAGCTTGTGTTTTCCATGGTTTTTTTGTAATACTTCTGAATTCCAGAGTGGAAATAAGAAGTCAGCACAGTAGCTTTTTCCACCTTCCTCTACAAGTAGGGTGAGACGCGCCGAGCACATCATGGTTCTAATAGTAAGGAGGTAGTGGCAGGGGAAGAGAGAAGTGCCCATATCGTGCCTAATTTCAAGACATATTGAAGGAGCCAAGGCCAGGGTTGAGTGTCACAGGGTGGTGAATGTGGTGGTGGAGGTCCAGAGCAGCAGTGTGGACCTGCTGCTGCTCATAGGGGGCTATTGCTGTTAAGTCTGCTCCTTACCATGGAATAATTCAACCCCACAAGCACTACATTTGGTTATATCAGCAGAACCAGACCCTTGGTTGTACCCGAAGAGGCTGACTTGTATGTCCTCCTCAACCTGGGCCAGTGCCTGCAGGCTGGAGCAGGGCCCAGAGCTTTGGCAAGCATCGATGGCTATCTGGCTTCTGAATCACAGCTTTAAGATGACGAAAATTTGCAGACAAAATGCAGCCAACTCCCAAATAACACACTCCGAATCCCCGAGATGACAGGTCAAGGTGACAGAGCCAGCCTTTCCATGCCCCTGCAGCAGGAACTGTGGGAGTGGAATGGTCCCCTGGTCTGAAACGCTGTGGGGACCAGGAGGCTGGGGACATGCACATCTCAGCCTCCTGCAGAGATGGGGCCTCCAGGGCTTTGGGAGCTGGCAAGAAAGATGAAGTCAGAACTGAGACTTGGCAGGAAAGGTCTGCAGGAGGAGAGCTCCCTGGGGGCAGCCACTGCCCCTCCCAGACACAATACTCCACTGCTTCCAAGCACATTTTTCTCAAGCAGTGCTGGATAATCCACGGGAATGTTAAACACCAAAATGAGCAACAAGCCTGGCTGGAATTTCTCTGCAGGACAAGCAATGGTCTCGTGTTCCTCTCCAGGGGTAAGCAAAGGGTGGTGGAAGAGGCCAGTGCTCTCAGGTCACCCAAGTGGCTCAACCCACGTTGAAAGTGCCTTGGACACTTTAGGTCTTGAATAGTCTGGGTGAGAGGAAACTGTGCACCTCTGTGCATGTTGCTACCTTGCTTCACCGTTGGGGACTGCAGTTCTCCTGCAAGGTATGAAGACTGACGACTGCTCCTTGCTTAGCAGCCCTGCAGCTCACAGCTCTGGAAAAGGCTTTTGTGCCCCCAGTACCACCAGTCTGTGCTGTCCCCCTCCACAGCCAGGCCCTGTGCTCAGATGGAGGAGGGAGGATGGAGGCTGTCCTCCCTGGGACACTTCCTCCCAGGGAAGGAGCAGAGGTTAGGTCCCCGGGAGCAGAGGTTAGGTCTCCTGCCACAATGGCTCCTCTCATGATGGAGGGCACTCTACATTCTGGATCTCAAAAGCTTGGGGCACAAGAAGAGCACATCCAGTTACCCAGAAATGACCAGGCTCTGCTGCCAAAGTCATAGCCACTTGTCTCCCCTTCTCATGCTGGGGACAAGCAGTGCCTGATCCAGAGGGATGTGCCATCTCATGGCTGGGGGACGTCCCCTGTGAGGGTGTTTCTCCTTCTGAAGCACAGCCAATGCTCAGGGTGCAGTGGGCAGGAGGTAGGGACGCAGATGACCATGTGCCCATGGCACACCAGGCAGGTGACACACTGCTTGTGCAGAGTCCCTGTTCTCCACAAAACCTGTGCCCAGGTAGATCGCTGCTGGCCACCCCTGACCCCTGCATGTGTCTGGAGGACGTGGTGGCATATAGTTTCCAGCACTGTAGCATGCAGGCACATCCAGTCAAGGCCAAAAGCCTCCAGGACTATGGGGAGGTAGTGTGGAATTAATTTTTTCTTTCACAAAAACATAGTATTTTCATCTTTTTAATAAAGTGTTCCTGTTTACATGGGAATACGACAGGGGTTGTTTATTTATTTGCTTTTAATAACTGAGAAATGTTTACTTCTGAAGGTTTCTCCCGGTTTTCTTCCATGAAAATCCTCCCTAAAGTTCAAGGGGAGAAAGACGAGGTGTTTGTTTTGGTTTTTTTCATTAAAATTTCTGCTTTGGCAGAAATACCACTCTCCAGTAAGGGACGAAATATCTGCCCAGCCCAGGGGATCAGTGCTGTGTGAGTGTCCTCTCCGGTGCCCATCGGAGCTGCAGGCATTTGTAAACAAGCAGCAGCTCCCTGGTTTGGAACTTGTTTGGGGTGCTGGGACTGCCGTGTCGAGGTTGTTCATGCTCCGAGCCGCTCCAGGAAACCTCCCTCAGATTCTTGGCGCGGGCCCGGTCTCTGTGATCTGGCATTGACCCCCTGAAAGGCATATGGAGGCTCATTATCATTTGCTGACCCAACTCCTGTTTTCATTCCTCGTGACAGGAATCTGCACAGTGTTTAATGCAAACAGAGGAAACACGTTTATTGCTCTTTTTAAAAAATTCTGATGTTTCAAAGCCATGTTCAGAGAGCCGGAGCAACTAAATTCTTCTGTCTCTGCAACCCTGGCTCTGAATACTTTGTGCTCTCTGGTTGGGAAAACATCTTAAAAAAAACTGCTTAGGAGATATTTCTTTTACACATGCTGGACCTTCAGTGAGGGGCTGCTGAGCTCGATGTAAGGTCAGTCATACTGTCTGCTCACAGGAACAGTCAGTTCTGTGGAGGAAACTGTATTTCTGCTGTAATTCTCCCCTGCAGAACCAGATTTGACAGTGTCTTGATCTTCTCATGGGCTTAGCCAGATGTGTGGGTTTCAAATAGCCTGGATGGCCATAACGCTGGTCATCCTCAGCCAGCACCCCAGCAAATATGGGTTTTCCCATCTTTTAAAGGAGTAAATAACCATTACAGCACTGCTAAATAGAAAGCAAACCTGACTCCAGGGACAGGCTGCTGGTGAGTCAATGGAGCTACTTGTGGTGTGCAATGAGAGTGGGCTCGGGCAGGCTTCAGGAAGAAGTCTCAGATTGAGTGGGCTTGAGTGCGCTCTCAACAAGTTTGTGGATGACACCAAGCTGAGTGGTGTGGTTGATACTCTAGAGGCAAGGGATGCCATCCAGAGGGACCTGCACAGGTCCTTGACAGAGGCGTGAGCTCATGTGAACCTGGTGAATGAAGTTCCACAAGGCCAAGTGAAAGGTGCTGCATGTGGGTTGGGGCAATTGCAAACATGGATACAGGCTGGGCGACGAGTGGATTGAGAGCAGCCCTGTGGAGCAGGACTTCAGGATATTGGTGAATGAAAACCTGAATATGAGCCGGCAATGTGCGCTTGCAGCCCAAAAGCCAACCGCATCCTGGGCTGCATCAAAAGAAGCGTGGCCAGCAGGGTAAGGGAGGGGATTCTACTCCTGTATTCTGCTCTTGTGAGACTCCACCTGGAGTGTTGTGTTCAGCTGTGGGGCCCTCAGCATAAGAAAGACATGGACCTGCTTGCGCAGGTTAGAGGAGGGCCATGAAGATGATTAGAGGACTGGAGCACCGCTCCTATGAAGACAGGCTGAGAGAGTTGGGGGTGTTCAGCCTGGAGAAGAGAAGGCTCCAGGGAGACTTTACAGAACCTTCCTGTACCTAAAGGGGCTCCAGGAAAGATGGGGAGGGACTCTGGATCAGGGAGTGGAGTGTTAGGACAAAAGGTAACAGTTTTAAACTGGAAGAAAGTAGATTTAGATGAGATCTGAGGCAGAAATTCTTTGCTGTGAAGGTGGTGAGCCCCTGGCCCAGGTTGCCCCGAGAAGCTGTGGCTGCCCCATCCCTGGAGGTGTTCAAGGCCAGGTTGGACGGGGCTTGGAGCAACCTGGTCTGGTGGGAGGTGTCCCTGCCCAGGGCAGGGGGGTGGAACGAGATGATCTTTAAGGTCCTTTCCAACCGAAACCATTCTGTGATTCTAAGAAGCACCTCAGCACAGCAGCACTGGAGAAAAGTTCCTGTCTTGAGAGCCTTTCTCTACTTCAGCATCCATCTCCAGTCCCCAGTTTACTCCCTCTTCTGAGGGCTTTGACTACAGCCTGCTCACAAGATCACAGGTTAAAAGAATTCTGGTATTCACTGAATCTCCATCAGGACACTGTTGCATGAATGACAGCCAGGTCACTTCTCTAAGACGCTGCCATCCTGGGGTCTCCCACCTGATAATGGTGGGTGCTCATGGCCAACAGTAATTAGGAGGGCTACAGCATGTCTGTTTTATTGATGCACCCAAGGAGCCAGGGCTGAATTACTTCGTGTGGAGCTCCCAGATGATGTTCAAGGAGTGCTTTCAGCAGGAAATGGATGAAACTCTGCATCAAAGAGGCTTTGGAGGCTTCACAGAGGCCAAAAGACTTCCAAAATAAGACTTCTCTGGTTTGCAAACACTCTAACAAAATGGATTCAGCTCTAATCTTATACCCATTTTACTCTGGTTTAAAGCCACTGACTGATGTGGAGTCAGATCTCCTAGGCTCAGATGAGACACAGTCAGCACAGACTGCGGGGCATCCTCTGCCCTGACTGAAGGGGAGCCTGGCCACAGTCATTTCCCCTGTCATGTGCTGGCACAGACCTTGGGACCTGCCCCAGTGATTTGCAATCTGAGGCAGATGTGAAAGGAAAACAGTATTATTTTAATCAAATTAGAGCTCTGTGCATTGCTGTTCAGAGCAGCCTGAAGGGTAACACATTGTTTTGATGGTGCTTCACTGCCGTAAGTGCTGTGACCCACTAAATCATGTCAGAAAGCCCATTTTGAGCAGCTTCAAACAGGTCTGCCATCTTTAACGGTTTCGTAATTTCCAGTTTATCACAGCAGAGCGATTTACACTTGCATCCTTGCAGAAACTGAGAAATACCATTTAAATAGCATGTTGGTCCACCTAACATTTGCTGGACCTGCCAGAAAGAGTCAGTCACTTCCTTGAATGCCGCCGCATCGAGATCTTTGGCAATAAGCTGATGCCTCTGATAAGTCTGGGCTGACACAGCTCTGCTTTTTGCTGTACAAGTGAAATCTTAGTCCAGAAGATAGAAACAAGTCTTAAATCAGGTGAAGAGTGGTTTGTTGTAGCTCCAAGATGCCCATTTGTGGGACAGGGTGGAAACAAGTTTCCTCTGGATACAGGCATGTTGCAGAAGTCTCACAGATGCATTGCTCACCTCGTGCCCACCCATAGGAATATGGGCTGCTCAGAGCTTTGCCTTTTCTCCAGGTCATCCCGTTGCTCCTGTGTCTGCAGGACCGCTAGATGCATTGGTGCTTATGGGAGCCTTTCGAAGACTTCTGTCTCGGTCAGCCCATGACTATTTGCTATTACTAGTTGACTTTCTAAAGGGGGGTCTGACAGTGATGGGCAGCACTGCTAGTCTGTGTTGCTTACAAAAGGAGTTAGGAGCACACAGCTCAAAATCCCCGCTCTTCAGTTAAGTGAATTGTGTATCTTACCAGGACTGCAGATGAAACAAACTGCTGTCATGCCGAGAGTGGCTTTGCAGTCTTACCCTGTCCTCAACATAAAGATTAAGGGAAACAGTTCTGGTTCAAGTGTTTAAGTGTGTGCCTGTATAATTGAATTTCATGCTTGTTCATTCCCTCTGAAGTGGTGTACACAGGCAGTCACTTGAAAGGGGGAAAATCTTGTTCAAACCCTCTATGAACTTTCCTACATTCAGCAAGATTTTTAATAATGGATAAATCCCCCTTTGACCGTGGGATGCTAATGAGAAAGGGCTTCTTTTTGTAAATGTTTCTCAGGACAAGGGTTCACTACGGTCTCCTTACATCCAAATGACCTGAAATGTTTTGCGCCTATCAGAAGTGATGCATGCATATAAATTAATTGTGACCAGTTTCTGTCATTGAGTAAGTAACAGAGTGAGACCCGTGCACAGGTCTCCTCTCCTGCCTGGCCCTTGCGAGAAGCTTCGATGTCTTCATATGAAACCTCCTGAATAAGCACCAATATTCCTATTATTTGCAACAATTGCACATCAAAGCCTTTGTAACCACGCACCTGAACTGCCGGTTGAGATGGCACGAAAGGTGTCATGTGTTCTTGTGCTGTGACGGCATCCATGAGCCACATGTGAGCCCTGTGTCACAGCACTTCTCTGGGGCCACCATGAGCTCTATGGCTGTATCGGCCAAGCAGTGTCACACTGCTGCAGTCCTGTGTTTGGCCATGTTGGCCACTAGTGAGTCTCACCGGGGTGTAGGGGTTTCATACATCAGCACCTCCAGTATATGGCACCAATGGGTAAGGTGACTGGGGAGATTACTCGCACACTATTTAATCGTTTTCTTTGCTGGTTGGCAGGACCGCTGGTGCACTTGGCCTTGGTGGCCAGCAGGATGAGGTTCATCTCACCTCCTCTGTGTGAGTGCCCGACTGCAGCCACAGAGTGGGTGACCTGAGCCCCACTGGCCGCACATGCTGTAGGAAAGCTGGAAAGCAAAAAGACAGCGAGAGCAGAGGGAAGGCCTTGCTTTGTCATGCACTCTTGTGCATGCTCAGAGGGACAGTCAGGATGGCCGGGGATCCTGCTCAGAGGGCACAGCATTGCCTGGCATTGCGGTAAGTGGGTTTGCAGGCAGCAGGAGCATGGATTGTTTCCAGTCTGCCACAATGACATGTTGAGCATGGGGAGCTGAGACCTTGGGCTGCCCTTGGGTTTGTTCTTACTGTTTCCATGGGCTGGCTGGAACCAGAGGTGATTAGAAACCACTAATGTCTACCACAAGTGCATTTGCGGTCAATATAAAGGCAGTAGTTCTTGTGCCACCCTTGTCCAGCAAGTGGAATATCTCCTTTCCCTGCAGAGGTTAGTGCAGATGTACTGGCAGGGGGGAGTCTATGCCCTCCCAGATTCCTTTTGGGACTCAGAAATCGGTCTTTCTGCTTCTGATTTAAGGAAATCTTCTCTCCACGGGTGCAGCATGCACTACATAATCCTGCAACGTCAGCTTGGCAGAGCCAAGAGTTTTTCCAAAATAGGAGCATGTAGCAAAGACCAAGGTCCTCACCGCAACCTGGAGGCTGTAAATCCTCCTTCAAATCTTTCCTCTCAAATCAGAATCTTTCACCCCAGTTGTCTCACGTTTCTCCATCTCTTTCTGGTGTTGCCTAAACAGCAATTTTGGGTGTTGTCACACTTAAAGGATGGAGTCTGCCCAGCGTGGCTTTCCTCCATGCTGGGCTGGAGGACATGATGGGCTGCCTGTGTCCCTTGGGCTCAGAACTGTGTGCCTACCTGAGGAAAATCCTTTTCTCTCCAGCTGAAAGGTGGCTCTGGGGCTTGGTGCCTTGTGCTATGCCCCAAATGAGATGGTGATATAGCAAGGGGTAACTGGTGAGGTCTAGTGCCTCCTGATTGAATACATCCCATTTAGTGTGTGCTTTTACATATATATGTATACGCACACATACATATGTGTATGTGTATATGTACATATATTCACTGCAGTTGTGATTTCAGATCTTTTGTCCTTTCTGGGTCACCTCCATGCTTCCAAGATGATGCAGAGTTTGAGGTCCCTGTGTGCTTATGTCAGTTTGCCATGTGGAGAGCTTCCCGAGCCTCCTCCTGCCCTTCTACTTTGAGGCAGGAAGAAGGCAGCGCAGGCTGTGATGAGGATGAGGGTGATTACAGTGCATGGCTGCAGGGCTGCAGCAGGGCAGATCCCGCTGCAAGTCCCAGCTGCACTTGTTCTGCAGGGCCCGAGGAAGACACGGGTACCCAAAGGAGCTTCCCTGGCACATCCAGAACATCTTCGGGAACTCAGTAAGATTCAACATACCCCCAGAAGATCATCTGGCTCACAGCGTCCTGCTGGGTTATGGCTTCAGCATGTCTGGAGTGCAGAGAACATGGCAGTCATGGCGTCTCCCTTGTCCCTGGTGAGCCTGTAGTATCCTCCCTCAGCCCATGCCTGTATTTTATCCTGGTGTCCCATTAGCACTTCTTTTCCAGGTTGTTGAAGAGCAAACTGATTGGTTCAATGTGGCAGCTCTGCCTTTCTGTTTCTGTGCATGTTTGTCTCTGGGCCTCGAGTGAGCGCTGCCGGCAAGGAGTGAGCAGGTCAGGATCTGGGCATCTGTGTAGGCATGGGCAGACCCAATGAGCATGCACAGCGGAGGGGATGTGGGATTGTGGAGGGGTGTGCATTCACGTAGGTGGTAAGGACACGTACAGGTCATGATGGACTTTGGGGCATGTGTTTGTGAAAGAATTACGTAGGAAAATCTTTGCTCAGGGGAGTGAATAAGCATCTCCTGGAAGAGCCAGCTCCACGTCAGAGGTGTTCACCTGCCCTGGTCCTTCTCCTCTGCCCACTGCTTTTCCCACCTTCCCGGCACTTACCTCTTGCAGCAAAACTCGGCTGCATAGGCAGGCTGTGGGGAGATGAATCCATGGGACACGTGGGGCTTGTCCCAGAGAGAGCTCTGGGTAATAGATGTGCCCTACACCCAGGTGCTGGAGTTAGTCAGAAGCAAGTGCAGACACAGACTCAGGGTCTCAGCCAGAAAGGTCAAAAGCTGGGCCTGTTCCCAGTAAAATGAGACAAAAATTATCTGACCATTGGCAGAAGGAAAAGGTAATTATTTGCCCATTGTGGCATTTGGTCAGCCAGCAGCAGTGAGGAATCCAGAGGGACGATAGGGCTGCAAATACCTTGGCAGGGAGGAGCAGATGATGTTGATGGAGTAAGATGCTGGAGAAGAGCTGATCTCTCCAGTGCTTCCTTCTGCTGGGGGAACTGGGAGACAGGTGTGTGGTGTTGATATTGGCCAGACACCAAGAGATTTCCTATTCTTTGGAGAGCCCTTGTCAGCAAACCTCATCCGTGCAGGCAGCGGCGTGGTGAGTCCAGTCCATCCTGCGGAGCAGGGGCTGAGGGCCAGGCTGCTGTGGGGGCTGAGGGCCAGGCTGCTGTGGGGGTGCAGGAGGGGATGGCCATGCCGGGGGTCTTGTGGGAGGTGGCTGCTGCTGCAAGCAGCCTGTCCTAAGGAGGTCAGGGGAGGGAGCCAGCGCAGGTGGGTTTCACATTTCTCCTAGTGGTTTTTCTTCCCTCCCATGTTCTTCTCCCCAGTCTGCCCCCATGATCATGGAAACAGGCTGTTCCATCAGGGGATGGCACCAGTAAAAGCAGAGTGCAGGGTCACAGGAGTGCCCTTCTGCATGGACAAGCTGTGGCTGCAGCCCCAGGGCATCTCTGCTCTGCCTCCGCAGTGCCATGCCTGCTGCCCAGCTGAGGTGAGTCCCTCAAGAAGCTACCAACCCTCCTCACCCAAGGACATCCCAGTGGCCACCCCAGGCAGCGGTACCAGCAGTGCCTCATGGAGAGGCCGGGGCTGATCACCCACGAGAGCCCATCTGAAACCCCACCGCTGCACCTCCTTGCTCCCGTGCACACAATAACAGCGTATTTCTGGCCCATGGCCTGCACCGAGGGCACTCACCGGGCAGTCAGGGCAGTGGTGGAGCTGGCATTTCCCTTGAGAAAGGCAGAGCATCTCCGTGCTGAAAGCAGGGTGATACTGAAGGCAAGATTTACAGCTGCATTGTCCTTTTGCCAGTAGACATTTGACCAGCACCCCTACACATGACATTTGTTTGTTCAAATGTAACACAATTCATAGACTCTTTAGGAGAGTGTTGATGCTGTGACATTAAGCAGCCGATTACTCCTGTGCTTGGCAGGCTCTCAGTCCCGCTGCGATATGGCTCCTGCCCAGCACCTTCCCCAGCAAAGTGCATTGGCATAAATATGTGAGTAATGCAGGTGACAGGCACTGTGGCTCTGGCTGATTATCCATTGCTTTTATGTAATTTATGCTCCAAAAGTAACTGTGCTCAATCCTGTCCATGAGCTTGATTCCTTTCATGTGGTTTTCTGTGCTAACGAGATTAAATCAGTTCCAATAGGCACCGTTTTAATGGAGATGATAAACTTTTATTGAACTCAAGCACATTAAAATGAAATGTAAGCAATAGGTGACTTTAGCATTAGTCTAGAGTCTTTTCCAATCTGGATCAAGCCAGCATACCTTCCCTGTTAAGCAAGAGCCAGCACCCCAGCACGTTTTATGAGCTTCTAAAAGGGCCGAAAAATCCTTCCCCTCCCCTGCTCCCGCGTGGCCATGCTGCTGGGGCCGAGGCTGGGTGTTAGGAGGAGCCACTCCGTGACCTGGTGGACCGGCCACGGAACCAGCCGTAAAGACGGCTAAGTACGGGACTTCACATCTCGCAAAAACAGGAAAGCAGGGGATGGGTAATTTGGTGTTTTACAGCAGCTTTGTCTGCTAATCTGTGATCTGTTTGGTCTGCCAGTAGGATTATTATGGTGGGTTTACTGAAGAAGTGCCAAAAATGATGTTAAATAAACTGTTTACACAATGTAACTGCAGGCTGAAAAGCTAAACAGAGAGTCCCAAACTCAGCCCCATAGCAGGTTTGAAGAAAAATAAACTTCTCAACACTTTCAACTGGACACTGCTGCTCTGCAGAGTCTGCTCTGTTTGTTGAATATTAAAACGTAAAATTAATGTGTTTCCCCCTCTTTCTGGGGCTCTTTCCAAAGGTCTCATGGTTGGAAACACGATCAGATCATTTTGAGCTCCTTGGCTGTCCTTGGAATTTTCTGTGATCATTTTATCCGTTATAAAATATTCAAGTTTCAGAATGACTATAAGAAAGACTATCATTCTTTAGAAGTGGGTTGTGTAATATTATTTTTAAGAGGACAGGAAGAGCCAGTGCTGGCTTCTTTGCTCTCCAAGGAATTATAAGGGAGACCTGGGAGACAGAAGTTCACAGTGCCCTCCCGTGTGGCACAGGGGAGGTTGGTCATAAAAAGTGTCATCTTCACCAGTGGGTGGGTGATGCATCAGAGTTATCCACCAACTCAAAGGACAATTTGGAGGCACGCAGGAGCTTTCATGCCTTTCCTCCACTTTTGCTTGTCTTTGACATGGGTGTTTTCATTGCTGAGGAAAAAGTTTGACTGGAATTTGGAAAAATTAGTGGTGTCAGCTTTTGGCTATGGAATTGCGTGCAAACCACTCTTGAATTGCAACTATTTCTGTTAGCCATAGCCTCCCCCCAGCAACCCAGAGAGTTTCTACAGCACGTGGGATAGGCATGCAGTTTGTGCAGGACCCACCAATTACAGCCCATGTTCATTCCAAGTCCTTGTTTTAGTGTCTGAGGGTGTGGATTTGACTTTTTAACTCTGGTGAGATGAACAGGGCATAACTGGCATTGGCAGCCACCTCAGGGCCCCATCCAGGACGGGGCTTTGGTGCTTGTGTAGGGTTTGAGAGTAATAAACTCCACAGAGATCAAGGAACCACACGTGTGCCGGCCATTGACGGCAGCGTGGTAGGACAGCGTGTGCCTGGCACCGTTTGCAAGAAGGTTGTATTAATGTTCTCCGAGCCTGTCAAAACAGCTGGCAAAGAAGGATCACTGGCAAAGTAATTTGCATGGGCTTTCAAAAGTCCCTCATAAGAGGTGGCTGAAGGAGCTGGATCATATGGGGCATGGCCAGGGATCAAAACCTGGAGGCAGGAAGGGAAGTTAGACCTCCTCATCCTGGTGCAGACCTACAACAGGGCTTCTGGGTATCCTGCTGGGTTCTGTGTTGTCGGGTATCATTATGGATTTTGTAGAAAAATTAAGGGAGTTGATACGAAACTGCAATGTAGAAAATGCCATTTGAAGCTGCCTGTGCAGTTTAGCTTAGTCCCCTGTGTGTATGCTTCGTGAGATAGTTTTAGTCATATGAAGGCACAATTATTTTTTTTTATAGGAACCAGCTTTGTTAATTGCACAATCTTTCTTTGTTCCCTGAGATCTTGTGATTAGATAAAGCAAAGCTGTGGTGACATTACATATGCAATCACGTACATGCTGCAGCATAGAATATATTTAAAAGTGGGGGAAAATTTAGTCATTAAATGCAATTTCATTTTTTAAAAAGACAGCAAAACCAGCAGATCTGTCCTCATAGCGATGCACAAAAGGCCACTGCAGAGTTAGTGTCCCTCCAGCACCCAAACTGACAGAGCCGGAGCACCAGGCAGAGCGTCACCCACAGTATGGGCCGACCGGCAAACCCTTCTGCTGGCTTCTCAGCAGCTTGCTGACAGCAGAGGAATCTGGAGACGTGCAAGTCCGGCGGTGCAGTGTCCCAGCCCCAGCAGCCCAGGAGAGGCAGGGTCCCTGATGTCCGCCCTGGGGCCAGGGCTGAGGTGGCCTCCTGACATGGGGCTCAGGAGCTGGGGCTGGATGGGGTGCTGGGGGCTGGGCCCGCAGTGCGCTGCCATTGCAGGGTGCGTCGGGGCTGACGGAAGGCGCGAGCTCTGTGTGCTGCCATCACAGCAGTCGCAGGGACAGCCTGGCACAGCGCTGCTTCGGAGGCAACTGAGAAAACATGATTTTCAGGCCCTCACGTATCTGGGTGGATTTGTCACAAGAGACACAGAGCGGAGACGGACCTGAGCCCAAAGCACCCTCCCCACCTAATCTGGCAATTCTCTGATTTTGCTTTGCAGCAAAGCCTTGATAAGAACTGGAGCAAACCAAGTGCTTCCCCCTAATTTTGCTTTTCAAAAGGGCTGAACTTGTTCTTGCTGAAGCTATCCCAAATTATTCAGCCCAAAAGGGTTAAAGTTTGGCAGTGTTGTAAGCAACCGAACAATGGGTCATATCATGGAAACTGTCAGGCAACCTTAAATATAGCTGTTATGATCTGCATAGTCTGCAATGTTCTGGAAACCAGGATGAGCAGTAAGGGGAAAAAATTCATAGAGTCCATAGAGTTGTTTAGGTTAGTGAAGAACAGCGGACTGCAGGGAGCTGAGGAAAGCCAAAGGGCACCCAGGGAAAGGGGCGGGGGGTGGGAGGGCAGGAGCAGGGCAAGGAGCCCACCAGGAGTAAGACCAGGATGAGGCAGAGCAGAGGGCAGTCAGGGAGGGGGTGATGCCTGGTGCCTGGCCGCTTTGGGAAGTTCAGTGGGCCTATCTGACAGCAGCCGGTGACTCCATCTTTCCCCCAGCCCTTCTTCTTCTCACCTGGCCTCTCCAATATGCCCAGGTACTAGAGAAGTGATTTAGTGTTTGCACAAACTGTTCTAACACTGAGCCAGGAGTGAGGGCTGGGCTCAGCATTGATGTGGGGGTCCCAGGTCCTCTCAGGGACAGCTGAGATCTGCCCCTGACCACTCACTGAGGGCTGCAGCGTGTGGATGTCTGCTCTTTCCTGAGACAGCATCCCAAGTATCCCAACTGAGGCAGCCAGCAAGCATGGACTGAACTTGGAGCCCGAAAGCTTCAAAGTGAGTTGGAAACTATTTTATCACAGCAAGATCAGTGAAAGCCACAGTGCTGGATGTGATTGGGACTGGGGCTGAGAAGCCCTCTTACGGGAAATGGCTCGTGATGTGCTGTCTGAGCGCGAGCCTGGAGGGAGTCGCTGAAGAGCACTGCGCTATGTAGGAGGTCAGACCCAACATCCCTTTGGTCTCCATCTCTACAGGCAGATGCTCAGCTGGAACAGTGTTATAGCCATGGAGCCTGCGTGATTTATACCACTAGAAGAGTTTTTTCTTTCCCTTCCTTTTCCCTCCTGCCCTGCTCTCCCTCCTTTTTCATAAGCACTGACAGGCAGATGAAGGGTGGGGGGAGCATCCAAGTGCCCACCTGCACCGATGCCTCCAGCTCAGACATGTCTCAGGGAATGGAGCCCCATAGGACACCGCTGCCCTGCTGTCCCCATGCAAGCACCAAGGAGGTGGTTTCTCTGCTGGTTCATGGCCTGTCATTTGCTGGCTGTGTCTTCAGAGCCTCTTGGGGACTAAGCGCAGCTCTGGCTGGGTATAGAGGCAGCACAGCAACCTTGTGAGGAGGCTTTAGCTCCTCTCCGTGCCCTGGGCAGCTGCCTGTCCATTCCTCCCAGCATCCTCATGTTTCTCCCCTATGAGCTGTGCTCATTGTCCCTATGGGCTCCCATGACATCCCTGCCACCCCACGACCCAACAACCTCGCCTCGTACCCATCTGCTCCCCTCATCTCTAGCTGCCATCATGGCTAAGTCCTGTGTCCTGCATGCCAGGCAGGGACAGGAGCTGCTCTCAGACAGATCCTCTCTCCCAAGGTCGCTGGGAGATTTGCCAGGGTGGGTCTGGGGCAGGTCCATGCCAGGGGAGAGCTCCAAGGCGCAGAGGGACACCCCCCGTGCTACGTGGCACAGCGCTGACCTGAGTATTTCACTGGCCTTTTCTTGACCATTTTTGGTCCCTTTCATTTGTTTTTGAATCTGTTCCTCCTCTTTGCCCAAGTTCTTTGCGCTAATTGGGAACTGGCTCCTCTCGGGGTGGGAGGTCTGTCAGGACTGCCTTATGACAGATTTACTTTGTCTCTCTGTCTCTGCATTTTGGCAGTTTGGTTCTTCTGCAATGTTCTGGATTTGGA
Organism: Stercorarius parasiticus; assembly: GCA_013396915.1. NCBI lineage: Eukaryota > Metazoa > Chordata > Aves > Charadriiformes > Stercorariidae > Stercorarius > Stercorarius parasiticus. Next base: position 2,207,093 of record VWZL01003811.1, read on the forward strand.
TTTTGCTTCTCAGCGCTGATATCCTCACAATAGGCAGCCTATGGATTGACTAAATTAAAACATAACGAGCTGGAATGCAACTGGCAGCTCTGCAAGATCCCCATCAGCACGGCGGTGGCTTGCAAACGCACAGCTGAGCTGCATCTCTGGGAGGGCGCGAGCCGATGGCCGCAGCCCTGCTGTGGGTGGGTGACACCAGGGCGGGATGCAGGTGGCCTGCTTAGTGTGCCACGAGCGATGGCACTAACGCCTTGGCACAGACACCCTGCTGCGCGCAAGGGCTGCTGGCGCTTGGCTGAACTCCAGCAGGGGTTGGCAGGTGGGAAGTGTTGCTCAAGAGAGATTAGGGGGTGCAGGTTCAGAAGAAGGGGGTCAAGTCAGTGAGCTGAAGTGCCATTGATGGAAGGCAGGGGACATAGCTGCTTCACCTCACCAGTGTTGATCCTTGCACCCTACATGCTCTGGGTGCATCAGTCCTCTTCGCTCCATGACTGGAGCTTCTTCTCCAACCCATTGGCATGTTCCGAGTGCCACCAAAACCTTCTACAGCTGAGTCCCTTCTGCTGCACAGTGGCACTGTGTTTGTGCCAGCCTTGCACCTTGGAGAAGAGTGTCTTTGTCATCTTCCCCGCTGCCTCGCTTCCCCTCACTTCAGCTGTAGGGCGTCCATGTAGGGGGTGTATCTCTACCAGCACACTCTTTCCTCCTTGTGCTTCCCCTCCAAAGTTTCCCCTTTTGTCAGTAGCCAGCTCCCCCAGGCTCGTTTTCAAGCCAAAAGAACTTTTCTAACCCGTTGCTAACTTGACTCAACCTAGCATGTCAGCAAATGTGATGGCCTTGGAGGAGAGCCCCATTTCTTGTCCTGTGTGTGGAGGTGACACACAGAACGACTTGGTTTGTGAAGAGCAGCCAGCGAAGAGAAGAAAAGGAAATCCCGGGTGGCACTGAGTGTGGGAGCCTGTGGCCAGTGTGGGATTGCGAGAATGTTCATCCCAGCTTGCAAGACTTCAGAAGGAGATCCAAACCCAGGGAAGGCCCTTGAGAAATGGGTATAACACACAGGCTGGGGCCAGCGCTGAGAGTGGCTGTGATGGGAACCCAGGCAGGGAGAAAACGGGAAATAGTGAAGGGTGAGAAAGCGGTTTGCTCTCCCTCCTGAGGATAGTGCTGCTCACTGCAAGCTGCCTTAGCAGGCTGGGACCTGCCTGCGGCTCTGGTGAGGCTCTGCAACCTTCCTGCCTCTTGTGCTTGCCAGCACCTGGCAGTCGCAAGTGGGAAAACACTGTGGAGTGCATGGCATAGGTATTGTTTAGTTTGGGTCAAACACGCCAATCAGCAGCACAACAGGAAAACTAATGTGACACACACACGCGTCAGAGCTCGCTTATATTTCCTGAGAGAGCTCTGACCATCAGGCTGCAAGCAGGGCTGGCCAGCATGTGCTTGCAATTAGGCCACAAGCCTTCCCCAATGCCTGTCTGCAGCCAGTTACAGGAGAAGAAAGGCAAGCATGATAGCGAAATCCACAGGAAGGGACTGCTTAGGGTCTGCCTGGACATGGGTGAGGTAACCACTCTCTCCTGGGAGGGGAACAAGCAGGCTGACGAGGGGCAGTTCCCATGGAAAGGCACTGCCGGGGGAAGGGCAGGAGGAGGTTGGCTTCAGAGCAGTGGGACGAAGAAACTCCCCCGGAGCAGTTTCTCTGGGTACCCTGAGGTGTGTATCAGGGCGTTCTCCTTCTTGTTTCTCATGAGTTTCTCATAGTGAGGCTCTGTGGTTCGTAGGGATCTGGACAAACTCTGTGCCCCCTCTCCCTGAGATCTGGGTACCACCTTGCTCATGGGAAGAGAATTCCTGCACGGAAACCAGTTCACCTCCAAACCCAACCACACTCCTCTTCCAAGGTAGTAGGACAATAGTAGGACCACAGGTAAAGTTTCCAAGATTGCTCTCATTTATTGACTGTGAGATATCTCTAAATCCCAGCAGTAAGGCAGGGAACCATCAAACCTCACCGGTGCCCAAATAATGTTTATTAATAACTGAAATTGGTAACTAAGTAAAGCCAGAGGGATGGTCGGAGAAGGGGCTCAGAGATTCATTGCTGGTTAGTCCAAGAAGGGACGTCATCTGGCTTGTCTTCCTTCACAGAGTAGGCCAGAGTGTTTCCCCAAGTGAGTACTTGTAGAGCACGTACTTTCAGCAATTGTTTTGTATTGATTCTTGAGTTGGAACTCCTCCCGCAGCCCTGGTTGACTTGTTCCAGTGCATCTTATTCTACATCAGATCATCAAATTAACCTAATGATCAGCTTGATTAAATTATAGTAAATCAAGTAACAGATCTGTGTCAGCTTTCTGGAAAGACATCAGTCTTGTTTAGCTCTGAACTTCCCAAATCGGCTATCATTTGACTAGCTATGTCTCTTCCAACCCAATGGGGATTTTGGACTAGACGCCCTCCTGAAGTCCCTCCAACCAATGTTTCTTTGCTTCTATTAATATCTTGTCCTAGGAGAGTCAACCCTTTACAGGGGCTTCAGCTTCTCTAGAGGATCACTGAGCTCTGCTGCCAGTTGATGCAGTTTGATAGACCTGAATGAAAAGACTGTGGTTTCTTACATATATTAAACATATAATTTGTTACCTACCAACTACATATGTGGGAGAGAGAGGAAAACAGAGAGGGAGGCAGACGTTTCAGAGAGCGAAGCTGTGGTAGGTGGTAGGTGTCACCGCACTCATATGTGCCAGCTTACTCCCAGCCAGCTGGGCAGGCTAAGGCAGGGATCAGGACCCAGTGCTAAGGTTGAGGCAATGCTGTTTGTTGCTAGGGATTAGGAAAAGAAATATGACCCTGAAGGTTCAAACCTGCAGGTACTGTGATTTTGTCCAGTCTCTGGAGCCTGGCTTGCTCTTGAGAAGATTAGCAGGTGATCTTGAGGGCCCCGCTGCTTTGTGTCAGCACGATCACTGACCACCTGGAGATTACTTGCCCAGGGACAGTGAATCATATTTTGTAAGCTGAGGGATGCCTTCAGCCTGGTGGATATGAGTGGATAGTGGATATGAGAATATAAGCACAGGTTTCTTTGTCAACTGTGTTGGCATCAGGAAGCTGCAAGACTGCAACCAACATCCATTAGAGGCCATGAGCTGCCTGCTGGCTGCAAGGACTCTTCCTTTGCCCAGTTTTGAGCTGTTGTCCTGAGAGGTCTCTTTGTCAGATGTTCCTCAGTGGCCACAATGGGACAGCACTGCACTGAGGCCATGGGCACGACCCAGTGTATCTAATTAAGTTTCATTTCTGCAGTTAGGGACAGTATCTTTCCAGGATTTTAAGGTCCTTCGATCCAAAAATATTCCCAGTGCACAGGACTGTAGGTCATCTGAGACCCTTCAGGAGGTGGGACACTCAGCCACCTTTAAGGGTCCATTTTGAAAAAATAATTAAGAAATGCAAAGCTTGCATGATTTTCTATGATTTCATCTCAGCTTTTCACAGCTACAGTTGGCCAACCTTTTCAAAGCAACATACCTACTGTAGCCCTGGTGAAGCCCTGGAACTTCCCTATTTATTTTACTCTTTGACAGCTTAACACATGCACAAGCACCACGTGAACCTGTAACCAGCATACACTGAATTCTAATTGCTTGAGTATCCACCCAACAGCTCTTCAGGCAGCCTGTTCAGCTGGAGTAGCCGTCCATGATGCAGTCTTTACAGGTCATCCTACCCATTGGCAGTTACATCTTCCCTGAGACCCCTCACTTGTGTGGCTATCTGCACAGCCAGGAGTTGTGCTGGCTCCTGTACTCCTCATCACATAGCCAAGTGCCCACTGAGACTTTTGCCAGAGAAGGAGTGGCAAATGCTGATGCTTTGCAGGGTCTAAACTCAGGGGAACATCCAGCTGGGTGGACAGACGAGAGGAGAAGGGGCACCACACACAAGTCATCATTGTGGAAAATTGCCAGGGTATGAAGCCACTAGAAGTGTCGCAGTTTCACGTGGCAATGTTTGTGTGGCACCTCCTGCCCCTGCTCACCCTGGGTCTACAGGCAGGACAGGCAGGACAGGCAGGGCAGACAGAAGGGTATCTCCTCCCACTGGTTTGAAAGAGAGTCCAGCTTTCAGGAGCCTTACTCACCCGAGCCTTCAGGCTCCCAGCTGATGAGCCCATGGGGCATCCGGAGGAATGGAGGTGGGGCCATGACCCGGTGCTTATAGAGAAACTCAGCAGGAATTAGATCTGTTCCATAAAATAAACAGTGCAAGTCTCTAATTTCCAAACAAGCCCCAATGGCCCCTTTCCCTAAGCAGTTCTGCTGTGACTAATCACACTGGTAGGTGTTGGGTCAAAATCAACAATGGTTCTCCACTAAGGTCACTCACTTTCTCTGTTTACACTGCTAATTTTATCACTGCTCAGAGTGTCTAATGGTATTATTTATACATTTAGCAATGAAAAATGCTGATGCTAAATAAAGGCTTCCTGGCGTAGGCAGGTTGAGGGCTGATATGGCACATCCAGAACTTTATCATCAAAGGAATTAGCACTGTGGGTAAGAGCTTTCCTGGTTTTCTGCAAAGCTGAACGCTTATGAATGGGAAATGGTGTCAGTAATTAGCCATGCCTGATAACAAAGCACGTTGCTAATGAGCAGTGCCTTTAAGAGGCTGGATTTCACGCAGCTCCCTGGGAAGCCAAAGGGAAGCCCCCCAGCCTCCTTGCAGTGAGGAAAAGCTGCATCTGAAAGTGCTGGTACCTTCAGTTTTGTAAAACAGGGCGTGTGGGAGAGCAGAGACAGGGCTGCATCCCAGCAAACACACAGCCTTCCCTCCAGAAGCCGCTGGGAGCAGGGATGCACAGCCCAGGCTGCCCAGGCTACCCAGGGTCATCCCCTGGGGGTGGGCAGACCAAAGGGGATGACCAAAGTTACTGCAATGCTCAGATGAGGCTTCTCATAAGTAAGACCTTTTCTCTGGAAAAAATGTTTACTTTCTAGTGAAAAATCACAGCCCACATTATTTCAGTGGAAAGCTGGCTAAAAGCCAGGCAGTTTGACCCAGGGATGCCACGAGGTGAGTCACTGGACTTGTAGTTTTGGAAACTCCTGTCACTGTCATCCTGGCTGGGACAGCCTTCCGATTTGGACTACATCACCCATGGTGCTCCATGAGGTCTTCCCTATGAGTTGGGCTGATGCATGATGAAAGTCCTTGGCTATAGTCCAACCTGACTTAAATGCCATGAGGCCCTGACATGTCTTTTCTAATTAGAAAACTCACCCTCTTCCAGTGAGAGATGATATTTTAAGAAACCTCTTGTGATACTTGATTCCGTTTTGAGAGAAAACATTTGGACTTTTTTCATCTTGGAAAAGGGACATGGGAACATGAAAGGTGTCTCAAGGCCAGGGAGGCAGGAAGATCTGGTTTGGAGGCATCATGGCCATGGGCAGCAGAGAAGGGACAGCATTTAAAGTGGATTTTGGAGAGGGGAACAGTGAACTGCTAGCCCAGAGCTGTGGAAAGGCAGCAAAGCAAGCAAAGGAAGAGAGAATGAAGGGCCGATGGTCAGGAATTGTTCTGTATGCCAAGACAGAGTCCATAGCTGTGGTGGGAAGGCTGGTGGATGCGCTCTCAGTTCCTCATTCCTCTTAGTGTCCATAACTAATGTATTGTGATGCCCACAGCATCCCAAATCCAAAACTTAAGCATTCTAAGGAGTCCTGGATCCTGACCTTCATTCAAGAAGGTCACCTTATACAGACTCTGTTCTTCCAGGTTAAATAAGAGTGAGCACAACTCAGTTTCAACCCCTTATTGAAACCCCTGTGCTCTCTACACATCTGCTTTCATTTCTGCCCTTCAGGTCCTTTTCCCAGTTCCTCCTGTATGGTGAGACAGTGAAGGTGACTCTGCAGGCCCGTGGGCTGGAAAGGAGGCAGGGAGAAGAGACCCCGTTTATGAGGAAGCAGGGAGTAGAGACCCCATTTGTGGCAGTGTATTTTTTCTAGGAACATCTGCCTGGATGTAGCATGTGGTTCTGGGACGTGCTGCAGGGCCAAGGATTGGGGTGATTGCACAGACTAAGGATGTCTCATGGAGGATCTTCCCTCAGTGGAAGTTGAAAAATGTGCAGTGCTGCAGTAATTTGCGGGTTACTGTGGTGGGTGCAAATAGATACAGTTCACATCCTACTTTTGGACAAATTCACTTTAGGGCAGATTTGGGTCAAGGGAGTTGAAGTGGTGTCAAGGTTACACGATGCCCTTATCCCTGCATGAACTCATCAAGCCCCAACCCAGTGCACCATGCAGAGATGAGTCTGTGATTCTGCTGCTGTAGCTGATATGTGGCCTCTACATGGATCCATCTGGATACATCTTCATCCCTGTGGACTTACTCATGCCTTATACCAGTTTCACTGAGATCAGGATTAGGCTAACAAGGGTCTGGATTTCATTCAGGGTATCCCCTGGGCATGTATTTCCTCTACACAGGTTGCACCCTGCTCTCAGCAGAGTCTAGTGGCTGAACCACACAACTCATTTTGATGCCACAGCCAGGCTATGTGGGGAAATTTGTCATCTATATCCACTGAGGCCTTCCAAGGCAGTGCTGCCTGGCATCACAGATTTTGTATTCGCTGAGAACCAGCCAATGGCCTCGGCACAGCACAGGAGGGTACCTACCTATCAGCCTTTGAGAAAACAGGACTTTCATATTCTTGGGACATCCTCTGATAATATCTCACAGGAACTCCAGAGCTCTCACAGATGTTCCCATCTATTGCCCTGCCGATGTGATAGCAGAAAGCAAAAACCCAGGAACTTGATCACCCATGCATTTCACATGCCATGCCACTTGTACTTAGGGGCCATTCTCAAATGTCTGTAATGCTACTATTTCAGAATAAATGATTTCCAGTTGTGAGCGAGGCACCAGGGTTGCATGTGTCAAGCTTGTGGGTTTCAAACAGGCGACTAACACCAGTTTCTGAGTAGCCTTTCCTCTCTTATCACAATGAAGGCACTAGGATATCCTCCAGAGGAACGTTGTTTGATGTCAAAACACTGGACATCTAGTGAAATTGAACCCAGATGACAGTTTTTGGAAGGAATTGGGGTACTTGTGAGTAGGGAAGTTACAGTTGTAAATCCATGTGAAGATGCATCTGTTTTGGGTGGTGATGCTTGCTGGTCCTTCTCCTGGTGTGGCACCTGACCGACCAGGGTGTTGTTGGGTCAGGCAGCCTTGGGCAGCCTTGGTGTTTACTGCCATGGGGTGCAGCTCTGGTGGTCCATCAGAAAGTAGAGGGTGTTTCAGTGCAGCTGGGAGGTAGAACTTGAAGATCTTCTTGATTTTGGAGACCGTAATAACTGTTAGCTGCTTTGAGTCATGTGAAGATGCTTTCACCATGGTAATAATGGCACTTTCAGAGATGGTTGCTTGATGCTGTACTTGGATCCCCTTCCCCTTGGAAAAGGTGGCTGTGTCCTTGGCCACGTCCTTGCCCTCAATGTGATGCATCTTGGGAGTGGTGGAATGTATGGCAGTCTGGCATGACGCTGGCTCAGGCCTTGTCTGGGTCTTCATCTCCGTTAGGAGGTGAAGAACTTGAGGAGTGCCAGTGCCACAGAATGGGAGGTCCTGCTCTGCCCAGCCCTCCCTGGACAGCCGATGCCTGCAAATAGGGACAGTCTGGGCAAGTCCTCTGTCTCACCAAACACCTGAGAGGATGTGCTCTACCAGGTGGAGCTGCAGTTGCAGGGCAGCCCAAGGACCACTTCTTGTTGAACGCTTCCTGTGTGTAATATGGGATGGCTGTACTCAGTTCCTGTCCTTAGGACTGGAGTCAAGAGCTATACATTCTGTTATGTGAGCTAGCACATTAATGTAAACAGCAGTCTCCAAAACAGTGGCAAGAGAATTAACTGATGCTATATGCTGCTGCTTCATGTTTTCTTTGGAGTTGAGGAATAGGTTTTGGAGAGATTTTTCTCCCCGTTTTCTACTCATGCCCTTGGACACAGCTCTGTTATCCCCAGCTGACTTGCCTAAGCCTATAATCCCTGGTGCTCAAGAGAGTGAGAAGAAAATAGGATTCAGAGTCCAAATGCCTTATGTGTCAGACTCTAGAAGATTCCTACCATATGCTCTGGCCACCAAGCAAAGGGACTGAGCTCATTTTGTATCCTGTCATGTATTGCTGTTGTGCATAAGATGTTGGAAAAGGCATGTGAGGTCTGTCTGTCACAAGTTTGGCATGTGGACCTGCTGAAGCATGGGGAATGCAGTACACCCCCAGAGTGAGCTGCTCCTCATGCAGTACAGTGTCTGATAAGCTCCTGCCCATCACCCCATAGAAACGTGACAGGCAGAAAGGTAGGCAGATCCTGTGTGCCCACCTCAAGTAGAGATCTTCCAGTTCAAAAGCGTTTATCTTGCACGCTTGAAACTGAAAACATACCAGCAATCCCGCTGCTGTTTGAGGACAAGATAACTAATGACCCAACCCATTTACTCAGAGCAACCACTGACATAGGAAGGGGCCTCCAAGATGATGCCCAATCCTCTGCTTCTGGCCAGCCAGAGATCAGAAGCATCCTGGTCTGCCAGGGGCTCCGTGCTGTCTCCTCCATGCAATGCCAGCTGCTGCCATTCCTAAGGAATGCCCAGTTGGGGAGATCCAGCTGCATTTCTACCCTGTGTGTTGCCACAGCACTTGAAAGGTGTCACATTGCAGCAGAAAGGATGGACCCCTATTGTTTTTGACAACCTATGTTGGTTTGGTTTACATGCTTGGGTACAACCTGTAAGCAGCTGTTGGCATGGAAGAAATGTTTATTGTTAGTTGAGATTCTCGTTTACATGTGTCTCTTGCCAATGAAGTCCGTTGCTGCCTTATATTGCAGCATAAGATGAATTCAAAGTCTTAATTTAATATGCTGTCACATACCTGGACTCAGTGCAGCCAGTACTTACAATAGCCTGCAAATTTAGTCCTCTCCAAGCCCTATTTTGTAATGGCAACAGCTATCACTGCTGGGGTCTAATGCATCAGAGTTATGAATCCTGCAGATACTTTCCAGAGTCATAGCACAATTCTGGGGAACAGGCAGCACAAGAAGCCTTCGCTTTTCCAAACAGATTCACAGATCCCTGGCTGCAAGTCAAGGGCAACTGCAGGGCAGGGATCATGCCCAGGAATGTCCACGTGCAGCTCTCCAGCACTGGTTCGGCGGAAAGTGGGGTCCAGCCACACACTCTGGGGAACAGAAGCAACCAACATATCCCTGAGCTGAGATGCTGATTTTGTTGAACTGGACACCTCTAGTACAGCTGGCATTGCCTCACTTCCACCACCAGCTAGTAAGCCCTGCTCTTTATTTTTCCACTAAATCAAAGATTCTTCTTGTAGAAATGTAGACTTATAAACACTGTTCAGTCACTTCATCATCTTTTCTTGGATAAGTTAAATTAATTGACCTACTTTAATCTCTCACTAAAACATGCCCTTTAGACACAATGTCCTTTCTGCAGCTCTTTTCTGAACCGTTTCTTTTTTTTCATTTTTCGGTATCTTAAAAGAAACTCATAAGGCTAAAAATGGGAAGACTCTTCCAGTATGGTCTTATCAATGTCATAAACAGATAACTTTGACACGTTTCTCAGAGTCAGTGTTACCCAGTTTCTGCAGGCAAGATTGCATTCCCACATATAGACAAAGCATCACTTTGGCAATTTGTGCTAATATTGTCAACACTGACCCTTAGGTCATTTTCAAGGTCGTGGCTTTCCAGGGTACAGTCCACTGTCCTGTCAATGACATCTTCATTTTCCTTCTTGAAAGTATAAGATTTGTCTGGCTTGAGTGATATTAAAATGCATGGTCAGTAACACCTAGTTAACCAAAACCTCAATTACTACGCTGTTCAAATGCTGCATACACTACTTATGTTTTTGACTACAACACATTTCCTGAACTTGGAAAACCACAACAACAAATATTTTTCCTCAACAGGAAATATTTTTCCCTGACCACTGATAAAGAGCTTGAGTTGTGCAGGGTTTAGAGCAGGACACTAATGTAGCCCCCTGCAGTACCATCAGATGATGACACCATATTAGCAGTTCAGGATCTGTCTGTTGGGCAGACACAAATCCACTTAGGACAGCAAATGTCATTTTTGGTCAATGAGAATCTCAAGCACAAAATATCACTGAGTTTCAGTCCTCAGGAAAAGCCAGCTTGTCAGTTGTTACCTTTACAGACCAAACTCCAAAGAATTATATCTAGCATTCATGTTTTAAGAGCAGAAACAGCTTTTAATTCTCTCTGAGTAGTCTTGTATCAGCTTGCCACAGTTTCATCTGGGACTGATGTCAAGTTAAGAGGCTGACAGTTTATTCTATGCTCTGTAAATATGTGTACACTGTTGGCCTTTTCCAGTCCTTTGGAACAATATTCCAACATTTGTTAAAAATAAACATAAATGGGGCGGAGCTCAGGGCCCAATTCTTTATAAACTCTTATGTGCAGATTTTTAGGTTCATGCCATTTGTAAGGGAGACTCTGCTTTCCATGTCTCAGCTTTCCAACCTGCAACCAGTTTGACAGTAGTTGCATCAATATTTGCTGTTTTCAGCATGAAGATGTCACCTCAGGGTGCGGTCCATAGGAAGAATCCAGCAGATAAAAACCCTGCTGCGGCTGTGTGTGCTCACTCAGGAGACCTCTTCACGCTCTCAGGTTACTTTTAAGTCTCAGCTTCCACGAAAGGACTGACAAGAGGTGAGAGCTGCAGACTGGGTCAGCATCAGACAAGGGAGAGGATGGATGGGAACCCCCAGTGGGTTGGCCAGAGCATAGGCAGGGCTGGAGGAATGTCATCTAGCAGGAGTCGGGGATGGGGTCAAGGATGTGTGAGGCCTGGGGTGTCAAATATGTGGGTTGGAAGAAAGCTTGGCCTCCAAACCTATCAACATCCAGGGCTGAGTTTTTCCCAACTTTCTCATTAGTGATTAGGATTTCATGCCAAAGTTAGGAATTCCAGTTATGCACAAAGGCTGAGCAAGCCTGAGAAGCTAAGGAGGCATTCCCTCCATCTGACATGAGGCATCTTGCTTGAGACTAGGTACTGAGTTTGCCAGAGTAGCCAGAAGAAGGTGGGAATTCAGAGTCTTTTCCTCCCCATTGCTTTTGTAATGAAGCTGTGATGCCCCCAAACAGCCAAGCTTGTTGCAAATCTGTTGGAGCAGCCCAGGGAAGCAAAAGGGAAAGTGGAATGCTCTAAGGTGTAAGAGGAATCCTCCCCTGCCATGGACACCAGGATAGCGGCTGAGGAGGGTGAGAGCTGGTCCAAAGTTCCGTGCTTCCATAGAAATGGCCTGGTGCAGCTGTTGGCTTGTGGTGTCGAGGTGCTCACCTACCACAAACCCTCACCACAAGAGAAAAGGAACATGGGGGAGCATGGGCACCTTGTAGACCCACCTCCCTGAGGCAGGGACATGGCTTGGATATGGAAAACTCCTCTTGGTTGTTTCTTGGCTTTTGCTACAGACCAAACCAGAGAAGATGCCACCATTGTCTCTTCTGACCTCACCTGTGTGATTAGCACTTCTGACCTTGGTAAGGCTGTGCAGTGTGAACGTGAATCGCTGTGCTGCAGCTGGAGAATGTCCTTCCTCCGCGTGGCACAGAGGTGCCAACAGCATCCCCAGCGCAGAGCGGAGAGAATGCAGGCTCTCTGCCTTGCTGGAAAAGACTGACAGAGAGAACAAGGATAGGAAAGCATGTCTACGTCAAACCCCAGGGAAACACTGAGCAAATAGTCTAAGAGCCTGGTACTATTATTCATTATGTTTCTAGTATTATATAATGGCATGAGGTTAAAATAACACACTCAAGTAAAGAAAAAAATGACCTACAAGATACCAAAACAAAACACATAGGGAGGACAAGCGTCTTTGGCTCTAAATCCTCCAGAGGAGGTTTGATGGGGGAACCCTCCTCAGCTGCATCTCCCCAGAGGTTTACGTGTAACTCTGCTGTGGCTTTAACACCTGCAAAGCCAGACAAAGGTGTAAAACCATACAAGTTTTCTGGGGGTGGGCAAGGAGGCAGGCAGCTGGGCTTGGAGGAGAGGAGGAAACTGAGTACAGACCCAGACACTGAGGAAGGAGAAGTTTCAGTGAGAGCTGATTTTTGGTGCCAGCTGGAGCTGGCACAGTCTGTCATCCAGCTTGTTGGGTTTTGTCAGGGCTCTGAGAAGCGGACCATCAAGCAGATTTCCCAAGGCAAGTCTCATTACAAAGGCTGCTCTTTTCTCCTGGAGTACTTGAATGCCGTGAGCCAAAGACCCACTGCCATGGGTGAGGCAGTACTGCTGGAAGAGCCATAACCTGCTGGTGAGAATTTCTGAGATGTCTGGGGGGTCAATAGACCCCCACCCTTGGCACTGCAAGGTGTGGACCATGTAGTTTGTGCTGTCTTCCCAACTCCAGTACAGCTGGATCCAGTCCCTGGTACGTGTGATCCCACATCCAGGGTCAGTACATGTGATTTGCAGCAAGAGGCAGATGGGAGAACAGGGGGAACAAATGCGCCGTGCATGATTGCAATTGGTGTGGACGGCTTGTTTGGGGACTGTGGTCATGTTTGATCAGGGCAGGAGAGAGTGTCAGGTTCAGCCATGCCATGCCTGGTGCCACGACAGTGCTGGGGAGGTTTTCCCAGGGACACATTCCAGTCCCCTGGGTCATGGCAGCTTGCTTGGACTTTTTTTTGATAAAGCTCCCAAATGGATCTCTGACAAAGTGCAGCCTGAAAAACAGCAAGTGAAACCCTCGCTCCTGTGAAGCCAATGGGGTTTCAGCCTCAGAGTGCAGAGGGGCGAGGAGTCCTCCCGGCCTCCCCTCGCTCCGCCAAGGCTGCAGTGTCCGTAGACACAGAGCGGTGCCAGCGCTTTGGGGCCAGAGTAAGGCAGGGGGCATGCTGTCCGTAGAGACGAGACTGAATGAGAAAACAAGCATGCAGCCACCCCCAAATGCTCCCTTCTGACACCAAGAGGGTCACACTGGCACAAGAGGTAGGAAATGTCGGGGTGCCTCTGCTAAGGCAGGATGGCTACAGAATGGGAAAGTTCCCACGGCCATTGGAGAAGCCAGCACAGAAGGGCACGTTGGATGCAACCCAGATGGATGGGAAGTCACCGCCTCACAGGTTGGAAGGTGGCTTCAGTTCCCTTTGGTGCTTGCTCCTCCAGACATCTCCACCTGCTCCTGGTTCCTGGAATTTTGTGTAGTGGGAGCGGTGTTTGGTGGCTGTGCCCTTGGGTGGTTCCCCCTTGGCTTCCCCCTGCAGCCGACCCCAGCACAGCGCTGTCGCCTGCCCCACCACGATGCGCACCTCAGCTCAGAGAAGGGGGTGGGCAGCAGTGTCCCCCCACTGACCTCAGCTCGCTCCAGAGAAAAATAACTCTCTGCCACAGGACCCAAGCGCTACCTGCCAGCTCTGTCACGGGTCAGCTCTCCCTATCACAGCTCTCCATATCACGTGCAGTATGGTGGTGTCTGCAGAACTGAAATGTTCTCCCTGTCCTCTTTCTCCTTTTCCCCAAGGTAGGCAATAATATTTTTGCCTCATTCTTGGATGGAAAGTGTTCTCCTGACGTATAGGATGAGGTGTCACTTCCACAAACCCTCCTTTCTTTAGCAGGAAATATCTCCCTGTCTCAAACTCTCCTTAGCTGGACGATCATTTATCTTTGGGTTTCCACTGGTTTCATGTTTCCTGTTTTCTTCTTCCAGATTGTGATCCCTAACTGTAGATATTTTACAGCTCTGCTTTGCTTTCCACATATCACTGCAAAGATAATCTCTGAGCAGACAGTTTCTTTTTCCTTGGTAGTTACTGGAAAAAAAGTAACTGAGCTATCAAAACAGGAGTGCGTCTTTGAAACCAAAAAAGCTCCTCTCCGACCATGCATCCTCCTGGCCCCAGCAAGTAATTGGTATCTCTGTATTTCCCAAGTATTTGCTTTCTGTCTGCTTCTCCTTTAAATCCCCAGGAGCCTGCTGGCAGGGCTGGCAGGGCTGATACTGCCATACCAGCAGAGAATGCCTTGCACTTGGTTTTGTTGATTCCTTTAATCTAAACTAAAAGTCATTCATTCAGAAAGTTCAAGGCTCTGAAAAGGTGACGCTTTGGGCCCCATCACAGGTGAACGTTCCAGTGCCCTGCCAGCTCCCAGAAGGGTAACGGCTTTCTAGCTCTCTGCAAGTCCAGCACGACTGGAGTCAGCTGTTATAAACCTGCCATGAGGGATGAGAGCTCATGAAAGAAAAAAGAGCCTCTTTATTGTCTGTCTAGTTGCCTGCCTTTGGTGCTGCTTCCCATCACCGCACTTATCTCAGTACTTCCACATAAGATGTACAGCAGCAGCAGCAAAACCATGTGCACACAGAAATATTCTTAAAGCAACTGAATCTGACCCTGGTCATTAAGCCTTGTCGCTGGTCCCACCTCGGACATTTCCAGGAACCTAATTCCCCTCCCTTTATGTTCTCAGAAATAAAGTGGTGACAAGTTTTCTGGACTATCTTTTCAGAAGGAAAGGCATGAAACATGGAAATCTATAGTCCATGCGCTGGAGGAAAGCAGTACAGATGGTAACATTTTTCTAGAAGCTGAACTCAGCTGCTGTGATACTCAGGTCTTTCTGCTGTTTTTCCATCTACTGCTGCAGAGATCATTTCTGAGTGGGAGGTTTCTTTGGATTTTCATATTTTTCCCCAGAAAGTCCTAGGGTGAGTAGCAGGGGAGGCAGGAAAGGAGGGGGAGAAACCTGGTGTCAGATTATCTTTCAAAAAAAAAGAAAAAAAAATTGCTTGAGATAGTCCTGCTTAAGATTTGACTCCTGGTCATGTTTGCATCGCTGCTGTTGCATATGGAGCACCAGGATCCTGGTGCTGAGACCCAGCTCAGGTGACACTACAGGCATAGTCAGGAGATGCTGGATTCCCATTTTCAGTGAGCTGGGGACCTTCATGTGGGGTTGCAAGGCAGCTCATGGCACCTTTCTGAGAACAGCCTGAGATGTTTTACAGACCAGACCAGACCACCCTTTGGACTGGCTTTCATGGATGCTGCAAACCTGGCCTTCCTCCTGTGTTAGACACCATCCCTCCCACAGGCTAGCCTCAGGGCTCTGACACCACTGCCACATGCTGCCTGAAATCCCTCTGTTGCTATACTGACAGTTTAACAGGGGTCTAAGTAATTAATTTATCTAATTAGTCAATGAATTTGTCTGAATTCTTTCTGAACTGCTGATAGCACCTACCTTTACAGCCTCTCATGGCAGCCCAATACTTAGATATTCACTAGTGGTTGTATAAAGAAGTGCTTTCATATCTTACAAATTGGTCTCCTAACAGTTTCATCATCCTACACCCTGCTTCTAGCTCAGCAGGGGTGGGGGAACACCAGTCCTGCACTCAGTTTACCCATCACCTCCATGAGTTTGTAAACCCTGCTGCCTCCTGCCTCAGCCTTCTCCTCTCCAGAGTCTCCTTGCAGGTGTCTGCTCATACAGCAGCAGCTTCATCGCCTCTGCATTTCCATCACTGTTCTCCAGACTTTCTCTGACTCCACTATGTCCTTCTTGACACTCAGAGACTGGGTTCTGGTCTCCTCCTGTCTTGTTCTCTGCTCTGTCAGAGCTGCCCCACGTTGTGTCAGAGCTGCCCCCACATGCTGTGGAGGTCCCTGCAGCATGCCAGCCCACAACACATGCAGGACCAGGTATGGGACACCTCCAAGCTCTAAATGCTTCCCATGCCAGCCCCAGTGCTAATTAGCTGGCTGCCCTGACATGCCGCCAGGCTGTTCCCATGCAGCATGGCCCAAGGGGCTCTTGCAGGCAGTGGCTGGCACCAGTGTACCCCAGTTATCCCCCCCCACCTCCCAGACTTGTGATAGACCCTACAATAACCTGTGTTCATCAGCTCTCCCACTGCATGGCGGCAGCAGGAGGGACAGGGATGCTGGGTGGCTCTGTGTTCCTGTGTTACAGGTTCTTCCATTCCAGCAGACGGAGAGATGCAGTCCCAGCGGTCAGACCCACGTCCCCCTCCACCAGCCTCTGCCTGGTGCACTGGGCAGGGCCAGGAGTTGCAGTGAGCGTGTCAGTGCTCTGCAGCGGAGCCAGGAGCACCCGCTGGCTACGGGCACCCTTGGGGCGCACCCCGGGGCCATGGCGCACACGTTACAGGTCTGGCAGAGGACATGCTGTGTGCGGACACAGCGCATGCGTCTCTGCCGAGCAGAGCCCCGAATTCTTGGCAGGGCTGGCTTACACCTCCTACATGATTATAGCCTGTGCTGCAGGACTGGAGCTGAAATTTCCACACATGGTACTTGTCGACTCGTTCTCCAGCAGCTTTGGGGAGCCGTTTCTGCCGCCTGTCACGTAACTGTTTGCCTGGAGGAATGTGCTGGTGTTTCTTTCGAGGGATTACTAGGTCTTTCCTGTCCTGTTTTTCCTTGGAAAAGCCCCTGGGCTGTGTAAAGCTTTGCACCACGTGGCACACGCAGGGCTCTTGCCTTCTGCCTGTATATCTGTGTCAGCAGAGACCAGCGCGTGGGGATGAACCACTCTGCTCTGGAGAGGAGCAACCGGCAGGCTGCTGTCACCGTTACAGCCACCTGCTCATTGCGCTGAAGCTGACGGCTTTGTGCGACGCGCTCCAGGAAGACAGCTCATCCAGCATGGCCACCCTCTTCCCAGGCTGTTGTAGAGCAGCAGGTAGGATGCAGGAGTAGGACAAACACATGAGGAAGCCCAGGGAGGTTCTTACCCGTGCTGTGAGCTCCTCTGGGGGCACAGGAGATTGGCCACTTGGCTACCACAGTGCTGTGCCCGCAGGCAGCTGCCTGGACTCTGCCTGTGCCCTCCCAGGGAACAAGGCTCAAGCCACAATCCTCTGCTCCCATTCACAGTGGGGAGGAGTCCTCCTTTCTCCAGGAGCTCAGTGTCAAGAGCTGTTTGACTTGGTGGTTGAGCTGGACACCATCTGTCATTGGATGTCACCACATCCAGTGTATAGTAAGGTGCTGGTGGCTGGGAACATGTACCTGGCACACAGCAGAGGGATAATATGGAAATTCAGAGTTTGGCCATCATACAGTAGCTTTAGACCTAATGTTAAAATTCATCTTCCAGAGAATTTATTTTCTGATATAAATAACAGGAAGCACATGACCCACCTTCTTATCTGGAACTAAGAGACGTTTTCCATGGTCCACCTAATCTGACTGTCATTTCTGTGGGCGTCCACCGGGCTCGGCTGTGCTGCGTCGCTGTGTCAGTCAGTGGGCTCAGCCTCAATGGGAAGGAGCAGGAGGGTCAGTAGTTCAAAGGTCCCATGAACTCCAGGCTAGAGAAGGAGCTACACTGTTCACTGCTATTCACATAGCCCTGGGGAGCTGCTGTGGGCGCAGGTGGTGGTGCCATCAGGAGAGGTCATGAGGCCACCCTCAGAGGAAGGCAGAACATGGGGATGAGCATCGATACTGGGGCTGCTCCCTGTTCCTCAGGATGGGGTAGGCTGAGCACCTGCTAGTGCTTTCCACAAACCTTAGGCCTTGGTGGCTCTCAAGATAGGTGGCATTTCAGCAAGGAACAGTCATGGGCTGTAAAGACTGTCCATCCTGCCGGAGAGGCCCATGTGCTGAGGTGTACAGGCCCCATCGCAAGACCTGTAGGGCAGTGAGAAGTGGCGACGCTGCCCAGCAAGTCCAGGCTCTGCACCAGGCTGCCCTGCACAGTGCAGCCCGGCTGGGGATGTCCTGGGCCTGCTCCCACACGTCAGAAAGATGCAACTCCTCAGACACAGTTGTACACTTCAGGCTTTTACGTTAACCCAAAATGAGCTCCTATTTTATCATGGACTTTTATATTGTACTTATCTTCCTATATGCTGAATGCTGAAGGACCCTTCAGTGGCTCTTTCAAAGGATCCCTAGAAAAAAGTCCTTGTTTACAAGACAGGTGGAAGTCAGGACAAAAAAAGTCTGTTTGCCTTGTGAGTACAGAGATGAAGTCAGCACTAGCTTAGCTCATACCTCTTTTGGGTCACAGCAGGTTTCAGTGGGGCAAAGACTTTGTATTTGCAGCCCCAGAGATGGAGAGAAAATGCCTTAGTCATTGTACATTTTGAGGAAGACTGAATCATAGCTTTCCTATGGGAAACTGCCACCCCTCGAGTCCATTTTGGGCTCTCCATTGCCTGTTTAGGAGCCTGTGCTCTCCCTGCTCCTCCAGTCAATACATGAAATGCTTTTGGAGTGATTTGAAGGTGTTGCTCAGACTGGCTTGGGATCAGGACAAAGACCAGTCCTCTCTGCTTTGCTTTGCTTTCTTCGGGCACGGACCTCCGCAGCCGATGTGCCCTTGTGCTGTGTGCATGGGGATGAGCAGGAGACACAGGAGCATGCAGGTTTACGGGCCACAGGAGTATTTTGGAGTGAAGGAGAGCATGCCTAGGGAGCAGGCCCTGCCTGGGACATGTCAGGGTGCTGCTACAGACCAGAAAGACTGAGAGACACAGGCATTTTCTGAAACAGCATTTCCTCTCATTCATTCCCTGGAGTCTCAAAGGATGGTTCTTCCCAACAGCGTATCCATTCATCTAAGCTTTCACTGCATAAAAGACTCCCGAGGGACAGCTGCTATCACTCCATCTACCCAGGCTGCTCACCGCCAGCACACTTGTAAGTGATCTGCTTTCCAATGGCAGTGCAGAGCTCCTCTCCCTGCAGAGCCCCTGCACACGGCCACACTCAGACAGGCTGCGGGACAGGACGGCCCTGGCAGGAGTGACGGCTTTCACTGAAGAGGTTAAAGAGTTACCTTGAGCTGGGATCTGTATTTTGTTAAATTATTTGAAAGAATAGCATTTCTGCTGTTTCCTTCTCCAACATGTAGAAGAAAAATGACTGTATTATGGTTGTGTCTAGAGTAGTCTTTGGCACAAAGCCAGTGGGATTTACAATGGCAGGGTGAAAAGTCTAGAGGGAAGGCAGTTCGTTTTGCTGTGGACAGTACTTACAGGGTCTGCAAGGACCAATCTTATGGCAGAGAAGGGGCCCATTGAAGCTCCAGAAGGGAAACCTGCCAGCAGAAAGCTGCTGGAGAAGCCATTTGTTCTGTCCATGAAACATGAGGTCAGCAGGACCCACCATCTCCTGCCAGGAGTGATAAGAGAGTAGGGCAGGCTTTGTCTATTCTGGATAAATGATCAATTTTATTGCAGCTTTTTAGCATACAGACTTTTCATGCTCTGCTTTTCTGTCGGGAAAAATATATCTGATTTAGAACCATTTTCAGAAAGAAGCACCTGGCCTCACTCCCTGGAGGGGAGGAAGCAGCTGAGTATTAATTCTAATACTAAATTCACATGCATTTTTGAATCAGATTTTACTCTAGAGGCAAATAGGGCTGCCAGGATGGGCAAGTCTATTCTGCTCTGGTTCCCATCACAGCAGGTACAGAGTATTTCCCTGCTCTGCTTGAATGCTCTGTCCTGCCTCTCCTCTCCTCTCCTCTCCTCACCAAAGAGAGAAGCTCAGGTAATGAAGACTCTTGTCCTGAGCTCTCACTTTGGAGTGTGGACATGGGCTGTGGCACTGTGTGGACTTGTGCCTCAGCTGGGCACAAGACATGTACGGGATGGAGCCTGTGGATGCTGTGCTCTGCAGGGATGAGATCTATTGCTGCCACAGAGAGGGGATGCACAAAGCTGCGGGATGCACCGTCCTGTGCCATTCAGAGCTGCCAGCAGCGCTGTGGGCATGGGTGGTGAGGGCTGAAGCCTTGGTCTTCATCGGCACCATTATAAGGATAATGAGTGGCAGATGGGACTGACGTTTCCCTGTAGGACCTCGTGTTACTGAAGGGCTATGCAGCCTTATTTGATATAGACCAGTGATTCCCACATGCTGAAGGCTCTGTGCCTAGGGACACGGCATGGCAGAAGTCCAGCAAGGGTAGCCAATTGTGGATGCTGCCATGAAAGTTCAGGAACCCAACAGTGCTTCTAAAACAGCACCGGGTGTGTGAATCTTCACCAACGGAGCCCTAGCCCTGTCTGTAAACCTCCCTGCCTCCATCTTGCTCAGGATGAGTTAAGGCCGCTCTTCATCCCAGCACTGTGGTGGGGGTGCTTGTGCAGTACCCATCCGTGGCTGGCACTGAAGGCCACTCCTTAGCGGTTCATCTGGTGATTGCAGGTATTACTGCATGGGACTGGGGAGATGGACCATTTGCAGAGATAATACGGCATAGTCTGGAAGAGATTATTCATTTGGTTTATTGGTTTGCTCTGATCAGGTCTGACAGTTGGTGGGGCTGGAAGAAACCAGTGTGTCCAGATGGATTTCAGACCTTCAGGGACAGGCCAAGGAAGGCAATTCTCCAAGGAAGGCATTGGCTTTTGGATCAGGACTGGCTCTGGGGGTTCATAGCCTCAGCTGGTGACCACAGGCAGAGACTGCAGGCATGGACATTGTTGTTGTTCTCAAACTAAGGAAGTGGTAGGTCAGGCTTCACAGACACCACCCAATGTTGCAAGGTGCTCTGTACTCTGAGTAGTAGTGCTGGACCTCTGGGCATGGGTAGGATCCTGCCTTGGGCTGAGTGCATCATCTCTTGGATGGAGTGAGATATGGTTGCCCACATCTCCAGTTGAACTGGCCAATCCATTCCTGAGCTCCATTAAACTTCTGGCCAAAATTTTTCCCTCTGGTGTGGTAAGACCTCCAGCTGGGCGTGTGGGTTACTGGGACACACTGTGCCTGTGTCCTGGCCACCAGGTTTCACATCTTGGAGGATCATTACAGACTGGATTAGGTGTCCCTTCAGGGGGTACTTTGTGCTTTCGTTCTCGGGATGGGCTGTAGCAGATCAATACCTGCCAGTGGCAGGAGACCCTTGGTTTCCTGTTATAAGAGTGGCTTCGCAGGCTGTGATGAGCATGGACAAACTGTTTTACACAGTCATGTCCTCAGAAAGGTTTTTCGTAGTAGACAGATGCATTTTAAGCTGCTTTGTCGGTTAGCACTAAGATATATTTTAAAGACTGAAAGAGAGAATTATTCTGGGAAATGTGTAGTAAAGTACGTATGGACGGAGTAACACTGGCTACAGAATGTTGCTTCTCCTCTTTGTAGACCGATCTCAGAAGAGTTGTCCTAAACCCACAGGGCAGTGCCTTCCTTGCAGTCAGGACCTTTGTCCCTGACCAGCCTGGACAACTCAGGCTTTGTGTCAAGTCTTGGGAAATGAACTAAAGCCATCTCATTTTCCTTGCATCATCTTGGATTCTGGTAACGACCTGGATGGTGTGTGTGAACCTCACACCTCTTGTATAAATTGGACATGTCTGGCACCAGCTCTCCGGGATCACTTGCCATTGAACTTGCTATTGACAACCTGAAAGCCAAGTGAGCCTCTGTGCCCCAGCCAGCTGGAAAGGACAGTTGTCTCCTTAGTCACCATGGGCTTTTGGGCCAGGCTGGTGAACATTGCTGGTCCATGGAGTCAGAGGGGCACGAGTCCTGGTTCTGTGAATGGAGAAGTCCCAGGGCCTGGCAGAACCAGGCAGTTGTATGTGTGAACTGTTGTCCTGTCACAGGCTGGTGAGTTCTCCTTGCACCCAGGGTCTTAACTTCGTTGATGCTCCCCATCCCCGAGTGCAGGTGGAAGGAATGGGTCAAAGCCAGCTCTGCTGGGGCTTAGCAGAGGGAAAGGGGAGCAGGCGTCAGGGCTCAGCAGCGTTGGTGAGTGTCTGCCTGAGCATGCAGCTGCCTAAATCCCAGAGATTACTCACAGCAACCTCAGCACAAGAGTTACTGCTCAAGGAAAAACTTCAATGTCAAAAGCATGAGTAATAACCAAGCTGGCACTTAACGGTTCAAACAGAAGATAAGAGCTAAGGCTGGATTCTCAGAGGGCTCATTTTATCTCTTTTATATATGTCACAACTGAAGAAATGAAGAATATAAAAGTTATTTATTAGCGCTTCGTTCCTGCAGTACTTTAATCATGTCGAGTGTGCACTGACCCCACGGTACCACGGAACTGGAGAAGGGATTAATGGATTAAGGGAATCCTCTATCTCAGTAGGACCAGATTTGGGGGTGATCTTCACCCTCTGACCCCTTC
Organism: Stercorarius parasiticus; assembly: GCA_013396915.1. Taxonomy (NCBI): domain Eukaryota; kingdom Metazoa; phylum Chordata; class Aves; order Charadriiformes; family Stercorariidae; genus Stercorarius; species Stercorarius parasiticus. Next base: position 2,229,331 of record VWZL01003811.1, read on the forward strand.
ACAGCTCTTTCCTGTTTGCTTGCGAAGCTGCGGTGCTACTCCTGCTCAGCTCTGAGCCTTCCCCTCAGGGTGAAGAAGACATTTTGACCCTCCGGGGAGGAGGCTGGAGGTGGTCTGGCTGTGGGAACTCGCACTGGCCCACAAGTCAGCTCTTCTGGTTGTCGGAGAGGAGACCATCGCCAGGCTGCGCCTTCCCTGCTCCCGCAGCACTTACTGGAGCGCACTGCGGTCCTACCGAGTGGGCATGCTGCAAGCACCAGCTGCAACAATCTGGTACTAACAGTGGAGGCACAGAAAGGTGAGAGAACTGGTCAAGGGCTGGAAAAATGAAATTCAGACAGGAAAATGTGAGAAACCATCTCTGTGAAAGTACCCTATAGGAAACAAAGGTAGGAAACAAAATGAGAGAAAGGAGGGGGGAATTGACAAACTTAAATGCATTAAGTAAAAAATTTGTCTTAAGTTTCCTTGATTCTGTGATACCCATCTTGGCAATGCTGTGTATAGTATCCTCGGCTGAAAAATTATCTTCCCTACAGTAACTTTGTCCTAGCTGTGAACCAGGCAGTTCTGAAGTGGCGATCCATGTCGCTGCTGAAAATGACTGAGCTGGATAACAGAGGGGCTGGAGGGAGCAGCTGCTGATCCAGGCGCTCGGCAGCACCCTGGGGCCACGGGGCAGAGGGCACCGTGACATCCTGAGCACAGCATGAAGCGCTGAATTGTATTCAAACAAGTTTATATTGGTGCAGAAATGCAAACCATTTAGCGGCGGTTTGAAACATTGCATGTCTTGCTGAGCTAAACAGCAATGAAAGGTGTGGCGGTCTCAGTCTACACAGACCATCAGGGTGTTTACGTGGCGCAGGCAGAGGGATTGCTCCAAGGGTTCAGGCGTAGAAAAGGTCAATAATGAATTATTGAACAGATGTGACAGTTTTGCCTGCATCTTCCTATAATTTGACTGTGAGCAGGTGGTGACTGTCTTGAATCTGTCTGTGATCTGCAATTAATCTTTGTCACTGAATAATTCTTGACCCTCAAAACATTTGCATGCTATAAATGTACCAGAAATTCAAGCCAGTGCCCTTTGATGGTACTGCAGGTAGGTCCGTGCACTCAGGTCTGGTCTCACAGACTGGAAGGGAAGCAGAGGATTTCTGGTCTCAGACAGGATGTATGCAACATACCCTCACAAGGTGAATTTTAAATGTTATAGTTCAGACCAGCAGCTGCAGTGTGAGATATTCAAATGTTTAAGCTCGCAGATCACCTTTCTTAATTATTCTTGCTAGTGGTGTCCATGTGCTGTCTCATTTATGGAAACCAAGTAAGAAACAGGTAGGAGTGGGGTACTGGGGCAGGAGTGGATCTGCCTGAACATCTCAGTGGGCATCAGAGGAGTGTTTAGGAGAATCCTTATGTGCTAAGAACAACCCGAGTACTGTGATGATCCTGGTCAAAGTCACATGTGTTTGTTATTCTGACTATCAGGACAAACTCCAGATGGAAGATAGAAGAGTCTCCCAGAAAGAAGCATTGTCACAGGATGGGCAAAGGGCTGGCACATACACTTCTGTGTGCAGGTCTGTCTTGACTGGTCTAGGGAGACCGAATGTACTCTAAAATGGCACTTTAGAGAACTGTGTTTTGACAGCTTTAGTTCCTCTGATCTCATCTTACACAAGATGTCCTGGATTTTGGCATCAGCATTACCCTTTACAAAATGACTGCTACTTCTGAAGTAAACCAAACCTGAGTTCAGAGCAATTGAAGCTTAAATTTAATATTCAAAATTGAAGTGTGGCTTGTTGTTAATGACAAGCGAGTGAGTAATAATTGCAGTTCGGGTCACTCAACATGTCTCAACTCAAGGGTCCATCTTCATTTGTCAATAACTTTGATGAACCTCAGGACCAGGATTCCTCATGCCATGTATCCGCCTTGTGCTGGATTTTTTTGAAACGTTGCACTGAAATTAGTTGAGTTACATCAGAGAATGACGTTAGAGAAAAACAGTTGATTTTTACCATTTTCCAGAACTCTTAGAACTTTTGTTTTGAGAAGCTCCAGCACCTACAGGCTATGGAGCAGGACATTACATTTGGCAGAGATGGTGGTCCGTATGTCAAGAAGTGTCTCTTGCTATTCTAGAGAAAAGATGCCCAAATTTGGGAATGGTAAAAGTGTTTGAAAAGTCTCAGTTCACATAACCTCAATGGAAACTATCTAGAGTTTAGCACCTAAAATCTTGCAAGAGTTTGTCTGCACTGGTCATGCTGCAGCCCTGTCAGTGGGTTGCTCTCCATGAGTCCTGCTTGTGACAGGCTTGTGAGAGAAGCAGGCTCTGGACATGACCGTATTGAAAAGCAATACAGATCCTGGAAGGCAGAGGAAGAAAATGTGATAAGAGTCCTGAGGTGGAGATGGACTCAGGAGCCCAGGTGGGAGCAACAGAGAAACAGTATGGGGAGCTAGGTGGGGAATGGGTAGGATGGACACCGGGATGGTGATCTGGGATACATGGGTCTGAGGACAAGTGATGCTGGTGGAGGGGTAGAAAGGGGAACAAGGTGACATGGGACGTCAGAGCTGGAGGACCTGGAGGATGAGTGAAGAGTGCACAGCAAAAGGTCTGGCCTGGGATCTCAGTGCAAGGAGTTGGGCCAGAGAACAGACAGTGAGCTGGAAAACAGAGCAGGGTGGAGACCAGGCAAGAGATGGGGAATAGAGACTGAGGCACGCAGTGATTTGAGGGAGGAGGTGCTTGGTACTTAGATCACTTTGAAGCTTCAGTCATGACCAGATTTCATTTAATTGGTGGTGTATGAAAGTAAAAGGCAGAGACCTTTTTTCCAATGGTGGGCAATCTAAACAGGTGCACAAGGAGGTGGGGGAACATACCCAGGCACAGCTGGAAGGCCAGTGATGGGCCTGAGGCGTCTTGTCTTCCATGTTCATAACCACCACTGGCCTACAGCAGGTCCCCCTCCACTTAGTAGCCCAAAGAGACCCAGGGCCCCTGCACTGACGGGTGCTGAGCGATGGAGCCTGTGAAGAAGCAGGGGGAGTGCATCATAACCTGGACCACATGGAGAGTCTCTGCTGGCGTCACCCAGAGTGCATGGGCAGGACAAAGAGGAACCCAGGGTCAGACACCACGCGAGGGAGCAGCTTGGATGGGGGCACTGGGTCTGCCCTGTCTCGTTCTACACACTCACCTCTCACTGACCCCCAAGAGCTGTGTCAGGGCCAGGATTAGCATGGCCAGGATTCGTGGCAGTGCAGGAGGTTAAGGCTTGGATGCAGAAGGCCTCAGGAGGTGTTCAGAGTGCCTAATGTGAGGCACGCAACAGGCAGGCGCCTGGGCAGGAGGTGCAGGCTGGAGAGCATTGCTTAGTTTGGGCTAAGTTGTGGGTCTAAAGCAAGGCCCCCACAGGATCCCAGCACCTCACCCAGAGCTGGGACAGGTGCAGGAGCCCTGTTTGTCAGCTAACAGCTCCATGTTGACTTGTTCCACTGCTGGGTCCTTTGCGCAATGCTCAGTCCCACTGCACAGCGCTGCTTTGCATCACTCCTCTCAAGCATATCCCTGTGCAGAGCCCGCTCAGAGCAGGTCAATCCTGGGATGAAGATCTCACCTGGCAGAGAGGCCCCACTCCATCCCACCTGATTTCAGCTGATGACTTGGACAACTCAGAGAGACGTTTGCTCTCAGGGCCAGAGTAAATCTGGGAGGGTCTGTCTCTCGCCATTGACCAGGAAGAGGGCTCAAGGCAGCAGCATTCCTAACTTCAAACACTGATTGACGTGCCCGGTTTAAGTAGGGTGAATCTGGGCCTGTACAGGAAGAAACTGCCATACCCAAAAGTGCAACACTGGCTCTCCAGAGCTTTACCCTTGCCAGCTTCAGCCCAACGGGCATCCAGTCCCACATTTAAGCATTTAAGCTGACTAGACAGTAGAGGTGTTGAAGGATTTTTTGTCCCATCCTGTCCTCCAGCAAACACTGTTCCATGAATGTCCCTACCAGTGACCATGGACTTCCATCACTGTTAACTGGAGAAAAATATTTGAGGATGCTTTGTGCCTTCCTTTGTAAACCAGAGCCCTGGTGTGGTGCAGAGCAGTTGTCCAAGCCAAAGGCATGACCTCTTCTTTGTAAGCAGAGGAAAGACCACAGCTTGGTAAATAACACAGGTTTTATCTATAGTTTTATCAAGCAGACAGTTATCAGGTCAATAACTAACAGAATGCTGGGGATGAATGTGGATGGGCTGCAACCAGTCTAGGGGATGATATCTGGTGTTTCTTCTGCTCTGGCTGCAGTTGTGCCTGATGCTCTGGTTGTGTGTTCAAGGCACCACTGCTCAGTTATCTGTCATGGGAGAAGTTTCCTTGGGTATAGCCCATGCATAGGCTAAAGCCAGAGCTTTGACTATTGCTTGGATAACTGCAGACTTGTCCCTAGCATTAGGGGAGGGGAGTGAGCAAACTTAAGGTCAGTTGGCTCTTTCCATTAGCTGGTGTGGTGCCCTCTGTACCCCATGGGGCGTAAGTGGCCCCAAAAGCTGGAAATTCATAGTAAAATTGACATCTACCCAGCAGTGACTGGGACACTGGGATCTTGTGTTTCACCAGCAGTGCAGAACATGGCAGGAAGAAAAAAGCCAAAATGCCACAGATAAGTACTGGAGCTCACTTTTTATGGGTTATTACTCACAACCTATCTTGCACTTCTGTGTTCCCAGTGACACATGGAAAGAGGTTGCTTTTGAAACCCGTGGCTCCTTCCCCGCCTCTCCACCAAGGCCTCAGCTGTCTCCCAGAGCAGCCCAGGCAGCAGCCAGGGAGACCTCCAAGCTGGGGCTTTGCCCTCCCTGCCATGGCAGGTTCACAGTGTCGGGCCCTCAACCTGAGAAGACAGGTTTGTCTTCTGGACTTGGAGTGATATGAAGGAAGGACTGCCATCTGTGTATGCACAGGGAAGAGAAAGCACTCCTGTCTGTGCGCAGCCAGCAGGTTTCCAGCAGTGAAACTGCACTGTCTCATCAGGATTGCTTTTTCTATCTCTGAGAAACAAAAGACCTACTTGTCCATACTCTCATCCCTAAAAAGCCACCAGTGCTTTGGCAGTGGCACGCTCAGTTTCATTCCCACCATCACCATCAGGAGGAAGACTTTGTGCAGTGGCTTTAGTGATGAGAATCTCATCGAAGTCAAAGCACTATTACTTCTGATCCACTGCATCACTTGTGAAAGAGTCAGGAGCCCTGCCAGGATGATGCTTTTGAAACACAAGCAGGCAGCAACTGCTCTGTGCTTGCAGCTCTGGATCGCCTCTCCGCAGGCAAAGCAGGGAGTGCAAAAATCCAGCAACCCCTTAGCTACTGCGTTGTGTTGTCATTCCTAGGAAAGCCAGTACTAAATCAGTGCTGATCAGCAGATTGCACTCGGAACATACCTGGCCATGCTGAGCTGTCGCCGCGCACACGCCACAGGGTCTGGAAGAGCTCAGCCTGGAGGACAACCTTTGGCACAGCCAGACTCCCCTCAGCAGCTGGGGGGGGCTGCCTCTGTGGCTGCTGTGACTCAGCCGAAAGCCCGTGTGCGAGGCAGAGGGACTTGCTGCAGGCACGGGGGCCTCTGCAGGAGTGATGCAGGCAGGAGGGCAGGACACTCGTCACCCTCAGGACTGATCAGAGGAAGAAGGGGAGCATTAGGTCTGGAAAGCAGGAACATGCTGAATGCACTTGGAGACTGGAAGAGTCTGTTACACCTGGTCCCACCCACGGCCTGAGCACAGCGTGATACTCGGTGACAGCGCTGTGTGAACAGATGGGATAAGAGATGGGAGAGGATAGTGTGTCCCTTCCTTTCCATGTGGCTGAGCCGTTTGCAAAGGTCTGCCATTGAAAGCTTTCAGCTTGCCTTCCCACACACCTGAAAAAGGGCTGAGATGTCAGCCAGCATATGGCCACATGGTGCCTAGGGACTTCCCTGGATCAGTCAGGGCTCTGACTCTACACACCACCCTGAGAGGAGAGGTCGGGGGGCAGGAGACCTCCCGGATATCAGTCAGGTCAAGCAGATGTAGCACAGAGGCATGAGGGGTTGGGGTTTGGCTGCAGGAATGTGGTTGTCCCCTTGGGTAAGGATTGGAAGAGAAGACGCTGCCCCTGGGCATCTCTTGAGCTCCCTGAGGCAGACGGCACCTCTGCCAACAAGGTGAGCTTTGAGGGCACAGGGACCAGCTGTGTCAGAGTGGAGAGGAACCTCGCTATAGCACCCGCTCCGTCCCAATGCCTTGTGTCGGGGACAGTCTCAGGGGGGCTGATGGGCAGGGGCAGCACAGGCTGCGCTCTGCTCAGACAAGCAGCATGTTCCCACCTTCTATCAGCAGAGCTTCATCATAAAGATCTTTAGATCTTTGGCAGTTTTCAGCTTGTAGCTCACCCAGGTGTGGGTGGCATTTAGGTGACTTGCAAGAGTTTATTCTCTGTTCCCCAGACTCAAATATCAGTTTCCCATTTCAACTTCTAGAGGTGATAGAAACTGTCAGCTGTTCTTCAATTAAGAAGCGTCTAAGCTGATTTTGCTGAGATTTTAGCAATTCTAGGAAAACTTAACCTTGACATTTGGTTTCCAGCTAAGTTGATAGCAGAGGCTGAAAAAAAAAAAAATAGATCTTACCTTCTTTTAAAGACTGAAACTGCATTATTAGTGCATGTTTGTTTTCTGCTTCTGTTTTTTATTTTCCTAAAAATATTCTGCAGAAAATCTTGTTAGGATATTTTTTTAACATTTTAGCCAGTGATACCATTATTCTGGTGCTCAGTGCTTACAAGTGAGGACTCTCACGGAAGGCATAGGGCAACACTAATTAGGGGCTCAGTGTGTTTCTCTGCTTAGAGCGGTCATATTTAATCTTTCCTTATATGTCAGTTTTCCCATTCTCAACTGTTCCCACCAGTTCCATGCTCTCTAGTCTTTCCCTCAATGCCACCGCACATCACAGAGAAGGTAGTCCTCTGTGATGCGTCCTGTGATGGAAATGCCGTAGTTCTGTTCCAAATCATTACCCAATTTCTCTGTTTCCCACCCACCTGACACTCACCTAATCTGTGTTATTGGAGTCTACAGTCCCCAGCTTCAGGGTCCATCCTTAGTTGGTGACTTTAGGTCCGCGCAGGCAACAGTTGCTCTTGGTTTCTGTTATCCCCAAGGGATGGAAAAGCCCACTGTACATGAGGCAACCACAGGCTTCCTGGAGTGAGAGCCTAGCTGTACCAGTCCACGCATGGTGGGAGATGATAAGAAGGCCTTGCCTTTGTAAAAACTTCACCAGCTGCAGGACCCAAGAGCGTTTCATGGTGCCTCACACCAGGCAGAGACCACTCCTGCCGTGATGTTTTGGGCAGGAGGTGGTACTGGGAGAAGGAGGGATAGTCAGAAGTCCTGAGGAGCTGCCTGAGAAGCACACCTGCCTCAGACATAGAGGAGCTCCCTGGAAAATATGGCCATCTGCACCACTCCTGACACAGCGTTTCCTCCTGGATCAGTGCAGGACACCTCCGTCTCCTTCTGCAGTGGCCCACCTCATTCTGCTGGGGTTGCATGGCGAGAAAACCACCTCCCTCTGCTGGGGTTCCAGGTGAGAAAACCCTCCACAACCTCCTCTTAACAGCTGTAGCAGCCACAGGAAGCATGTTCTTATGAGCAACAGAATTTGTGCCTAAGGATTTATGTCTGCTGTGCTGCAGCAAGCAGGGGGCTGACATACACCATCCTTCCTGCACAAAAGTTCAGCTGCTATCTCATCAATTTACAACACCAGTACAAGGTAAGGCTGCTGTCATCTCTGCATCCTGACCCCCTGTGTGATGGTGTTATTCAACAGAAGGGGTACTAGACTAAACTATCCTACTCGTAAAGATAGTGCAAAGCACGGCGTGTGTGTGCAGCCACTGTGCCAGTACTCTGCAGGCAGGTTTGGTCTGCTAAGTGTTGTCTGACAGGATATGAGAGTTGGATTGTATTTACACTACCCGGGTTGTTGTATAATTACAGGCTGGAAGACAGGGAAAAGGGATAGTGGGGGGCAGGTAGGGAAGGGAAAAACAAACCTGGAAGAGCTGCAGGCTCAGATTCTGGGAGTCCTTTACAACTTCCAGCCTTCTGCAATACAGTGAGGGTGAGCCGAGCCACGGGAGCAGCACCCAGACCTCGGGGCAAACGTATGGTGGTGTGGGACCCACCACGGGGAGAGGCTGGTGGGGGGGACCCTCCCCATCACAGCCGTCCATCCCTCCCCTCCGACACCCACTGCATGCCGAGCGGGCTTTCCCCAGTGGAAGATCTCTGCTTTCTCCAGGCAGTGCGCAAGGTTGCCCAGTTGCAGTTTCCTCCTGGTTAAAAATGGTGCTGGGCCAACGCAGTCCAAGGAAGGTCAAAGAAAGCAAGGCCTCTGCTCAGTGCAGAGGGAAAGTTAGCAACAGATGAAATGGTGGGGCTGAAGAATTCAATGCTCTCTCTGCTTCAGTTGTTGCTAGAGTGATTAACTTCAATGAAGTGATTAATGCAATTAACTAGCTACAAAGGGGGAGAAATGTGGATCGAATAAGAAAAGAAGCAGTTTGAAAGTGCTTAAATAGGTGAAATCCACTTATTTTTATCTCAGCTGGGCCTGCTGAAATTCTACTGAATTTCTCTCGATCATTTATGGAACTGAAGCTGTCTCACAACTCCTGGTGGCTCTCACTGAGAACAAGGGCAGGGACAAGATTGTGTCTGTCCTCAGGCAGAAAAAAGGGTCCAGGTATAAGGGACAATCCACATAATGCCAATTACAACGCAAAACACGAACAAATAATCAAACGTGCCATTTGCAGACATCTAGACTGGGACATGATGAGGTGTAGCAGCCAGCTGATGTCGATTTGTCAAGAAAAATATATTGTTGATATTCCTCCTTTCCTTTGTGCCAACGTATGTATTACGGGCAGGGAGAAGCAATAGCTGCCAACTAACTTAATTCTGCAGAGATTTTTCACGCTGTCAGATGACATCCTTCTGTATGTGCAGGCAGGAGATGGTCTGTGTGGAATTGCTAAAGGCTGGGTACAAAACGAGGTAGCAAGTGTGCTCAGTGGTTGTTATCATCCAGTGTCTGTCTGAAAGGCTGTGGTGAATGAGACAGCTGGGGTCTGCCCCGGTGGAGTACCCCTGAAGACCATGAATTACCAGGGCAATGGAGTATTTACTGCTTCAGTGACTGATCACAGGCTGGGAAGAAGTTCACAGCAGGGCAGGACTGGGATTTAGACTGGTTTAGAGCAACTGCAGAAGCAGTCTGAAAGCAACAAGGTCCCATTGGTTAGGGTACACAAGGGGTGGGGCACGAAGCATGCATCCAGCCCTGGGCTGGTGGTGGGCTCACCCAGGAGGTAGCAAGATCATACCTGTTGTCCAGAACTTGTGGTAGATCTTTACTTGAGGGTACCAGCAGGATGGGGATTTCTTGCAGCCACTAGCAGCATGAAAACCCATCAGGGAGTAGGTTGGTTTCTTCAGCCAGTTGCTGCCTCCAGCAGGACTGGCCAAGGGGAGGAGAGTTCTGGTGGACTGTCCCTGCAGAGAACTTCCAGATCACTGCCTACAGTCAGATCGAGCCTCCAGGGCACACAGAGCTCTGCTGACAGTCATAAATTTTCCTTCAGAATCATTTTCCAATGGAAAAGTATCATTCTTTTACTAGTTTAGTAGATTTTATTTGGCAATCTGAAATGCCAGTTGTCTGGCAGCTTCACGTCTGCCTGCAGGAAGAAAGCCCAGTTGGCAAGAGACTTTCAGATAAGAGCTGGGGGGCACCGAGCACCTGAGCCATCTGTGTGTCCCACTTGGGAGCACTCAGAGAAGGACTTGTGGAGAGATGGAGACCGAGGGCTTTGGAGCCATCAGCCTTCTGGAGGAAACTCAAGTGGCAAGAGCCTTCCCTGAGGGCAGGGATCAGGGCCCAAAAAGCCTTCGCATTACTCCTCCTCCTGCCTACCCTTTTTAACGGAGGATCTCCCAAGGGGGTTGAAAGAGGGAGACAGTCAGAATTTACTTCTTACATGGTGTCTCCATCATTGAAGGTGTTCAAGACTCAGCTATACAACGCTGTGACTTGATTTCATGTTGTCCTGAGTCCTACTTTGAGCAGAAGTTTGGCCTAGAAATCTCCAGAGGTCCCTTCCACTAACACACCTGTGACCACACAAGAGTGAGAGGAAGCCTTCATGGGGATAGCGCCTACCGTGTGTAATCCATGGGTGCCCACTGCCTGGAAGAACTCCCCTGTGCTGTGCCTGACAAGTGCATCTGCACTCTCTTTCCCTTCTCTTCTGTCTCTCACCAGTGTTTAAAACACCTGGAGCCAAAGCGGACACAGTGGTTTCAGCACCTACATAGACACTGAGGTCAAGATAATCAGCAGGTAAGGTATTTTCCTCTGCCTCGGCCCATGATGTGATGGGAAGGTCAGACACTTTCATAGTCCCTCATTTAAGTGGGGTGACCCAGGACAGGGTGTTGCCTTCTTTCTCCCTGCATGGCCCTACATCTCCCACTTCTTGAAAATAAGTAGGAGAAAGATGTCAATCTGTTATTTGTTTGTATGTTGGCTGGGAAAAAAAAAGATGCATCTGTGAAAAACAAAGATGCAGTTCTTGGCTTTGTCACAGATGACATTTTCTGTGAGAGAGGAACACTGGTGGTGTCGTGGCAGGTCCCAAAGAGGTCTTGCCTGGAAGGCAAAAGTAATTCATGTCACTCACTTCAAAAAAGCTGAACTCGGATTGAATTAGGTGAAGAAACTGGTTCATAGGATGAGCCGGTATCTGGATATGGCTGTGTGCACGTGTAGCATAGTGTGGGAGGAACAGCAACTCATCCGTGGAGAGCAGTGCTTGCCTGGGTCAGGGCCTTGTATGGGGAGAGGAGCTGGAAGAGACAGGAGCTGGGAGTAGGTACCTCTTCCTTCCAGCCCATGAGAGGGTTCCCACCTCTCTCCTCCCTTGCCTGTCAGCAAGGATCTAAGAAAATTTTTGGCAGAGCGCACCAGATTGCCTGCTCCCACTGCCAGCTCAGGAGGTGGCAAGGTGCTGCAGGCATACTGCTGCTCCAGCATGTGCTTTACTTGGACCCAGGTACTTCTTCCATTGGGTTGGACAACAGAGATGGGCAGAAGCTGCTTAACATGTCAGAGCAGCCAGACAGATGGAGAAGGGGACCTGACCTCCTGTCTTCTCACAAAGTGGCACAGCCCACCACTGTGTTTCAGCAGGATTTGGGGGGTGTCTGAGCCTTTTTGCATGTGCCCAGGCATCCCGATGTCTCCTGTCGGCCAAAGGCTACAAGCAGGGAGGCAGAGCCTTTTGCTTCTGGTCCACAGGATGCTGTAAATCTTGGGGAGCTGCTGCTGTGAAGCCCTTCACAGCACCAAGCCTGCTGTCTATTGAGAAAAGCCAATACCCTTCTGTCTGTCAGATGGCACTTAACCGCTGCCGTTATTCTAGATGAGTGAACACTTGTGTTATATTTTCCAATAGCAAAAACTGGGGTCAGCAGGGTGTCTGCTGTTTTAGCCAAATCCAGATGGGGTTTTCCTATAAACAAGTGCACACAGAATATTTATACAGGCGATGGCACCTGACGCCTTAACACTTAGGCCATCCTATTGAGTAGCCACTCATACTATAAGTCACTTCAGTGCATTAAGTAAATATTTTAATATAGCCATGTCACTGTTTATTATATAATGGCGGGGGCCCAAATCTTGCCTAATGCTTGGTTAAAAAGTCAGTTTACACCATCCTTTACAGTGAATCAAAGAATGCATAAACGGGGCTCTTTTGTTACTCAGAGCTCTGTTTACTTTACTTTTCTGTAAACCTTTCGAAACACTTGCTTATAAGAGCTGATAGAACCCAGATTTTCCCCCAGTGCTGAGGTGTTCATGATGTCGGGAAGGTACCGCACCGAATAATCAATGAAGTTTCCACTGAGCAGCCCCAGGCTCGTCCCTCACTATCTGTCCCCGGCTCTAGTTTGAAACCAGCTCAAGGTGGCATAACAGCTGCCTGCGCCGAGGGGGAAGCCCGGTGGGTGCTGCTCCAGCACAGGCAGCTCTGCCTTGCGGACACAGACCCGGCGCTGGGGGCAGATGGCAGCAGTACAGGGGAGCATCTTTGGAAGCAGTCTGCATCAGGAAAGGGTGTCTTCACCTTCTTCTCCAGCTGAAGGACTGCATGATCTGGTGACCAGAGGGATGCATTCATCTCTTTTCTTCATTGCCTTCTTTCTTCACTTGACTCTTCGCTCTCCTAATGCAGCACTAGCATCACTGCCTCTGCTTCGCTTTCAGCATGCTGCTGAGATCCTTGCGGTCAGGAGGCACATGCAAATCTTACCGAAGATCAGTGATCAGATTAGAGAAATCCGTGATAACACAGATCAGAGACTGGGGACTTCAAAGGTTCATCACAGGTTCTGGCTCAGAAGAAGGATTTGGGATGTTGCAGAGGAGCACATGGTGCTCTCAGCCCTGCACATGGGCCTCGCAGTCACCCCTTCCTACCCCACGCTTCAGTGCTCTGTGTTCGACCCTAGTTCCTCTTCTGTCAGGGGAAAAACTTGTCCTGAGCAGGAGATGCATGATTCTTGGGAGGTACTAACAGGACTGGTACTAAATACTGCAAGAGAGTCCCCCAGGGCAGTGCCCACTAGTCCCAGATTGCCCTCAGCTCTCCCGTGTACTTTTTGCAGGGACATGGGTCTCAGTGCAGCAGCCAAAGCCTCTGCAGACAGGAGATGGGGCTGTAACAGTTTGGCTTTGTCATGCAGTGACATGCAGATTGTCCCAGGGAAAGAAAAGCTTAGACAGGAAAATGCCAGGAACAATTGGGAAGAGACTATGCCTCCTTGTGCCTGGCTCATCAGCCGCCTGTATGCTGGGAAGGGCTCATGGGAGCTCTGAGCTCACACACAGCTGGCACGGAGTGGTCTGGGATGGTGGATTTTGCTGTAGAGGTTCTCAGCTGGTCAAGGGAGTTCAGCTGCAGAGAGTGAGGTGAGCCATGTGCATTCACTCGGAGCTGGTGGCAGCAAAAGAAGTACATGGGGCTGCTTTGCAGGGCTTCCCCTTGCAAACAGACGGAGCATGGTTTGCAAAATGATTGTGCACCCAGCCTGCATGTGGTACAGTGCTGGCGCCTGGCTTACCTGTAAAATGGGTGGCCTGGCAGCTAATAAGTACTGGGCATACCCTGGTGGCCTCTGTGTGCCCCTGTGTGCTTGTCCCTGGGAGCCCATGGCTGGAGACCACTGCTTTTTCCCACAAAGCTTCATCAGCCCAGGAGTTCATAGGAGCACCAGACCCACCCAGCCAGGGGAGGAAAGGCCTGCGGAGCATCAGGGAGGGCGCAAGATGTGCTCTGTCACTGGGACAGTCCGAAGGGACAAAGGGATCCTGAAAGAGCGATCAGTCTGCAGGAGGCAGCGGGGCTCGCAGTCACCTGGGCTGGCTTGCTCTGAACATGGCAGGATGCTTTAGGTAGCAAGAAAATCCTTCCTCAGGCCAGTTGTTTCTGTGCGCTGGGCTGTGCATGCCCACAGGGAGTCCTTACACTTCTCCCTGGCTGCTCCATCCAGCATCTGCTTTCGGTTACTCTACGAAAACAACAAGCCTGCATGTAATTTTAAAGCATTGGTTCTGGATCTGATATGAATCAGAAAATAACTCCTCTGTGGGTTTCTAAGGTAACCGATGTCCATAGCCTCCCTTGCACTGGAGTATTAATGGTTATAGCACTTAGCACCTCAGCTCCCTGCAAAGCGAGGTAGGAGGGCTTGGACCCAGAGCTTGAGGCCACAGGTGGGTCCTCGAGCATTTTGAATGGGCAGAAGGATGGCGGGGGAAGGGTCCCAGCACTCCCAGCACAGCACAAGGCAGTGAGTGGCCCCCTCAGCTCAGTGAGTGGGCTTTGCTCCCCACCCCAGCCTCAGCCTGCCCTGTGCTGCTGCCCACAGCATGGACACACCTTGACATACCCAGGTCCTTCAGCCAGACCCAGAGCAAGCCCTGGGCTCTCAGCTCCCCCAGTGAGAGAAACATCTTTCTCCAATGCAAAATTTCTAAAACTTTTTTGTTGTGGTAGAGAAATGAAACATTTCTGAGATTGTGAGGACCTTTGTGGGTGGGAATAAAGCTCCTGCTCAATGCCTGGGATGAGCAGAGCTCTGTAGATGATACCCAGGGTGAGGACCACCTACACTACACCCCATGGGGGAACCACCTGTCTGTCCACTGAGATAGGAATGCTGAGGAAGAGGAGGGCCCCCGCACACACAGCAAAGTGTGAGCAGAAGGTATGGCTCCCCTGGCCAAGCCATGCAGGGCTGAGCTGACCACAAGACAGGGCGCACACCCAGAGCCATGCTTGATGCAGTCATGCTGCTGCCAGACCGACCTGAGCACCAGGGACCTCTGCCTGGCCATGAGCTTGTCCATGGGGCCACACCAGCTGGTGTTGGATGGTGCGTTGGTGGGATGACCTCTGCCAGAGCAATGCAGGTGATGGATGGCTGTGGCCCTGGGTGCTGTGCCAAGGCTCTGTGCAAGGACCTGGTAGCTGTGGTGCTCCAAAAACTCAGTGTGATGGGCAGTCGCTGTCCTGAGGTCTTTTTAACACCATCACTACCCCAGTGCCCTCACCAAGACTGATAAAACAGTAGTGTTTCTTCATCTGAAAAATAGCTCCTACCCTGAGAATTCTGAGGATTTTGTGCAGCTCAGGAGCAGCCTTCAACCTCTTTCTAAAGGTCATCAACTGTTTCCCAGTGAAAGCTGTGCCACTGGCAGGCTGGTCAGGCTCTGGGATGTCCATGACATGTTCCTTTGCCTAAAGCACACTGGCCATCGCATTCCCATTCCTCTCCTGCCCCAGCCAGGTCTGTTTCCCAGCTGCTGTGCAGCTCCTGACAGGAAATAAGGAAGCAGTGTTTGACACTGGGCACTGCGTGCCGGGGAAGGGCTGCAGGATGCGGTCACTGGTACAGTTTCCCCAACCACACAATCAGGAGCAGCAGATGTTGCCACAGCCGCTATCCTGCTTCCTCACAGTCCATGTGTTGTCCAGCACTGTCTCCAGACCTTGGATCCTAGGGCTGAGGGATCACAGCACAGTCATTTGGAGACAAATGTCTGTAGCTCTTCTGGGTGCAGGGAAAAGCTAGAAAATGCTGGTCTGAGGGAACCCTTGAGTCTGGACATCACCTGGGCCATCAACGGGAGCAGTGGTTATTTTTCACCAAAAAGTCATGTGTTTGTAAGGCTAGTTTATGATTTCTGTAAGGCCTAACAAGGTGCCTCATGCATGGGTTTGTAAAACCAGCATTCCCAGACATGTCTGCCTTTGAGACGTGGGTCTTGGTCTCAAGGCTCATCATCTATAACAGAGAACGCTTTCCTGCCTGGGTTGTGCGTGCATGAGGGTTCTCCGGCAGAAAAAAATCCAGGTTACACACATGAGGGTGGCCTTCAGGAGCACTGTGAGAGCAGAGGACACTTACAAGTCCAGCGAGTACCAATGGGGCAAATAAGTTAGAAAACAGTCTCCAAAAATATATATATATATTGAATGATAGAAATCCTGCAGAGCTACTGTAATGTGCACACTGTTTCCTGGGGAGAAGCTCACCTCCGTGCTCCCAGGGGACACATCATCCTGGGTGTGGAGACCATAAAAACCCATAGTACTCTTGCGGAGTTCTTCAGATTTTGTAGTTAAGGTAGCCTTGGGTAGTGGAAGACTGAGCTACCATCTTTAAAGAGAAAATACTGCAAGTGCCACTGCATTAGTGAGGGCTAAAACGCAGGCAAACACACATTGCCGAGAGCCATCCAAGGGCACTGCTCAACACACAAAGCAGTCTGGGCAGGAGTACCACCCGTCCTCCCCTCCAGCTGTACAGGTACCTCGCCCTGAATTCAAACCCATGCCTTCCCACAGCATGACTTCTGTGGGCAGCAAGATGAGCATGAGACCCAGGAGCAGCCCAGAGCACATTTGTGTTGTGCGTGCGATGCCACCAGCACTTGCCACAGCCCCAGGCCGCCGGCTCCACTCTCTGTGCAGCAGGACAGAGAGCATGCTGCACTTGCAGCCATGCTGGAGAGAACAGCAGTGTCAGTCCTAGCCCCTGGCAGCCAGCCCTTTGTCCACCCCCAGCTTTCTTGTCAGCAGAAGCTGCAAAATCCTCGATAGAAGCCCCCCTCACTGCCCCATTCCTTGGTACTGCTGGGAGAACAGTCCCACCTGCAGCACCAGGGGTGGGTGAGGATGGGCCCTCGCCCTGCCGTCCCCCCCCACTGTGTGTGGATTGCGGCAGGAGTAGTGGAGTGTAAATCCTTAATCTCCTGGGCCTGTGGCCCCTGTAATATATTGTTCTCCATTTCCCCCAGGGCAGCCTTGTTCCATTGGTTAATTGGAAAGTATTTATCTGTGTCATATTAAGAACCATTTGGGATAATTGTGAAATTGGCAGCCCCAGCCCTCTTTTGTTTAGACCAGGGTATAATTTGGTTAATTTTAATGTTTTTTTTAACTTTGCCACAAGAAGGCGGAAATTTAGATTCCATTATTTAGCAAGTAGCTCTGAGGAATGTCCTTTGGCAGCAGGGGCATGCGGTGGGGCCATAGAGCTCCTCACAGCCTTGGAGCATTCGCCATGCTGGGCACACAGCGTCTCAGCCAGGCCTCGAGAGCCCTTGCCACAAATCGCCATCCTTTCCTGATGTGTTTCTCCTCCCTGCCTGCATTCCACTGTGCCACAAACCATATTTGATAGGCAGTCACAGCAGCATGTTCATCTGTGGACAGAGATTATAAGAATGGCGTTATTGAGGGTCAAAAGACAGGTCAGTCTAGTTGAGAGTCTAGTCTCCAATGACAGGAACATGGCTACAGAGACCACTGAATGCTCAGGGAACCTTCTGTTTTCTAACCATCTGTGCCTCAGAGGCTCCTTGAACCAGGTCTAGCATCTCTGTGTTCAATATTTCCTGATGGATTTCTCTTTCCCAAATGTATCTGAGTGCCTTTTGAAGCCACCCAAACCTTTGGCATGTACAGCATCCTGCAGCAAAGAGTTCCACAGTTCACCTCTAAAGTAGGTGAGAAAATTCCTCCTTTTGTCTTTTTTAAACCTGATGCATGAGCACTTTATTGATTCTCCCTAGTTCCTGCAGTGAACAACCATTTCCTATCAATGCTATTTGGGCTGCTCCTGACTGAGTTGTCCTCCAGACTGAGGTCTCCTGTCTCAGCCTTCTTCCAAGCTAAGAGTCCCAGCCCATTTCACCTCTCTTTTGGTCATCCTTGTTGCTCTTCTCTGTGGACTTGTTACTTTACCTTTTTATCACTCAGCCACTCAATATCAGGATATCCTTCTGTAGCTTTCCAATGTTAGGTTTCTTTTTCAGGGCACTGAGTAATTGGGCATTATAAGGAAAATTTTTTTATCTAGACCATTATGGTGACCAGCACAAGCTCTAGCACAATTTCCCGCCTTTTGCCTTTGTTAAAACAAACCTACCCTTTGCTCATTATTTCACACTCATACTCTACAACAGCTGTTCCTTTAACAGCTTTTGTTGAGGAAAGTCATTAGAAATGTTCTTAAAACCCAAGATCACTCTAGTCACCTTCATCCAGGTGCCTTCAAATAGCTCTAAGTAGACTTGAGGCATGAGACTTTGTGAAAACCCTTTGAATGTGTCTCTCATGTACCATATACCTTCTAACTCTTTATTACTATTCCATCAGCATGTCCAGTGATGATGCCAGGATTTGAGCTTTGAGAGACACCCAATCTGGAACTCCTCTACCTTGGTGAACCTGGCTGCACCAAGAGCCTGTTTGTTTGTGGTTAGGGAAGGCTTAAATCTGTTGATGTGAGCTGTGGCTTGGGGATGGGGATCAATTGATATAATCCTGTCGCCTCAGGGGGAGCCATAGTTGGTGAATTTTCTTGGGTATTTGAGAAGACTGGGGAGATTTCCTCTCTCACCCCGAGACACTGCTTTCTAAAGGATATTACTTGCCAAGATACAGACAAAACCATCAATGGAGACACTTCCCTGCATGTAGTCCTGTAGCTATGTGTGTCTCCTTTCCAAGCCCAGCTCAGCCCCTCCAGAAAGGATATTCCAATAGGAATCTGAATTCTGCATGGAAACACTGGGTATCTGTTCTTGTACAACTGTGGGACAATGATTATTTTCTTTTTCTGGCATCAATGTTAGCCATGATGAAAGAGGTCTGTATTTCCTGTGCAGCTTTACTGTGTCTCCTGATGCCTTTCCACATAACCAGGGAACTGATTTCTCAGGTGTTTCAGGGAGTTGTGGGTCATGGGCACTGAAATAAGAGGGACCAGTGATGAGACTAGCAACTGGACCCGGAGTTCCAGTTAATGTCAAGCTTTGCCTCTTGCAGTAACTCCACCTGTACTTACCTAAACATGTCCCTTTTTGGTCACAGGCCTGGTGCTTTGAGTCTGGGTGATTTTGCGGATAAATTTAGACTGGACGATAGATTAAAATTTCTAGCCAGTAGAAGAATGATGCTCTTGAACAGCCTTCCAAACCAGAAAGTAGGGGCAAGGAGCCTATGTTGTTTCTAGATGAAGCTTGATAAGTTAATGGAAGGGATTTTATGACATGACAGGAATGATCCTAGAGTGAAAAATTAAATCATGGGATAATGGGCCTTGAATGTTTCGTTTGCTAGTATCTCTGGAAGACTGCTAAGAAGAGACGCATTCTTCAGTTCTTGATATTCTTTATTGCACTATGTTTTCTTATCCCCATACTACAAAGCTTTAGTTAGCTGTCTGAAGAAACCACAATTTTTCTATCCCCCTGATGCAGCTGTGGCTTTTGGTGGAGAAAGGATCTTGCTTTATTTCTCTTAATTTTGGGTAGATATGAGATCTGGATCTGATGCATTGCTTCTCTAGTGTCAGCCCATTCCTATGTGCCTGGGTGAGGCATCTTGCTCACAGTAATATGTTCACTGGACTTGGAGCCACAAAACATTTTGCCTTTAGCTGGGCAGTCAGGTCCTTCTGTATTTTTTCCTTACTTTATGGAATGAAGTGTGTGTTCACCTGGGTTCACCTTGGAGGTTCATTTTTAAAAGTCCTGCGGGTGCAAGGAAAGCAGGTAGATGTTTAGCTACTTTGGTCACTGAGGTTACTGTAAGGCATCAGACCCAAAGACTGATGCTGATCCCCTTGTCCTGCATTCCTCTGTAGAGAAATGAGCATGAATCATGAATATCCTGTGATGTCTCTCCTATAGATACGGAGGCCTCCTGCAGGTCTTCGTGTGTGTCCTTTCTTCAGCCCATGAACAGTTCAGTTGCTCACTGTAATTGGCACAGCTGCCATGGGACAGTGAGTGAGTGACACACCTCAGGGTGCTCTCAAGGTTAGGACCATCATGCAATCATCTTTCATTCAAAGTGTCTCCTGCAGCATGCTGCAAAACCATGGGGTTTGTGTTTTGACTGAATTTGGTTCTCGTTTGTAAAAGCTGTTTACCAAGCTAGAGAGGGACTGAGATGGGCTCTCTCCTTGTTAATCACGGGCTGGTTATAACCACATAGCCTGGTCCTTTGGTCCATACAGCACTGAGCAAGTGCAGCAGGAGGTTGAGGAACATGCCAGGTTGGCTACACTTAGATCAAGGAGGTGAAGGGTGCTTGAAACCTATAGAGGGAAGAGTTGAAGCAGAACCTTTCACGCAAGCCTTGTAGCCACTTCCAGCTTGTGACAGCCCCACCCGTGTCCCACTCATAGTTTCCAGACGCAGTGTCTGTGATGTGACAGTGGCAGCAATGCATTTTTCAGAAAATCAGACTGCCCTGGAGACCTCTGCAGGGTTCAGCACTGATCCACAGTGGTGTCTGGGGAGCACAGCACACTGGAGCAGAACCCCCTTACAGCACAGTCCTGGAGCCAGTGGCCACCAGTCCACTGTCCATCCTCTACTCTGCAGTCCGACTCCTGCTCCCAGCACTGCCGCACGTTGGGAGCACCCACTGTCAGGGACCCTGACCCACCCATGAGCAGAAGGGATGTCCGTTTGCTGGTACAGGGCCAGCTATGCTGTTTCTGGTGGATGTGGTGGAGAATGTGATGGCTCTGGAGCGAAGTGCTGTGGAGCAGGTCTAAAGGTTGAGCAGCACTTCATCCCTGCACACAGGACCTCCATTCTGCTCCTTCTCATTCTCTTTGGACCTGCCATGCAGCTGTAGGCACTTTCTATTGACTCTTCTCCAAATTAAAGTGTATTTTGACATCATCAACGAACAAAAGACAGGCTATGCACTGGATTCCCTTTGGGGGCTTATTATTAAAAGCTTTTACTGGGCAACTCTGTTAATTTATGCAGTGACAGTGGCTTGCACAGGATGCACACCAAAGCCCAGATGCTTTAGTGGGAGAGACCAGAGCACAGACAGAAACACATCTGCCCCAGCTCCTGCCCATGCTGACAGTCAAGGGCCAGAGAGACAGAGGTCTGTACAAAAACACCCCATAGTTTTGCTAGACTTTGAGCAAGGAGATGCCAGGGTCTACAGAGATCGGCGGCTGCCCTGCCTTTCCTGGCTTCTTGCTTTCTGGGATAGCCAAAGGCAGAGAGACTCCAGGTCGCCAAGCTGAAACACAAAGTTGGACATGACCCCTGTCATCAGACATGTTCTTATTCAGTGTTTGGACCCACAGCCACGGGACTAGAGAGACAACACACAGGGCCTGACCCACCCAACGCGTAGGTCCACTCTGCAGTCTGGCTCAGGTTAGTCCCCACTGCAGCGGGAACACACCCCCTGGGCACAAGTCCTCTGCCAGCAGTCTGGGACCTTTCCCAAAGCCCTGCAGGGTCAATCTGTGGCCTTTCCCACCCACTGAACGCTCACTGTGCCAACTCAAGCTGGCGAGGCCCCCGCGCCGGGCAGAGGGACCGTCCAAGGCCAGCGAGCTGGCTCTGCCTCCAGCTGCACTCCTGTTTGAGAACTGCCTTCATCACTTTATTAATAGTGTTTGTCATTGTGGGTTTTGTTTCTTCCCCTCCTTCTGGCATCTAATAAAGAGGCATGGGTCCAGTTTGCACTCATTTTCCATTTCAAATCTCTGCCATGTTTTCTTTCTTTTAGAAAGATTTTGTTTATTACATTTCTAAAATGTAACAAAATAAGAGACAAAGATCAGACATAACCGCAAATGCCACAAAATTAGGACATGGTTAAACGATGCAGCAATAACCAAAGACATTCAAATGACCTTCTACAAGAGAAGCTGGTGCTTGCTTGCAGAAGTGTGGGGAGGCAGCTGCTGGTAGGGGTTCAAGAGTCACTGGGAGAGTCTTTCAGGGGTGGCTGACCACAGCTAGACCTGCCTGGTGGCTGCATTGCCTCAATCCACATGCAGGAACCTGAACTGGGAGGTGAGCTCCACTGGCTGGTAGCAATCATGCTGGGGAGGGAGCAGCGCTGGGATGCGGGCACGTTGCACAAACCCAGCGTGGTGTAATGCCGAGTGATCAGGGCAGGCAGAGCTGGGTCTGGGACAGGAGCTGCCCTGCCCAACACCGAGATACAGAACTGCATGGGGTTCCTCTGCCAGCATCTTGATTTTGTGCTGCACGGCCCCTCATAGGCAACCAGCCTTTCTGGTGTAGGACTCCAGGCTGCTGAGTCCAGCACAGATCTCCATGTCAGTAAGTTTTTTTCCTGAACCCAATGCAATGCTATGAGAAAACTCAGCCTGGATGTTTTGGACACTTGTGCCCAGGAGCTCAGGAGTCTCAGAGCAGGATGGGTAAGCCTGCTGTAGGGCCTGGCCTCAGGAACCCTCCACACTCTATTGAAATGAGAAACCTGCTCCTTCTGTCACTGTCAGAGCCATGTAGATTAGAAGCAGTGTCAGTGTTAATGGCAACAGTGATGCTGGTGATGTTAAGTACCAGGGCACAATTCCAGAGACCAGGGATTCCCATCTCACCAAAAAAGCTGAAAAATACAAGTTTTGGCTGGGGCTGGATTCAAATTGAATTCTGAAAACAGTCCAGGTTGCATTGCCACTAGCAGAAGCAGCTAATTGCTAAACATTTATAAATGAACCAAAATCAAATCAAATAACAGTTTAGAAATAAGTGCTACTTCTATCAAAAGCCTCATCCTGCCTGTGTCCTTATCCCACCAAGGCTGCTGGGGACAGGGCTGTCCCCAGGTGTGCAGCGCCCTGCATCCAGTGTCTCGGCAGTAACCACAGTGATGCGAGCACCGCCAGCGCCGGCACACAGGGCTCATGAGTCAGATCCAGACAATTCACAAGATTAGCCTAAAAGCAGTTTTGCAAACAGAACAAGCATCACAAACAAATCTGAGGCTGATAGCCGCTTTTTGAGCCTTTTCAGCATCTTAGAACATTATTGCTTATTTTAAGATTTTTAAGTTTATTTTAAGATTACTTTAAAATCTACAAGCATGGCCCAGATTCATAAGGAGGTGTTTTATCTAACTCAGAACTGTTTGCTTGTGTTGTCCAGTAAAGTTATAGTAGTATTTTTAACAGACTATTTTGCCAGGAAATAGCCACGGACACATGAGCAGGGCCAAGAACTGGTGGCAAATGCCAGGCAACATGGGAACTGCAGTCCTTAAATACTTCCAATCTCAAGCCAAATGCAGAAACCACAGCCACAGGTGACAAAACTTGAAGTGCTGGTGGCAGAGGGCAGTAGCAGGGCAGCCCACATAACAAGGGCTTGTAGCCCCTGTGCCTTGGCCAGGGCTAGCCCACCGTCAGGGCAGAGGCTGTGGATGACTGTGCTGTGGCTCAGCTCCCAACCCAACTTCTCCATCCATTTCTGGGGACTGTAGGGAGCAGAGTTACAGATTTGGCCTTTGGGGTGTTCGCATCTCTTTCTCAGCATGGACTGAGGTTGTGAACAGGAGAGCAGGCTGGCTTTGGTGGGAAGGCGCCTGCTCACAGGAGTTAGGGGTCTGCCCAGGGCACTAGGGAAAAGTGCTGGAGTCCCCACAGGGGTCGTGTCATGTGGCATTAGGCAACATGAAGTCTGCAGGGAGGCCGAAGTACCAGCCCTGGCTCTGCCATCTGTACCTTCAATGCTGTTGCCACAACTAGGCCTGAATAAGTTCCGTACAAGAACAGGAGTTGAGACAACTGGAGTGCTCAGACTCCCAGCACATCCACACGAAGACATGTCCTCTGTCCATGCAGAAGTTAAATTTTACTCCTGTGCCTCCTGCAGTCAAGCTGCCCAGGCAGGCTCTGCTCCTTTTTTTAAAGCTTTCATTCTTTCTCCCTATGTGGATGTCTCTGTTTTTCCCCCTTTCCCTCTGGAGTTTTTCTCTGTGTGTCTGGAGCACGGAACAATGTCCCAGCATTATCATGGCCATCCATCCCTTACACCACCATCCATCACTCACACCCCTCCTGTGGATGGCTTCTGTTCGCAGCGTGCTGGCTGCAGGGACATCTTTCCCCAGACAGTGCCAGGAGCTGGGGCTGCCTCTGTGCCAACGCAGAGCCTGTGCGAAGGAGCAGTGGGGCTGTAAGAGAAGGCATCAAAACTTGAGGACCATGAGCGTAAAAGGGGTATTGTCTACAACCTGTCTCAGCACTGAGCTTATCCATACTGGCTGGCTCTCCAGCAGGCCTATCTCTTCCGACCACCGACACAGGGAGCGCTGGCTGGATGAGACATCTAAGTATGGTGCTGATCAGTCACAGGGCTAATAATCCACTTGCACAGAGATTTTCCAAAATTCCCAGCTCTCTTGGGCAATATGATATACAAGTTGGCAGGGGGTTGGACTAGATGATCTCCGAAGGTCCCTTCCAACCCCTACGATTCTGTGATTCCATGATTCTGGGAACTGCTCAGAGTTTCACTCCCAACCACGCCAGTGACAACGATGTGCCCCCTCTGTTGCGGCATGTGATGTGGGGAGGGCTTGCTTGCTTGCTTACTTCTGGCTGTAGAGCGACCAGGGCTATAATAAATGAATGCCATTTGGAGCAGTGAAATAAGGTTTTTTTCAAGCTGCTGTAAATGAAGAGACTCCAAGCAAAACTGGGACTGTGGCTGAACACCCTGGAATAATCACTGGAAGTGGCACAAAGTGGCCATCATCTCAGTAAATGTTAGACCTCTCCATTTGCATCCATCACACAGGGTCTTTTTATAGCCAGTGGCGAGAAATGGGGACTTTAGGGAGCAGATCATCTCACTTGCTCTTTAGCTCACAGACAGGCACGTTGACCATGCCCTAGAAATTCCCTGGTGAATGCAAACATTACCGAGAGTGCCTGGCTCCAGTGCCTGCACTTGCACCGCAACATTTGGTCAGAGGGATGAGAGATCCCTGAGAGCTGCACCAGGTCACCGACCTGAGACATGCTGTTCTCAAGGCCCTGGATGTTTATGGAGACTGCTGGTGCTCTGGGTCTGATCAGACAGCTGACAGTGGGCACAACTCTTGACTTCGCGCAGATGTCAGCTAAGGGATTTTGTATAGCACAGGCCTTCTCTCAGTTCCCCTGAGAACGCTCATTGTTTAGCTGTTTCAAGCTGTTACCTTTTGGAACGTTAATCCTGGCCCAGTATTTCTCTAAAAAGCACTCTAAAAAAGGTCTTACAGAAGCAGCAGGCAGACATGGAACAGGAGGAGTGCTTTGCATTGGCTTTTCTATACAGTTCATCACTCAGAAATGTCCCTGTGGGCTCACCCCAGATCCCATCCATGCTACAGGCTCTGCCAGGTGTGCCCACACATCCCGTGTTCATGGGCACTTTGCAAGCAAGGGAAGGAGATAGCAGTAGCCTCAGTTCTGCAGCACTGCAAGCAGGAGGACAAAGAGGGCTGACAGCTCTTTGGGATGTGCAGCTCTTTGGGATAGCCCCTCAGGTGGTTGCCCTCCAGGGAGACACCTCCTGCCAAAATGTTAGACTCCAGCTACATCACTGTGCTGACCCATTGCCCCGGCAGCCTCATGTTCTTGTGATGTTCACCACGTGCCATGTGTATAGTCAGTCAGCCTAATTTTTAAGGTTCTCCTCAATTCTGACATTTTCTGTGTTTGTCTTCCCTTGCTACCACTTCATGACAACACCTGCAATGCTCTACATGGTATGTCCTCTCCAGACTAATAAATTAGCTTCTAGGCGCTGCTACAGTGCGATAAATTACATTACAGAGGTCACACCAGCCTGCCTGTGCTCACAGGGCAGCATGAGGGAGTCCTTGTCCTGGGAAGGGCCCTTGCGTGCCAGCAGATGTGCCAAGGACATGGATGCACAAGCAGGGAATTAGTTCTCCAGGAATTTGCCCTGGTGAATCTGATCACTATGGGTCCACATTAACTTTAAGATCAGTTATTTCAGAAGTGTACAATTTGTCAGTCTGGTTTTCTCCCAGATATTCTCAGCCTATTTAGAGGACTGACAGAGAAGTGGATCTTGGCAGCATCTGGGGTAATAACCCATTTCCTGATAGCCACTTCCTCTTCTGTTTTTCATGACTGAAAGCTTCATTGCATGAAAAATGAAGGAGAAATCATTACTTTTCAAAATAGCTTGAGAGGAACGGGGCTAAGGCCAGAGCTGAGATGCTCTCCTGAGAACAGCCCCTATCTCTCATCATATTCCCCAGGCTGAAGGCCAGGAGTTGTCCTGGATGAAGACAGCTGCCACTTTCCATCACTGGGGTCTTTACTGCCGTCTCAGGCCACATGGCCTTTGGTCAGCTTGGAGCTGATATCAATGCTGGGAATTTGGAGGCTGGGAAGGAGATACTATCCTAAAACCCCTGGGGGTGTGAACAGTTGGCAAACCTTGCTGAGCATGGGGATCACAATGTGACCGAATACTAGGCAAGTTTGCCTCCAGTGAAAATTTCACGGCATCATGTTTGCACAGCTCTGTTCACTGCGACTTGGCACTGGCCCCACAGAGGGATTTCACAAGAAGGTGCATGGCATAACGCGTGGGCGGAGGGCGGGTATCCAGGCTTGTGGTAGGGTTCCTTAGTTTGTTTTCCATTCACTGGGGAAGTCCCCTGGCTGCCTTTCCAGGTGCTCCTCCTGAGCTGCAGCTCCTTGCATGGATGTTGAAGTGGTGAGCAGGTCACCTCTCCAGGGCATGGGAGGAATGTGAAGGTCTGTGGGAAACAGCCTGTAGGCTCCAGGCCATGTCACCGGCCTCAGCACCACCACAGGATGGGGCTTTCTGCGTCCCTGAGGAGGCATGAGGGAGTTCAGTGAGGGGAATCACCCAACAGGGATATCGTCTGCAAGGAAAACAATGAGATAATAGCAGTGGTGCATTCCCTGGCAGCCGCAGGATGGTCTCAGAGAAGCAAAGGTCTCTTCCTTTTCTGGGTGCAGGGGCAAGAGGTCAGAGTTGTCTTCTGCCGTGCCAAACATGATGTGGCTCTAAGGAGGACCAGGCAGGTTCTTGCTGGAGCTCGTATGTAGCAGAGTTTGATCAGCATCTGCAACAAGACAGTGCAGAACATTTGCCCACAGGAATCCAGAGCTACTCCTACTGTCTGAGCACTGTAAACATCAGCTAAAACACACAAAGTCCATGTTTAGTGAGATGGTTTTATCAGCAACATTCCTGCAAGCAGAAGCCCAGGAATACAAACACACCACAACAAACACGTGAAGAATTTGATAACGCTGAACTGCATCTCTGAACATCTCTCTCCTGGTTTTTCTCTGGGTATTTAAAGTTTTATGGTAGGTCATGATTGCTTAAGAGGCACTGCACATGCATTAGAGCTAAACGTATTTACTTCCACTTCAGCCCCCGACAGAGCAAACAGGAGAGCAGGGGAGGATTTAGATGAATCCTGTATCTGAGGAAGTGCAAGCTATGCTCATTCCCATCTTGGTGCAGGCAGGAGGTGGCACAGGGGAAAAGGTGAGAAGGTGCAAAGTGAAGATTAGAAGTCTGGGTTCATGCTGGGCTGGGGGTAGCTGTGCAGACCATCAACGTTGCATCACGGTAAGCTAAGCAGGAGCCAGCCTTGTGGCAGTGTCATTCATCAAGCCATTTCTAAAGGTTAGAAGAAAAATGCCTCTTGGGGTGCTGTGGCTGAGCCTACACAGGCTACAGGCAGGAGCCAGGTGCCTACAGATGGGCGTCACAAGCCTGTAGAGATGCCTCAGGTCCAGCTGCCGTAGGCTCTGGATCCTATCTGCCAGTTGAGCACGGGTATCTCAGGCAGTGCTGGAGGTTTATGCCCAGACATTAGGATTAAGCCAGGAGCCCTGCATGCTTAATGTGACAGAGAGACTATACATCTCCTTTTTTTCCTTTTTTTTGGATTGCTAAGGTGTGTTGCAGGACTGCAGTCTCACTGAGCAGAGGAAGAAGTGTCTGTCCCTATGTTAGATCCCAGCGTGGGGCACAAGAAGGGTCTTGTGTTGCTCTAACGAGTGGCAGATCCTATTTCTGGTGTGCACCTTGGCACAAAGCTCACTCCTGGAAAGCCAGAAAAAAGCTTGGTCCAGCTTTTGCTTGATGTGTGAGACCTGAGATGTGGAAGGGGATGGCTGAGACATGGACAGTGAATTTTTCAGTTAGGAATTGTCCAGCCCAACAATGTTTTTGTTGGAAGATGAGCAGCTGAAGCCAAAACTGTTTCTCAGGGAGATACGTCTAAAGTTTTTCCCCACTTCTTAAAATGATTTGGTTAAAAATGTTAAAAAAATAAAATATATTAGAATTATACAATGAAAAATTACGAGTGACTTGCTACCCTTTTTTCTCTTGTTTATTTTGCAATATCTTCCTACCCCAATTTGGGATAAGGGAAACCTGCAAAAATCACAGAAAGTTTTGCTGTGTGGGAAAACGGCTTCCTCCCAGCTGTGACAAACTCAGAGCAGCCTGCAGAGCCCCCAGTGACATGCACGTGGGTGGACAGTGTGCTGGAGCTCTTCCTCCAGTTAATGCCGGGTGATTTCACAACAGCACCTCTTCAAAGCCTGAGTAGCACCAAGCACCCAGGCTGGATAAGGGCAGTGACAGCTCAGGGTTTAGCCCTGATGCTCAGCAGTTTTCGGCTGTGACCCTGCCTGCAGGTTGCTGGTGGTGGGCTGGGGGCAGAGGGACAGAGCCAGGAAGGGGAACAGCAGACACACAGCCCCTTGCTGTGATGGATGGTGGGAACTGGGATGGTGTCATTCTCCTAACAGACGGCTTTTAGGCAGATCTGGTCTTGTCAAGCTGCCCCCAGGCATGGGCCACCTCTTCGGTGAGTTGCCCTGGCTGCATGATGGGGCATGCTGAAGCCCGAAGGGAGGTTGGGGAACCTGCAGCCATGCTCCCAGTCTGTGCCACTCGCCAGGGA
This sequence comes from Stercorarius parasiticus, assembly GCA_013396915.1. NCBI lineage: Eukaryota > Metazoa > Chordata > Aves > Charadriiformes > Stercorariidae > Stercorarius > Stercorarius parasiticus. The sequence goes on from VWZL01003811.1 coordinate 2,257,830, forward strand.
TGTCTCCCCCAGCAGGACAAACCCAAAAGCTTGTGTGGTGTCTGTGGCCCTGCGCTGGCTGCCCAGGAGGTGGGGGAGCAGGGTGAGGGGAGAGGGGTGGCCTGTCTGGGCGCGCTGCTCCGTTACCTCCTCCCATAACAGCAGGAGTGGGAGGAGGGCAGCACCCAAGGGTTTTGCCCAGAGCAGTCTGTCTGCAGGGCAGCGCCAATGCAAACTGTCCATGTCATAGCCCCAAGCTCAGCAGCAGGAGGCGTAAGGGACACAACGGGTGACAGTCACTGGGGAATACATGAGCACCCTATGCTGCTGTGACTCAAAGTCAAGGAAGGGAATATGTGAGATGGTGCCATGGGTGACATGGCCTGGCCATACCCAAAAGTCCTCAGGTACCTCTCCTGGCCAGTCGCTGCCCCAGAGGCAGTCAGGAGAAGAGTCCATCCAGCATGGCCCATGTCCCAGGGACTCAGGGCTGACACAGGGCCAAGCTCAGCACCCAGCTCCAGGCTCCATGGACCATGGGGCTTTGTGCCCCTTGTGCTTTCTCCCTCTTCTCTGCTCCACTGTAGCTGAAGAGTTGGTTCCCATGCCCTCACTTTGGCCTGAACAGCACTGGGAAGTGGCAGTGGGATGCAGGCATTGCATCTGCCAGGAAACCTATGCCTTTTCCTGAGAAGTAATACATGAGATGAAGTGTGTGGCCCTTTAGGATCTGCACTGACTTATCCCAGGAAGAGATCTGGCTGGGTAGGCTGCGGTTCTGGTGCCTCTTCCCTGACCAGATTGGCAGAGGCTGCTCTCAGAAGACCCTGGATTGATATGTGAACCAAAGTCCTTGGGAAAGAGACACAGCCAAGCCCCACTTGGGCCTTTATGGGTAGGCAGGCACATCTGGGGGCAAGCGAAGCTGATCCTCATCCATGCTACACTGCTTTCTTGACAGAAGGCAGGGAGGTTTGTAAACCAAGCATCTGCTCCGGAGGATCTCCATTATCTTACAAGGAAGTACCCATGAGCTGCCATGGTAGTCCAGCTTTATGAATTTAATATTTATAGGCAGAGAGAGATGGGCCAAGGCCTGTACTGTGTATAGCCTTGCAATTTATGTGTTGGCAGCAGTGGTTGATGGGAGATGTGCTCTGAGGCTCAAAAGTGTGCTTAAGCTTTGTAAATACAATCAGTTCAGGCTGAAGCGAGTGAACAATGTGGAATGTTTTGAGGCCAAATTTGACTTCAGAAAAAAAACACCATTGGGCCAGTGGTACTTGAGTGTGTTGTGAAGCATGCGTCTACAGGGCTGCAGCGTGACCTCCCGGCTCAGACAGTAAGGACCCCAGTACTCTCACTGCAAATTAAAATGTTGCATATGCTCCGAGTGCAAAAAGATTGTACACAGTGCCTGTAAGAAGCCTTCCTGAAAGACTCTTGCCTCTGCTGGTGGTCTTGCAGCTTCGGCACTGGATGTCTGGCTCACGGTCTCTATTTTTCAAAAACATTAATAATCATAATCCATATAAAACTGTCATATTGGTTCAACATGTACGTCACCAAAGCCCTGACTAATTTATCAAAGATTTAGTGTTCAGTTGAACAAAGTCTCATTTTTGTAAGCAGACGCAGTTTGCTGGATTGTCCTATCATCACCCACTGTTTCCACTTGAAAGATGCATCGTATCAGCAACTTCTAAAAGTTAAAAAAATGTACATTTTAAAATAGTAATGTAAACACTTATCGCATGTTCCACATTAGTCATGAATTAAATAGGGAGCTTAAGGGCTAATGCTGCTCGTGTCAAAGTGGGTCTGCAGCCCTACAGCCCCAGAGGGTGGATGTGCAGCAGAGTGATGGCCCATCATGGTGCTGATGGTGCACTGCATAGCAGTTGCACCACTAGAAATAAGACTATAAGCTACTCAAGGGAGCTAAAAATGCTCAAACAGAGGTGGAAACTGTGACTGTCAGTCCAAATATGTGGCACACAGCACTGCCCTGGCCTGTCTGGATGCCTGCAGGGCTGTTTCCATCTGTAGTGGCAGCATGTCAGACTTTGGTAGGAATAGTTGAGCACAGGAGATGGGCAAAGAGCTGCAAAGGCGAGTGGAGAAGGCAGTGGTGGGAAGCAGACAGCAGAAGGGAAGGCCTAATTTGGGGCTTTGCTCAGGTATGGACTGAGTTTGGATCAAGCGTGGTTCTGCATTTTGTTTCAGAGCCCAGACAGCGGGGTTGGGTATGGACACAGTCTGTCCCAGGCAATGCACATAAGGACAGTTTTATGTCCCACCTGTAAAGGAATAAAGTGACCCAGGCACCTTTGTGACCTCCTCCTGGCCAGTGCATCCACCCTATGTGGGATCTCCCAACAACGAAACAGCAAGGCAGAAGGATGCAGTGTCTGACCTAGGACAAGTGGGACACAGCCATGGGGGGATGGTTAGGGCAGGTGGGGCTGGTCAGTGAGATGGACGGGGAGGAGAAAGCAGATGGCAAAATCCCTGCTGGTGCAGGGTAGGAAGAGGGGTGTGCGACAGTCCTGGCACACGTAGCATGCAGGAGATGGTATCGTATACAATGCACTATTCTTATTTCCTTATACAGTAAATTGGTAACTTTTTTGTATTAAATCAGATTTTATCACAGAGTCAATCTTGCACTTTTCTATTCTTGTTCTCTACAAATGACCTTTTTTAGCTCTCCTCAGCTCTTTCCTGATGGGACTCATTAGGAGCTGGTGCTGATTCTTACAGGCATTCACTTTCACTTAGCATCTGAAGATTTTTTTTGGACAATGCTTTGTTGAAACGGTCCTTGCAGCTTTCTTCTGTGCTAAGTATCAGCAGCTCCTCCTTGGTCATGTGCCTGCATCCCACAAAGATATTTGGCGTGAGCTGAGTCCTTCCCCTCCCTGTTTCTGGCAAGATATGAGTGTCATCAAGGAGAGCACCTCCTTGCCCAGATGTTTTGTGCAAGCACAACCTGAATTTGCAGATTTTCCTGATGTATTTTGATGGTAAACCCCACATAAACCTCAGAGTAGAACAATGTGGTAAATAAACAAACTCCTCCTCTCATCCTTCAAAAACTCTCAAAAATTTTTACGTAACCTGATTGAATTCTTCATAAACGCTTTAACCCTACCATGTCTGCTAATGAAAACTTGAATGTCAAACAATAATTTTTCCATGCATATTTTACTTGCAGGGTGTTTGTACGCTTCCTGGTGTAAAAGCTGGCTGTTATTTGCTATTTGTCGTTTGCTATCTGCATCATGTAATTAGCAGCCTGTTCTGTGGTGTGCAGAATCACTTCTGTCACCCAGTTTTCTCAGCAAACCAGAGCCTTATATAAAGGAAGATTGTTCTCATTTGTAGATCTGTTCTGTATTTCTAACAGTTCAAGAGCTCTCTCATGTGGGTGCCCCATGACTGTGCTTTTTTCATAACACCCCTGGCTTTCTGCAAATATTCCGTGCTTATGGGTGGAAATTCTTCCAGCAAAGCAGCCACAGATGCAGACCCAGCAGATAAGGTGAATAGAATCAAGCAGGCAACACGGAACCCTGAAATCTTCCCCTGCAACGTTTCTAGCACAGAAGAACAGATGGAATAATTAATTGTCTGTGGTCTGACTGTTTCACAAATGCCGTCTTTGTTCACTGTTCCAAGGGTTGATTGGGGGCTTCCTCCTTACCTGCTCCTCCTTTCTTCCAGAGGTTGCTTTGGCGTCTGCTTCTCTACCTGATCATCCAAAGTGGAGCAGACAGAATCTGGACCAGTCCCTTCAGGCACAGGGATGAATGGTGTGATCAAACAGGATCGCTCGGACCACAAAAGTGCACCCAGTGGAAATGAAGAAGAAAAGGCACCCAGAGAAAAGGCTGCCAGTGAAGTGAGAGATGGCACCAAGCTCCAGCCACCACCCTTTGCAGAAAGGAAGAATGGTAAGTTCCTTGCCCAGTGGGGTCAAGAGAGGGGAAGTGAGACTGGATAGATGCTGGTTTAGCATCTTTCACACACGCTGGGTTTGTGGTTCATCATTATTTTTATGTGTGGTGCTTTGGAGGGTGTTTCTGATGGCAACATTTTAAGACTTAATGGAAGTGCCTCCTCAGCTCAATATTTCTGGGTCAGCCTTAAATGTTGTTGTCAGACTTGAGACAGTTACCATGTTCTTTGCGATCCAAGTGTTTGGTATAATATTGGCTGAAATGCAGCATTTCAAGGTCTTAGGAAGAGACTGATGTTCTGACCATAGTAATGGGATTTGCTGGGGATTTAGGGTGATGTGAAGTTGATCAGTGGAGAAGAAACAGAGAGGGTATTCTGTTTGCAAAGGTGCTGATAGACCTGTTCTGCTCTCACAGAGCACTGGGTGCTTCAGATAACCTTGCCTTCAGCAAAATTCCTTCAGAGCAATGTAACAGAAAGCAGAATTTGGCCTGGGCCTCCGCAAGGGTCATTTGCGTTTCCTTGGCCATGGGTCCAGAAACGAGTCTTGCTGGCAGATGTTGATATGAGTTTCAGTAGGGATCTATTGGTAGAAAGCTTATGGACAAAAAAACCCACAATTCAGCCTGCATAAGACATGCTCAGGCTGAGGAGTTGCTTGCCATTTCTTTCAGGCAAATGTATAATATATGAAATTAAGAAAATTCCTTTTGTGCACTCTAAGGCTTTCAACATTAAGTCCTCAAAATATCATGCAATGTGAAAGTGCAGCTTGAAGGCACTATTTTTGCTTTGTGTCTTTGATTGTTTGCATTATTGTACAGGACCCAATTTTTCTCAATCACTATAAATCAGAAATAATCCAAATGATGTCATCATGGCAGTGTACTGGTGTCAGACTGGAGTAACACAGCAGAGAACCAGGCCCAGAGGCTGCCCAGACTGTCACACCAGCGAGGGCACTTCTTTTCTGCAGTCTCAGATGTCAAAGTATACCTAAGATAATATGATAACAATGGGAAAGATGACGTTGACTTGTAAAAGGGGCAGTGTTAAGACTATTTGGTGATGCATAAAACTCACGTTTCCTCTGTAGCTTTCACATCCTTATATTTTGCATCCATTTCCCCACATGATTTTTGTTATGGGAAGGCAAAGAAGGAGACATCTCCAGGTGCTCATAGGCAAAAGCTGCCTCCGAGCGTGGCCAGCAGACACCGACTGCACTGAGCCCCGCGGCACCGCAAGCATCTACCTTGCCATTGACCCTGTGTTGGGGGCTCGTGACCCCCAGGGTGCTGGCTTGGTGGCCAACTGGGGCATGGCTTTACCCCTGCAGCCCCTCTATGTTGGGCTGTTTGCAGAGTCTCTAAGTGAAAAGAGCCCCCCACAGTCTGGGCATCTCTCCAGCCCTTTGCTCTCCTTTTTTTGCTGCTTTTCCCTCTCTTTCACACATTTAGACAGAGTAGGGGCTGGGCTCTTCCTGCCGTCCCCATTTGGGAACAGCCGTCTCCCTTCATCTCACATCATCTCAGGAGCTGGCGGGCCCACCAACTCTCACGCATCTTGTGTGGCAGCCAGGCCTGACTTTGGTGTCACATTCTCTGGTGTGACAGCTCCTGCAGGGCTGGCGGAGCAGCCTGATGAGCACCCGGCGGGCAGAGAGGGAGGGAGGCATCCCACGGCCCCACAGGCTGCTCTCCGTAGCAGTACACAATGGTCACCTCCCTTTACCCTGCAGGATACTGCAGAGCACTGAAGCAGATTTGTCCTCAGTGAGGGCAGAGCCTCCCTGTCCTGCTCAGTGCCATTTGTTGGGCTGGCACAGCAGGGACTTTCTACCCCATCCCTCCACCACAGGGTGGAGGGTCAGTAGTTGGGATTGCTGTAAGGAAAAAGCAATATGTCAGTGTCTCCTCATATCCCACCTCCAAGAAGGGCACCTGTACAACTGTATTCACCACTCCCACCCTCATCCCTCACCCCATGGATACATGGGGATAAGCAGCAGGAGGAAGCAGAGACCCAGCATCCAAGATCATAGAATTACAGAATCATAGAATTATAGAATGGTTTGGTTTGCAAGGGACCATAAAGATCACCTTGTTCCAACCCCCCTGCCATGGACAGGGACTTCTTCCTCTAGATCAGATTGCTCCAAGCCCCGTCCAACCTGGCCTTGAACATCTCCAGGGATGGGGCAGCCACAACTTCCCTGGGCAACCTGGGCCAGGGGCTCACCACCCTCACAGCAAAGAATTTCTTCCTAGTATCTAATCTAGATCTCTCCTCTTTCAGTTTGAAACTATTACCCCTCATCCTATCATTACACTCCCTAATAAAGAGTCCCTCCCCATCCTTCCTGTGGGCACCCTTTAGGGACTGGAAGGGGCTCTAAGGTCCAGAGCCTTCTCTTCTCCAGGCTGAACACCCCAACTCTCTCAGCCTGTCCTCACAGCAGAGGGGCTCCAGCCCTCGGATCATCTTCATGGCCTCCTCTGGCCCTGCTCTAACAGGTCCATGTCCTTCTTGTGCTGTGGGCTCCAGAGCTGGACACAGTACTGCAGGTGGGGTCTCACCAGAGCGGAGTAGAGGGGGAGAATCCCCCCCCTTGCCCTGCTGCCCACGCTGCTGGGGATGCAGTCCAGGAATTATGTCACTGAAGGAGGGAATGCCTGGGAATGAGTCGGGTGAAAGGGATGTAACTGCCATATGTTGTATTTAGGGATCTTCCAAGGCATGTAAGGCCTCTTGAACCCAACTAGTGGCATGCTAGGACTGCTGCTAATGTTATATTTCAAGGAGAAGCAAGTGCAAGATGTGTGACCCCCACCTCCTTCTGCCCTGCAGCATCCCATCTCCTGAGGGTACAGGGTGTGCACACCTCAGCCAGGCAGGATCTGGCCCCTACCCTTGATGTTTCCAGCAGAGCCCTCCATCCATGGGCTGGGGATCTGTAGTGGTTCGGTGGGCATTGGACAGACACACGTCTGTCAAAGGCACAGCTCCTCAGAGGACTAGCTCCTGCCCAAGTCTGAACTTTCAAACTGCAGTCTTTATTTGACTTAACTTTGATTTAATAAAAACAGTCTAGCTAGAATATTTTTAAATAGGAAAATAGTCTTTTTAACTCTAGTATTACTCAAAAATGGCTCAGGGGATTTAATTTAAATTTGTAAAAATAAATCACCTTTGAGCAAGCAGAAAGCCCATTCAGCAGGACCTACAAAAACTCAGGACTGGATGCACAGGCCCAGGAAAATGGAAACTGCTATCCCTACCACAAGAAGGAATCCTGACATCTGCCTGCCCAGCTGTACCCCCAGCCCCTGGCCTTTTTCTCCCCTGGGATGGTACCATGTCAGGCTGCCCTTTTACCATGACAGTGCCAAATCCCACAGACCATAGTATTTATGTGCTCAATGACAACTTCTCCTCCTAATTGCTGGTCCACACTGTCCTGAACTGGGCAGAGCTGTGAACGGTTGTCTTGGAAGAGCCTAAGGCAAACGTGGCTGCGGGTCTTCCTAAATTCACTAGTAACACTGCGTTTAGAGATGAGATCTTCCTAGACCTCCCGCCCTACCCATTGTGCATGCATCTTAGCTGAGTACTAGACCCATGGGCTCTTGCACTTCTGTCTTGCCAGAGAGAGGCACTTTGAGCTCAACGTGGTGACTTCATCCTCTCAATCAATGCTCTACCCTGTCCACGTAGTGAGACTGTTGAGTAGCAAGGTCAATGCATGGCATCTCTCGGATTGAGGACACATAATGTTTTGCCCACACGTCTGTTCCTCACAGAGCTGGTTTGGTCGCACACAAAGGCCGGTACAAAAAGCAATAACTCATGATGCAGTGAGCACATGGGCCCCTGCATGGCACTGGGGTCCCCAGCAGCCAGCTCCCTAGGGTGCTGGAGCCTTCAGCCTGGGAACAATGAGGGACAGAGCCCCATTGTGGAGGTACCAGAGGTCATCACACCCTGATCCAGAGGTGGCTGTCACGCTGCACACTTGTACTTTATCTGTGGCAGCTGCCTTGGGAACAGCTGTACAACATTTTGCCCTCCAAACACACTGTCTCAGTGTGTGTGCTTAATGTGTGGGGAGTTAGGTATCCTCTGGTACAGCCCAGAGATACCAAAGTCCTTGGCTCAGAGCTACTGCCCCTTGCTAGGACTCTGACAGTGAGATGTATTTCACTTAGGGAGTTATCTAAGTGCGAAGCATCCTGTCTGATCTGACGAGGTTTCTTTGCCTCAGAAACTGCCCAGGATGGGCTCAGTCCCCTCTGGATGGTCCCATTTCTTTCTGGTTACTATCAGAACTGGGTGACTAGTTCTGACCAAGACAGCCTTTAGAGAAGAGATTAATTTTACCCATTTGTCTCCAGTTATGTGTCTCCAAGTTTGGGTGTCCAAGCTCCCACTGCAGTGATGGATCTAGTCCGGACACAGGTGGACAGAGGCCACTGGCTGGCTACTGCAGTCAGAAGAGCTGAAGAGTTCCCCTTGTGCCTACCCCAGTTCAGCAGCACATTTGCTAACTGCTCATAGTGTTTCCACACAGGTTTCCCATTGCTGATTTTAGAAAATAATGTAGTTAAATTCTGTTTATTTGTGTAGTGAAATAGACCTTCTGACCACCAGCTCCTTTAGCCCCCTGCAACAAAGGGGAGGATTTTCAAGTGCCCATCTGGTTTGTGTTTAATGTAATGTGCAGAAAGGTTGCACATTTTCAGGGCCTGTGTTCATAAGTAGTAGATTGTACAACAGTTTATTACACAAATGGAGCTTTTTATTGCTGGGCTTTGTTGAGCTGCCAGTTGGGATAAAAAAAAAGTAACATGCTTCGTAGTCCCTATCAAGGAAAATTAGAAAGCATTAAATTCTGCTCAAACTATCAGCCATCGGTGAGCTGGTAATCAAATCCAGAAAGGCTGGTGGGAGGTCAAGACTTTCTTGCTGTTGGTGTTTCTGAATCAATAACTACTATGAAAGACATGTAAGTGAAAGAAAAAAAAAAAAAGAGAGAGAGATGTCTGACCTAGAAGTCATCACAACATCACAGTGCATAGGTCAGTAGAGGCAAGATACCTACAAGTTTTGGGGAGAAAACCCCACATCATAGTCTCTGCTCAGTCCTCGTGGCGAGCATGTGTTTTAGTTTAAATCTATATTGGAATGGTTATTAAATTACTATCTAGTCCCAAACAAAATCTAGCCCTTGTTCCACATAGCCAGGTAAGAGGTGTATCTACAGGAAGATTTTCCGAATTACCTTTGGATCCAAATCAAATAAATATTGCAAACACTGTATTGAACCAAGGTGATACCTAATCCGCAATGAAATATCAGCCTGCAGCCTTGAACTGCACAGCCCAGCTTTAATGCCACTTAAATCAGAATGTAAGAACTAAAAGAATTTCAGGAATCCAATGATACAAACTGTATTTTTAGAGCTGTGAGTGACTTGTGAGAGTGAAACATTGCAGTGACTAAAGATAGCACAAGCAAGGTTTTCCATGATTTATCGCAAGAACGCTCACAGTAAGTTAAAGTCATCGAATGTTGTGATAGCAGTACCTACACATTGGCGTGTTTTCAAGACAAGTCATTCATAACATATTTGTCACAGAGCAAAATTTCCATAACAGAGCTCTGAGCTGCATCTCACTTGCACAAGCACCACACACATCACTTTTCTGTTAAGGCACTGAGACGTTCGTTTGTTTCCTAGGATCTCTTTTTTTCTTTAAGACAGCCAAGGGCCAATCACTTGCCTGCGTGTCTCAAACCTCTCACAAGCTCTGAGTCTGGCTGAGTGCTCAAAGCGGTGGTGGCAGAGGATGAAGACTCTGCCTTGGACCCTGGTCTCACTCTGTTCCCTGCTGGCCCTCTAGAGTCTAGTTATCATTTTAATAGAAGTTCATTGAGTGACCCATCATTCTTCCTTGGGGATCTTTGTTGCTTTGTGCACCAAGAGGTTGGGTAGGACCTTTCTTTGCTGAGCAAAATGTCTATGGGGGTTATTTTAAGGATAAAGTCATGGCAAATATTTCCTGACACCTCATGATCAGTGCTGCTCTTGGCTCCCGGCCCTTGCTAGCTGCAGTTTGCAGGGTAAAGGAACTGGCTTGTTGAGAGGGGGCTGCACTGCAGAACTGTTTTCTCCCAGTTTCTAAGACACTGGGATGCATTCAGATAGAAAAGGCCCACCCTGCAGAGAACTCATCTCACAGGCAGGTTGGCCTTTGCCTCCTTCAGCCACCTGCCTGGTAGCCTGAGAGTCACCTTGAGTCTCATTCTCTCATGTGTCGAGTCCCGAGTTCACCTTCCAGCACAGAAGCCACTGGATGTGTGGGGGCCTTGGCCATGCTCCCCAGGTGGGGTTCCCTTCTCTGCTGGATGGGGACATCACGTGCAGGGTGAGGATGGTGGCTGGCAGGCTGGAGTCAGTTCCCCTCTCCCCCGTCCCTTGACTAAACCTGCTCTGGGTCCCGTGGTGTCCCTGCCTGGCTAACTGGTCTCTACCCATGCCCAACTCTGTGTAATCACCTTCGCACCCTCTCGCAGTGGGGCTACGTGTGTCATGCCCATTTCTTTTTCAGGTATCTTTTGAGATGTTTCTAAGAACAATTTTAATCTCATTATGACTCAAAGCTGCTGTTTTGTTTCCTCATTCAGAAATCAAACTGAAATGGGGATAGCCATGTGTCATGATCCGTATTGTTGTTCCATCTCCATGTGCTTTCAACCAGGTCCTGCCATGCTTCCATGAGTGATTCCATCCCGCTGCTTATGGCAGCCCTGGCATTGTGAAGTGCTGAGGGGTGCTGAGCTGCTCTTGTCTTCTTTGGGTCCATTCTTGGGGTGGGGCTGAGTGCCCCACTGGTCAGGACCATTGCTCAGCACCCAGCAGGACTGAGCCTGCAGGAGACCGACTCTCCTCCCTCCACTGTCAGACCAGCCTCAGCACTCGGTATCCAGGCTCTGCCTGTTGTCCTTCCCTTGTAACCATGCCTGTGGTTAAATAAACAAAGTGTGTCAGTGATTATAAACTTTCCTCTCCCTGCTGCACCAGGGAAAGAGCACTGATGTCTCCATGCACAGTTTGCATTTGTGTTTCATCTCATTTACATTTGTGGCTATTTCTGTGTTCCTTTCACGATTTGCACATTCTTGAGGCCATGTCTCAGAGCACCTGCGGTCAGGTTGCACTTAGCATCTCCCTCTTCTTTGTAGTGATTTTGAGACCTAGCTAGTCAAGGGTAAAGTTCAATCCAGGACACATTTCTTAATTTGTGATCAAGCCTGATGGATGGCATATGAATGACATCTGAACATTTGTTTTTGAAACTGTGATCTGTGGTATAAAATCTGATAGCTCTGAAATCATAAAAAGAAAACATCCTCTTGCAAGAATAACACCATGTTTACTCCATGTACGTTTAACCTACGGGACTCAGTAGCATGTTGAGCTCACTGACACCAAAAAATCAGGAGGATTCTGGAAAGGACTAGGTATTTATGGATGTAATGGGAATATCCACAACATCATAATGAGCAAGCAGGCATATACCCGAGTGAAGAGTCTAACAGGGAATGGTAGGGAAGGACACCTATTGCAGTAAGTCCTTAGGTAAGATGGCCTAATAGAAAAATTGACTGAGAAATGAGGCTTAAATAGCTCTTCAGGGTAGTTTGTCTGTTAAGCCAGTTTACCTAGGGATTTACTGCAATCTCCAGCACTTCAAGTCTTTCAGCTGGGTTCCTTCCAAAAGATCCATTCTTATGTAAAAGGAAATGACACATTTATGCAGAAACAGCTGGGAAAGTTTCTCTGGCCCTTGTTTCATTCTCGGTTGCCTCAGCACTCTCAGCTGGCGAGCAGCAAGCCCAAAGGAGGCGCAGAAGGCTGCCACAGCAGACACAAAGCACTATAAACTTCATTACAGTCAAATGCAAAGACAGCCTTGCTCCACATCAGCAAGTTATAACCGATGCCTTGCTGCTGACACTGATGGCCTTTAAACCTGTGGTTTTGTAGCATTGGTAAGAGAGGAAAAGGTGATGATTTGTAATAGCTTTTAGTAGGAGATCACCAAGTTGTAAAGATCAGGAACGTTGAGGAGATGCTCATAAGCGGCGCCTTCTGTCCTTGAAGAGAATGAATATATGAACATACTGGAACAAAAGATGTTTCCAGTTAATGCACCATCTGTGTTAGATTTGTCCATTCACAAAGAGGAAACATATTTTCACTCTGAATGACTTTTTAAATTAAGAGACAACAAGGAAAGCAAGTACGTAAGTTGTATCTGGGTGTCTGTGTGCGCAAGTGTTTGTGTGTGTGGACATGCACGTGTGTATGTGTGAACCCCGCCGGCACTTCCCTCTGAGCTGCCTGACCTCTGCACAATTTACAGAGGAACGGCACAGAAACCACATGGCACCACAAAATCCTCATGACGTTCTCCACGGTGCAGCGCAAGCTCTTTTTTTAACTAACTTCATGGAAATGGTCAGCAGTAGAGGCAGCCCAGGGTGAAACACCTGGGAACAAGCCCCAGCTGTGGGAAGGGCAGGTAGACTCAGACCAGGGGCTCCCCATGTAGACCAGGGTCGGATCCCAGGTGTGGGGCTTCCTCGGGCAGCTGGGAGGGCACTGTCACAGGGTGGCAGGCTCCTGGAGGAGCCAGGTCCACCCTTGGTGGCAAGGCAGTGTGTGGGGTGAACTGGGGCTGGCCTCCAGCTTCCCGCGGAGGGGATGGACCAGGGTTTTGTGTGCAGTTCCACCACAATGTTTCTCTCGCTTACAAAGCCCGGAGGAGAGGTCTGAGCAGTCGTGGTGGGGATGCTGGCTGTGCCGGAGATGGAGGAGACAGACCATACCTGGAAAGCATGACCCACATCGTTGCTTGGTCAGGGCTTGCGCGCTGACAGTGCAGCCGGAGCCACGGACCTCATGGATGGCTGGGGAGACCAGGGAGACCAGCGTGCCAAAGAGCCTGCTCCCATGGCCAGGGAAATCTCTGCGGGAGACCTGCTTGGAGCTGGTTATGTGGGGCTGACTAGGGCAAGTTCCTCCCTTCCTTTGACATTCCTGTCACAATAGCTCCGTCTGCCCCCGTGCTCCCTTGTGTGCCCAGTTGCTCTGTTTGTGCAACAAGCAAAATCTCCCAGGGGGACGGACAGGCTGTGATCGTAGCCCTTGTGCTCCGTTCCCATGTTTGTCGTAGATCCTGCTTTCTCATGGCGGGTTCTGGGAGGGCTTGAAGGGGTGGCACTTCCAGGAATGTGTATCCAGACCCAGCGCTGCATCGTCTTCTGGTAACATCTGGCACAATACATTTGCGCACATGTTTAGTGCTGTGGCTGCTTCCCAGTAGTTCACTGGGGTGCTGTTCGGAGAACAGCTCCACGGATGGGAAAAGCTGCCTCATACTGGGGTTATACAAACCAGCTCATATATTTTAAAATGAGAAGAGAGGAAATTCACAGCTGTGTCTTTGTTGTATATGCATTTAGGGCCAAATCAGGCCTGTTTCTGTCTTGGACATAGAGAACGCCGCAGGGAGAGGGCTGTTCCTTCTGAGGCTGCTGAGCAGCAGCAAAATCCTTCCAAAGCTACTTCTGCAGCTCTGGGTCTGCACACCCGTTGTTTCTCCTGCACTACACCTCCCAGAAGATACAGGAAATCTCTGCTACCTTGTCCTTGTTCCCCCATCCCTCTAAACCCTGCTGCACAGAGCCTGGAGGCTGTGAAGTGGGGACACGAGAGATCAATGTGGGTACTGCTTCAGTGGGCTTTTCTGGACCCTTGGGACTGGGGCAGGACCTGCACTTTCCTTCTTGTATTGCTGAGGTTTCTGCTTTAAAAACCTTCCCAACACAGCCTCCCACACTGTCTCACCGAGTTCTTCCACAGGAGGGGAACATTTTGATAGTTGGGGTCTGGGAAACCTCTTGGCTCTACTATGGACTACCTCGTGCCCTGTTGTGTTGTGTTGCTGGTACTTTGTTTCCCAGCATGATGTTTTTGATTTTCGCAGTAAGAGATGTCAATCACTGTAGTGAGTTCTCTTTTAAGGCTTGGTAACCAGAGCACTGCCACACCTGTCACAGATGAAGGGTCAGAAATAAATGAAGAACCTGCAGATTTTGCAAATAGACCAGCATCAGCACCTCAGTAGCTATTTAGCACTCAGTGCCCTGTTTCCACAGTGTCAGCCCTTGCAAGGCTCCAGAGAGGGATGTGTTTTATGATCATCAACCTTGTAGCACTGCTGGCTTTCACATCGCCTGGACTAGGGCTCATGAACCTCTCCCCAGGTGGGTAGGGCAGCAACTGTTTTTCTTGCCCCAGTGCTGTTTTGCACTTGTTTTGTCTGGATGAAGGATAATGCGCTTCCCCTGCAATGGGGAACAGCCTGTCCAGGCTGTTAGCTCCCAGGGAGGTGCTCAGCTCTGTGTGCCTCTTGCCCATCACGCTGCCTGGGCAGCTTCTGGGCTTTCCAGGTGGGGGCACATGTGGGAGGATGTACTACAGGATCAGGGAAGGAGGGAGGCTGATAAAACTCACTGAGACCAAAACTGTTTCTCCCAAATGGGCTCACTGAACAGCGATGGATGGGGCAGGGGACAGGAGTCAGGCTGAACCTTTCACGGGCTGACAATTCCCGTCTCATGTAAAAACTAGCGAAAAAAAAATAATCTTGTGGCTAACCACCATTGTGACCATGGCTGCAATTCCACACTGCCCACGTGGCACGGGCACCCATGAACACAAAGCCTGGTTCTCCCATCATCACTGTGTTCACTGTCCCCACATTCCTGATGCTGCAGAGCAGTTTATGGCACTCCCAAGCACTTGTTAAACCTTCTGGAGGTCAGCAGAACCTGTAGATCTGCAGGGGATGGAGTTGCAATTGCAGATGGATTTTATGGGTATGTCACGCAATGCTGTTAGCAGTGGACATTAAACACTAATCAGCTCATGGGTAATGAACTTCAGTTTGTTCCTTTTATGGGTGGTTCTCCAAAACCACAGTCCTACAATGCTCATACCAGATGTGAAGTGCTCCTCTGGCCAGCCAGTAGCATGCAGGACAATAGACATTGTCCTCAGCGGTACGCAGTTTAGCCAAGGACGGCTGAACTGGTCAGGATGCAAAAGACTGTTTGGAAATGTGAAAGTAAACACTGAGCAGCACTGCTCATATTGAAGCATAGCTTTCAACTACCCAGGGAAGTTAAAGAGGAGAAGAAAAAGAAGGACCAGGCCATATAGGCACTGTTAATTATGAGGTGGCATTGGGAGGCTGGCCAAAGTTTTAGCATGCACATAAAAACCAAGTGTCAAGCCTCTATGTTTGTGAGGGGACTAGGAGCAAGAAGTCCTGGAGGACCACAAAGCAAGCCTGGAACAGGCTCCAGGCTGTTCACAACCGGAGGAGCACTGCCTGAGCAGCAGGAGCAATGGACTGCCAGTGCTGCTGTCG
This sequence comes from Stercorarius parasiticus, assembly GCA_013396915.1. Taxonomy (NCBI): domain Eukaryota; kingdom Metazoa; phylum Chordata; class Aves; order Charadriiformes; family Stercorariidae; genus Stercorarius; species Stercorarius parasiticus. The sequence continues at coordinate 2,273,276 of VWZL01003811.1, forward strand.
CCTGCAGCTATGAGCAGCCATGGTTTGCTGCATTGTGACAGGCATGGAGACCAAGGTGGCTGTGGATTTGTTACAGTATTATTGTCCAAATCGGTTACAGGAGAGACTAATGTGAGGCCAGCAGAAGCACTGCACGTTCTGTACTCAAGACCGCATTTGCAAACCGCCAGAGCAGTGCTCAGAAGGAACATAGTTACTAGCAAAGATGTTAGTAAGACAAGAGGAATCGTAACATTAATGTAAACATGACAGATCCCTTCCTGATGGATGCATGTAGTCCATAAACATCATTGTCACATTGGAGATCTTGCCAGAGATTCCTGAAGGTGCTTTCAAGCATGCCGCAGTCTCGTCCTGTGGTTCTTGGGGTTTCAAAATTATGGCCATCTGTTTGCAATTGAAGCCCATTTGGAAGCAGAGGAGAGCGCTGCCAAGAGACTTCTTTCGGACTAAGAGTGCCTTCAATCCTGCTGAGAAGTTCCTACAGGCAGGTACAGCCCAGAACAGTTCTGCATAATCCCAAGATGTGGTGGTCAAGCTGAGCTAAAATGCCTGTGAAGGGTGTGATGCCAGGCCAGCACAAGGGTATGTGAATGTGATGATGACAGGAGGTTTCTTGGATTCAAGGCCCAGCCCTGCAAACATCTCCTGTTTGCTGTACTGGCACAGGCACTGCTCCAAGTAAGAACTTCTAAGAATGAGCATTAAGTTGGCTTCCAGAATTTGCAAATGCAGCCTGGCTACTTGAAGCCTTGGCAGCATATTTGAATTCTTGCTTTGCAAGATCTGTTGGGCATAAAAGTCTGTGGGCATGATCTGAGAGATCCGTGCAGGTCACCTCAGTTTCCCACAGACCCTGATGTGTGTCGTATATATATGTGTGGTTGGGCATCACTTAGAAAGTGCTCTGCCACCCTGGTGAGCTCTGCACAGACGCCAAGTAAGGGAGGAAGACAAAGACCTTTCCAGCAAGGAAAGGGATCAAAAGGGAGCAGTGATTCTGAGAAGGTGGGGATTTTGCCAGCCCTTGGATATTTGTGTTGAAACCATTGAGGGGATGACACAGAATCTGTACATCTGCATTGTGTGGTTTGTCCAAGCATGGGCTGCCGTCATCCAAATACGCACCTGGTAGTTCTAAAACATCCCACTAATGGGTGCCTGCTCCCCTTAGCTCTATGCAGCCTCAGATCCTCAAAGGGAATGATCAGCAGCTTTGCTGTACGCCCAAAGGTCACCGGAAGGAGGCTGCCTTCATAAACACTGAACCAGGGTTTGAAACATGGGTTTAGGTGTCGATCTGCCTTAGAAGCCTCAGGCAGACCCTGACGTGTGTGTGTGCTGTGATCCTGCTCACTCAGTAGAGATTTGCTCCACTGAAAATGAGCCTGAAAGTTGATAAGAACCCCTCATTGGGCCTGAAATAGCCCTTTGCAGTGTGGGACTGTCTGGAATAGGTATCATATGAAAAGGAACAGTCACAGCACAGCAGAAAGGAAACTGCTGTTTGCCTGCACTTTGGTCCAGCCACAGGTGCACAGGCTGCTCAGGGACGTTGCTTTCCTCCTGATGTACATCACTCAGGACAGCAATGTTTTGGTGCTCCTTCTTCCTGAGATGCAATACCAAAGAAATACATAGAAAGAGTGGAGACACATTGGAGAGAGAAGAAACAAGAGTGAGAATTGGACCAGAAAACATGCAGTGAGTGTAATCTGGAAACAGGGTAAGGAGACAGGATTCTGGCAGCTGCAGAAAAAGGGCAGAGGTTTTTCCTCAGTTACCTGTAGCTGGGTGAAATGCAGTGTTCCTGATGTGAAAGTGCATCAGCAGTGATTCATTCCACTGCCTTCAAAGAGGGAGCAGTGACTGTGTTTTATATCCAGCCTCCCCTCGTACCGTGTGTGGGAAACACTGTTGACACTGTGGCAACTGGGATTTCATTCTGTTAAGGTTTTGCTCTGTGCTAATGATAAAACTCATCTCTCCTTGGTCACTTTGTAGGGACGGAAAACATGCCTGGGCATTCAAGCACACTTTAAAGTCAGTCAAAACTGTCTGAAAGTATATTTTTCTGCTATAGAACATAAAAATATTATCCTTCTGGCATGCCTCCATGAGAATATTAAAAATAGCTTACTGAGTTAGTCTGTGGAAATCACTAATATAATGACTTGTGTGTCTTATTTCATTAATGAAGGAACTCTAATGCTTTGCTTTAATGTGATACTGCTGTAAATCAATAAAGAATATTTTTGGAAAAACGCAATCCTATTATTCAAAGATATTTTTGTAGGGTGAAGTTAGAAAGGAACATTTATTGCCATGACTTTTATCCAACTCAATAAGCTGTTTGCATCTGAAAACTTTAGTGCTAGTTCAATACAAGCATGTTTCTGCAAATGGGATGGCATTTGCTTTGCCAGTTTGTTTTACTGCTGTTTGTCCAGTGCAGGGGAGAATCTGTTTGGCAGAGAAAGGCTTGGAGCTAAATCCTCACAGCCGAAACCTGTGGCTTACCTAGGGAAAAGTCAGAGCAGGACAGGGCTCCTGGCTTTTCCTGAACAGCGTCCAGAACACAGCAAGTCTGGGATGTGGCCTGACTCTGAGACACAGGGTTCTGTCCCATTTCCAGTCTCCAATTGTTTGTTAATAAACCCCTGGATCTGTGGCCATCCCAGATGAATGCACTGAGAATGCAGCCGAAGAACACAGGAATGGTCCTGGCTGGGTCAGGGCAGAGGTTCCTGCAGCTCACCCTCCTGTATGCAGCACCAGTAGCCAAAAGAAATGTGGAAAAACACAGTAGCAATTCTCCCACCCAGCAATTAGCGTTGCGGGGCTTTCCATAACCAGGAGAAAGACTTTAGATTTAATGGCCTCAGTGGGTATTTCTTCCACGGATTTGTCTAATTGCCTTTTGAACCCTTGTAAAAGAGGTGATTTGCCGCTTCCGCTGTAGCCTACCGAGGGATGTAAATCACAGCTCTGCTGCAATAACCAGAGAAACAGGCAGCATTCCTCCTGCGGCTGCTTCCAGGCTGCTGCCCCACCACTGCCGCTGCCTCTGCACTCTCCAGAGAAACAGAGACAGCTCTCGTTTTTGTTGTTGCTTACAAAGGCTCCCATGATGGTCTTTGAGGTTAGAAATAGGGTTCTTACAGCGCCTGAGCCCCCGAGGTGCCTCTTGGTTGACTCTGCAAGGGATTCACAGTTTCTTGCCTTTAAGCATCTCTGCAGGGTGAGGAATGGCTTATGCAGCAGGAGCACAGCTGAGCTGAAGGGAAAGGGTCCTCTTAGACAAGAAACAGTGTTCAGCTGTTAAAGCTGAGAGCATACATCTGGGAGCAAATGATACAAAACACCACAGTGTTGTCATGAGCCTGGAACTAAGCATTCCACAGCCCCTCTAAATCCACACAACCATATGGGCATGCTAGGTACATCTGGAGGAAGCCTCTCCTGCCCAAAGCCAAGATCAGCTTTCCCTCAGTCATTACTGACAAAAGTTTGTCCACCCTGTTCTTAAAAACCTTCTTTGATGGAGATTCCAACTCTTGCCTGAGCTATCTTCACGCCAGCTCCTTCCTGAAGTGCAAGCCCGTAACTCCTAGTCCTACCCAAAAGGGACACAGAGAATAAAATGCTGTTTCTTTCCATGGTAGCCTTCTCTACATTTAAAAGCTTATTAGGGTTCCCCTCAGCCCAGTTTTCGCCAGACTGACCCTCAGTCTTTGGGTCTTCCCTTGAAGGTCTTATTTTCTAGACTTCTGGTCTTTTTTTCTGTTCCTTGGACTCTCTTCCGTCATCTCCCATCTTTCTGAATGTGATGCACAGCAGAACACAGTGCTCAAGCTGAGAGCATGCCCATACTGAGCCGAGCAGGAGGTTTAAGAGATTTGTTTTGCAGCCTGCACTGCACCGGCCCAGTGCTCACCCTTCTCACACTTGCGTAGCATCACCGATGGTCCTGACCTGGCTCGTGATCCAGCTCCATTTCCACAGAAGAGGTACAGAGCACTTTGCTCTGTGCATTGTATATGTGCACTAGGCCATTCCTGACTAATTCACACCGGATCTGTTTCAGTAAACGTCCTCACAGTTCTTTTTAAAAATCATTTCTAGCTGTAATCCTGCTCTGCTACATGCATGTGCCCCCTTCCAACTTTGTCTCTTATTAAATAAAATAATTTTCTACTCCACATTGTAGAAGGACACATAGAAGACAAGGGGACTCTGTAGCATTTAGTGACCCACTAAGAGCTTCTTTCCGAGTGTGCCTTTCTAAGCGTTTTGCACCACCTTGAGCAGTTTCATATAGACCATGTTTTCCCAATAAGCTTTCGAGAATGTCATGTCAGACAGTGTCAACAGCCTTGTTAAACAGAAGATGGATGACATGTACTGCTTCTTCCCTATCCACAAGTGTCACAGAAGGATTAGATTTGACACATTCACACTGGCTGGTTTTTATTTCTTTTCCCTGATTTGTTTCAGTATTTGTTTGTTGGCTCGATTAGTTGCCCCAGTACTTTTCTGGAAATGGAAGTTAAACTAGCTGATCTAGGATTTCCCTTTTTCAAAAACAGATAATCTTTTTACCATTTTTGATGACATAAAGTCTTATATCTCTATTCCAGCCTTGTGTCTTCAAAAAAATGTTTAAGTTGCCAGTACCTCTTAGAACATTACAACGGATGGATATCTCCCAGTTATCACATAGAAGGCAGAATTATGTTCATTTGTACCTTGACTGATTATTTCCAAGACTTACTCTTCCTGGGTGGTTGCCCCAGTGGGCATGTGACAGCTGCTTAGAGATGCATTTTGCACAAAGGGGTATTATCCTGAAACAAAATACGCTGATGAGAGACAGAGGACAGCTGTGTGAAGAGCTGCATGGAGGCTCAAAATTTTTAATTCCCTTTTAATAAAAAAATAAAGTATTTCCACAGTGGAGGTACCATTGGAAGGGTAGTGTCAGAGTGTAACTCAGTGTAGGGGAGTTTATAGAGCTACCCCTGTCCATTGTAAATTCTGCTGTTGCCATGCATGGTGTGCGTGCCACTCTCAAAGAAATACAACAGTGATTTGTGATAGAATCATTTAGGTTGGACCCTTAAGATCATCGAGTTGAACCATCAACCTAACACTGCCAACTCCACCACTAAACCATGTCCCTCAGCACCACATCTACATGTCTTTTAAATACCCCCAGGGATGGTGCCTCAACCACTTCCCTGGGCAGCCTGTTCCAGTGTTTGACAACCCTTTCAGTGCAACAATTTTTCCTAGTATCCAATCTAAACCTCCCCTGGTGCAACTTGAGGCCGTTTCCTCTCATCCTGTTCCTTGGGAGAAGAGACCGACCCACCCTGGCTGCAACCTCCTTTCAGGGAGCTGCAGAGAGAGAGAAGGTCTCCCCTCAGCCTCCTTTTCTCCAGGCTGAACACCCCCAGCTCCCTCAGCCGCTCCTCACAAGACTTGTGCTCCAGACCCCTCACCAGGTCCGTTGCCCTTCTCTGGACATGTTCCAGCACCTCAATGTCTTTCTTGCAGTGAGGGGCCCAAAACTGGGCACAGCACCCAAGATGGGTCCTCACCAGTGCCGAGTACAGGGGGACCATCCCTGCCCCAGTCCTGCTGGCCACACTATTCCTGATGCAGACCAGGATGCTGTTGGCCTTCTTGGCCACCTGGGCACACTGCTGACTCATATCCAGCCGACAGCGTGAAGAAGTCTATCTTAAATGGAGTGTAAGCAAATGCACCTCACTAGGTGCATAAACCCACGAACATACTAATTAAATACAACAGTAGCAATGTTAATAGAGGCATCTTAAGCAGAAGGAAGGAAGAGTATGGTTTCACATGCCCATGCTCTGCAAGGTCCCGCTGTGCCCTCACAGGAAACAAGGAGGTGAGATGCTCGGGGGCAAAAAGCAAGGCTGGGTGACAGTACCAGGAGAAGAGAAGGAGCAGGTACCCAAAGCATCTCTAAGAAGAGCATATCACTGACTACCCAAGGAAATAAGGGAGTCCAGGAATGACATCTCTTTCTCCATCTGACCCAGGAACATGGTCCTGGTTTCTTCTTCTTCATAGCTCAATATAATTTTCTACTCTCTCTCATGCTGAGTTACAGCTTGGGAAGCATCAAAATGCCCCTGTCCTGGATATACTACAGTCTTTGGGAAAGATGGAGGCTGAGGAAAATAGAGGCTAGCACTGCTCCTTCCTGTCTGCCAAAACCCTCCAGCAATGCCACACCCAGCCTGGACTCCCTTTAAGCCATGAGCAGAAACACTGCAGGCACTGAGCGCCCTTCCACTGTACATGGTTTCCTTCACTCTCAGCCTTGGGCAGCCACCCGCTTGCCCACATCCAACCTGCTGGAGGGAACAGGGAAAAGCCAGAAGATGGTTCATGCAGTCTCAGATGGAAAGCTTACACCTGCACAGACTTCAACTCCCAGCACAAGGTGTAATCCCATATTGATTGCATCAACAAGCCATCCCTGATAAAATAATAGAGCATTATGGAAGTTGTGGATGCAGGTCAGTTTGTTAACCATATATAGCATAGCCCACTACAGTTGACTGAGAGTATTTTAATAACTTTGAGTTTATTTCCATAAAAATAGAAGAAATCTAAAGTTTAATCTTTAATTCACCCAGAAAAAAAACAAAACAAAACAAAACAAAACAAGCTTTCTTCTTTATGCCTTTCCAGCACTTCACAGTTAATCATGTACAATGCACGCAAAAAGAATGGGAATGTTACCTTGCTCAGATCAAATCTTGTTTTCAGGTCTTAATTTCTTTCTTTGTTTTGATTTAAGCTTCCCTCTCCCATAAATTCAGGAATGCTGTCTTGGCAATAATCTTTCCTCATCTCCTCACAGATGCTGTGTAGACACTTACCTCCTTTTGGTCCCCACATTTCCTCCCCTCTACACCTGTGAGGAGCTCACAGCTTCACGAGCTTTTCCCCTTTGTCCAGAAGGAAACCCACACTCCAGCTCTGGTAAACCTGTGAGCAGCTTCACTATTCCTGTGATGCCAGCTACAACCATTTCAACTTCCCACATCTGTGCAACAGTCTATTTTCTGTGCTTTGGAGAAGAAATCTATCCCACCCATCCACTCTGGGTAGAAGCGCCCAAAGCATGGAGGTAGGGAGCTGCCAGCAAGGGAAGAGTGATTCGGAGTGTGACAGTGAGAAGATATCTGAACCCAGTGTGGGAGCTAGGCCCCTCCATCCCAGGAAAGGGATTAGTCTATAGTATAGGATGGACTCGCAGGGTAAACTTGGCTCTGCGTTCAGCCCACCCTATTGCATTTCAGCGTAGGTGACTGCTGTGTTTCGGTGCAGGTTTGGCTGACTTGAGCTCAGTCTCCTCGCAGGCAGAAAAGGAGGACAGAATGAACAAAACTCTTTAGAACTCTGAAATCTGTCAGTGAGGCAAACAACCTTTATCTTAATTATCTAGGAGATCTATTCATCTTTGCTTTTCATAAGATAACCTCTTTCCTGCACTTTTCACCTCCCTCAGACACTTTGACTTTCACTTTCTCTGGGCTGCTGTGACTTTCTGTGCTGTATTTTATTTCCTGAATAAAAGTCTCTGTTTCTGCTCTGCAAGAAAGCAGCAACATTAGAGAGAAGTGCAGCTGTAGTTGTGATGACTCGTACTGGAGCTTCTCCCCTCCAGGTCCTTCAGCAGGAGAGGGAAGGGACCAGGGGTCATTCATCCTCAAGTGTCGGCATAGTGTTGGCTGGAAGGACAGGGCTGTAAATTTGATTTTTTTTTTAATTTTTCCTCTTTGGTACAAGGAATATCACAGGCATCCTATTGCTCACGCAGCTGTAGCCGATGTTGTCCAGCTGTGACTGGAGTAAGATGCAGGAACAAGAAACCCCATAACTAAGGACCCAGCTGAGTTCCTGAGCATCCACTCAGCCCCACAGGAGCACGTGCTGGCCTTGGGTGCACCACTTCTGCTCTGCCAGGTTTTTTTCACAGTTTTCTTATGGTTCACCTTGTCAGCCCATGGGATTGCTGTCTCTCTCTGTCTCTCAGGACTGCTCATCTCATAACCATCCCTGTGACATCCCAGCACCTAGCTATGGGGTAAAGCAGCAGCACCTACACCAGCTGCTCTGTGCCCTGTCACTCCTCCTCCCACAGAAAGGTCTCCCTGCACCTTTTATGAGTTGTGCAGGAAATGTTATCACGAAGGAAGTGCTCTCATCAGCTCTCCAGAATGACAGTGGTGTCTCCTCGTGCATCTCCTCGTCACTGCAGTGCTTATATTGACTGACAAACGGCACCTAATGGCAAAGGTTCTCACTGTGCTTTGGGGAGCAGGGTCTCCCCATACTTAGAACGGGCATGAGAAAGGGATTTCTTGCGGCAAAAGAGGAATGCCTCCATGGCATCTCTCTGGGAGAGCGGAGGCAAGGCCTCAACGAGCCCCACTGGAGACAAAAGTGTCCTGCTCTATAGCAGGGCTTTGTACTGCAAGCCAGCAAAGATTTTACTAAATTCATGAAATATCCTGCTCATTCAACATCCCCTGTTGCTTGGACTCGGCATCATCAGTTCCCTTTCTTCCCATAGACTTATCACCTGCCCCTTGTCACAGAGAAGCCCCAGGTGCCAGGGGGATTTCAGTCTTCCAGGGTACTCCAGCTGCAAAGAGGGGCAGGGAAAGGGAACAGGGGCATCTGATTTCTGCACAGTGTCATGTTGTACGTTCTGCTTTGGTAAAATATCCCCGTCTGGGCTGTACATCCTGGGCCCTGCCCTTGGGGCAGGTGAAGGCTTGGAGGGAATGAGGAGAGGAGGGGTGTCCATGGGGGAGAGATGGGACACAGCCAGGTGCTGGAGCAGAGATGGGAAAATCCTGAGGAGCAGGGAGTAGACACGAGGGCAGCTGTAGGGTGACGGAAAGAAAGGGATTTTTCTCCAGACACAGAGGAAACCATGCAGAGCTTGCTGCCACCAAGAGAGGCACTGAAGGTTGCTGGACTGAGGGTAAGAGGACACCATGTCTGTAAAAACACTGTGAACAGTGCATTGGGGTTTTTTTCCCAAACTTCTACAGTCTGTTTTCTTTGGAGACCTAAGCTTTTCTGCATCAAACACATCTCAGCTTAAGCTCCCTTATAGGAGAGAGTAAGATTTGGGTCTTGTTGTCCTTAAAAATAACAGACCAAACTGGACAGCAGCCATGAGGGGGTCTAAAGGAAAGCAATGAGGCCATGAGGATGGTGAGCACACTATTGCCACGTCATGTGGAGCAGGAACCTGGTAGGCTGTCCTGCATGGATACAGCCATCTGGAAAGGCCAACCAACAAATCCTCAAAGGTGTCAGCAGCAGCAAGGATCCAGCATGCAGAGCGAATGGGAGCAGCCTAAAAATTGCACCCAATGCAAACTCTTACCAGAGTGGGTGCAAAGCCCCACTGTAGGACTCTGTTTTTCATGGCAGTACAACACCACGGAGATGTTGTCTTGCAGCAAAAGGCTCCTCTGCCCACGTGAGGAAGGGCTGACAAGGACCAGGAGCTTGAGAAGTTGGTGACAGAGTCATTCTGGATAACCTTTGCTCATGGATGGGCCATTCGCAGCTGACCTCGAGGTGGGGCACCTCGCCAGATGGCTGTTGTGTCTGTGACTCACTGCTCTCATGAATTCATGGTGTATGGAAACAAAGCAGGAGGCTTGGAGGCAGGCTGCAGGTAGGGCTATTGTGCCAGGCTGAGGGGTTCAACAGGGTTCCTGCCCCAGGAAAGCTCTGAGATGTTGAATATCACTTGCTCAGAGTGGGAAGGCTGTGCCAGGATACTTGGATAATTGTCATCCATACTTCTGGAAAGAGACCAGATGGTTTGCCCTTCTTTCCAAGGAGGAAAGGTGGCAGCCCACAGGCCCTGAGAACCTCGTGGCCCCCCAGGGATTTAGCACATGGACCCCAAAGCCCCCACAACCCATCCCATGCTGAGGTGTAAGTGTTGCCAAGGACTAGATCAGAGCAAGGCCATCAGAGGCCTTTTGCAGTGTTGAGGCTCCCGTGTTTGAAGCTGTCCAGAGGACACAGCTGTCCGGCAAGCAGACACACTGGAAGCCATGGGATACCCTGGCAGACGACCAGTAACTAGTACATCCAAATAGTGTCTGGGTTTCCTTGTAAATTAATAAAAACTGGTGCATTTCCATGAAACATTTTGATGTCTATGAATCAGCATTTTCCAATAAAATTGTCTCATCAGAAAATTCCCAGTGAGATCCAGCTCTGATAAGGCCGGGAGCGTTGGCTGCAGTCCAGAGAGCAAGCCTCAGCCATGGGGTGATCATGGAGGGTGATCTCTTCGGGTGATGACGATTATGCCTGACCTTTCCTGCAGTGTGACTGTGTGGCCTGGGCATCTGAAACGTTATTTATAGACAGGAGCAGCAAGTGCTGTGGAGACAGTCTCCAGCAGGCCCTCTAGGCAGCAAGCTGCAGCTGGATGTGCAAGAGCTGCTGGCAAGGAGTTTGTCCAGTGGAAAAGCCACTTTACAGAAACACGAATAGAAACAAACTCCCTTTCAGAGATAAATCATTTCTGCTGGGGGCTTTGTTCTGTGCATGTACTTCTATACGGCACAGGGATGCTGCTAGCTGTGTGAAATTACGAATAGCAGTGGTTTGATCTCCTTCTCTCATTCCTCTCCCCGGTTTGTTGCCAGAGGAAGATCTGTCACAGTACAGAGAGGCTCTGGTCTCATCGGGTGTCTGCAGCTCTGTGTATATGTATTTTCATACATCTCAACCTATAAGAATTGCCAGGGAAAGATTGCTAGTATGTGACTAAGGCTCATATCACAAAGAAATATGTTACTTTGGCTTCACCTGGAGCATGAAACAATGAAATAAAACGACTCCCTCTCAGAGCCATCTGCACAGGTTTCCTCTGAGTGTTCCAGAGCTGCTGAGCTCCCTCAGGGCAGTTGCCTGTATTGTCCCAACGAGCAGGAGCTGCTGGAAGGGTCCTGCAGGGCTGAAGACAAAATGGGCAGTGTAAGGACACTCAGTTGCTCCAGTTTGCTTCAGGAAAAAAAAGAACCCAAACCAGTTTTTCCTAAAAAAAAAATAATCAGTTTTTCTTCCTGTTAGGAAGTTAGGGCTGGTGTTCCCAGATCTCCTATTAATTACCCACAGCATACTGGCGAAGTCATTTTCTGCTTTTCACCCTGCTGCTTTTCTGTATAAAGAGGTCATTCCAATGCTCCTGCCACTCCAAGTTCTTGACCCTTGCCGATGGTTTTCTCCCCTTATGTACAATACAACAAAGAAATGAACCAAGGTGTAGTTTGTGCTCAAGTCCCCTTCAGGCACCCAAGGTGTAGATGCCGTTGGATCTGGTACATCCTGAGAAGACAAGGACATAAGATTTGCAGGGCGTCTTTTTTATTAAGTTATCATCTGAGACCAAAAGAGAAGGGAGCAGAGAAGAGAGTCAGAGGCTGCTGTGGGATCTTCTCCAGCAGGCAGCGTAACAAAGGCTTGGGACAGAGAGTTTACAGCAACACTTAGGAAATGCCAGATTACAGTCTTAGGCTGAGGAAAGGACAGAACAGTATGAAAATCTGCTACTTTTGGCTGAATTACCTGTTTAGCACTATGGCTTTTGATAGCTATTCCACACACACAGAACACAGCCTTGTAGCAAGGGTTGTCCTGAAGATTTCAGTTCAATAGTGAGAGACACTACTAGTCAGCTATTACCCAAAACCCATTCAGAAATCTCCCTGGGAAATGGGCTTCAGCCCATCAGCTCACTGATGATTTTTGAAATAAGAACTTCCTGGTGCTTTTAATAGTCAAAGAGTCTAAATATCTTCACTTTCTTTTGGCTTCTCCTGGCACACTGAAAAGCAGCTCCGGGCAATTCGTAGGTACAGGTCAGCAATGTATGAACTTTGGGGAATTTTGGGATCCCTAAATTGTCATATTCTTGTGCAAAGTTGTATTTTAGCTTTCATCAGAACATAGAAGTCAAACACCACTACTTTAAGACTGTGCATAATTGTGTCTCAGAAAATAATATGATGGGATTATATGTCCTTGAAAAAAAATTCTGCTTATTAACAAACAGAGAACAAATCCTTTATTCCATTTTTTAATGTCAGAGACAGATTTATATCTGTGGCTTGATGTAATGCTATGACAATATGTATATTAATGGATTTACTTCGGAGAGACATTTGTTTGCGTACATGCACTCTGAGTCCCCTTTGGTAAAGAGAAATATTTATTCTGACAGCATATATTGCGTTTCCAAGATGGTCTGATTCAGGTTTTCATTCAGCAATGCAAAGTTGTGGTAAATTATTAGTTTAAACAGTACAAATAGACTTCCATTCTTTAATTTCTACTTCTGCTCATGTAAATCAGCAGTAAGATGTGTAAACCAAACCAAAGTTACAATTCTTTCAATTTAACAATATTTTTGTTCGGTATCTGGAAACTGCCTTGAAACACACTGCCATTGCAGCAGTGCCTTCTGACAGCCATCTTCGAAAAACTCAAGAACAAAATGGTGGAAGTAGGTTGAAATCCACGTCATATTCCTCAGGTATATACTCCAAGCACTGAGCAAAATCTTCCATGTGAGCAAGCGTACACTGAGGAAAAATGGCTGCTTCTTTGACCTGCCTGCACTTTTCTATTCATACCATCAAACATCCACAGCCATTGGGAACCTGCCAGATCTCACCTAGAAGAGGTCTTCCACTCGCAAAGAACGTGTATGGGCCTCCGTGGAGCAGTTCTGCCTCACTGCTGTTGGGTGTAGCAGTGCATGCGTGATGTGGATCTCAGTCACCAGAGGAGGTCTAGGACCTCCAGTTGATACTAATTGCAAGGCCTTTGCTCCCCAACAGCCCTGCTCTTGCAACCCTTGAGAAACACAGCACAGAGCATAGAATCGTAGAATGTGTTGGGTTGGAAGGGACCTCTAAAGGCCATCTAGTCCAACCCCCCTACAGTCAGCAGGGACGTCGTCAACTAGATCGGGTTGCTCAGAGCCTCATCAAGCCTGGCCTTGAATGTCTCCAGGGACGGGGCCTCCACCACCTCTCTGGGCAACCTGGGCCAGTGTCTCACCACCCTCAGTGTAAAGAACTTCTTCCTGATGTCTAACCTAAACCTGCCCTGCTCTAGTTTAAAACCATTGTCCCTCGTCCTATCGCTCCATGCCCTTGCAAACAGCCCCTCCCCAGCTTTGCTGTAGGCCCCCTTCAGGTACTGGAAGGGTGCTATATGGTCTCCCTGGAGCCTTCTCTTCTCCAGGCTGAACAACCCCAACTCTCTCAGCCTGTCTTCATAAAAGAGGGGCTCCAGCCCTTTGATCATCTTCGTGGCCACTCTCCTATTTTTTCCCTCCCTTATTGCATCTGAAAGGGACACTCTGCTTTTAAGTGTCCCCAGGGTGCCCTTGAAAGGTGCTGCTGATCACCGCAGGTTGGTTGAGATCAGCCTGTAGAGTGACAGCAGATCCAAACCCTCCTGTGTGCACAGGCGAGTGGAGAGACCAGGGACAGGTCTCTCCACCCACCTGAAGTGAAGGGCTTGGAAGAGGCCTTTGGGCAGAGCTGGGGCAGGAGCAGGAAAATGAGGGGCTAGCTGATACAGGTGCAGAGAGATGGCCACGCACCCATCATGATTCAAGCACTTTTGTGATTTCTTTTCTCTGCATGAAAAAAACAGCTCCTTCAGTCTCACCTTAATGACAATGATGCAGCAGAACTGCAAGTTGCTCTTGGTGCAACTTATACCATAATCATTTATGTCATGATTAATAGCACTTGGCACTTGTGAAAGAAAGGATTGGTTATAGCTAAACTGAGATGGCCAATGTATATTTTCTCCCTATGTGCATCCTCCCTTAACTGAGAGACAAAAACTCCTGTATCCAATGATACAGAGAGCGGACCCTGTGGGAAATATTTTCCCACCAATACTGGAATAGGCAACTTCCACTAACTCTTGCTCATCTTTGAGAGTTGTGCAATGACTCTTCAGCTTTTTTATTATCCCTGACATTTCTGCTGCTGTTTCTCACTCCCCTCCTTTTTTGTTCTTTAAGAAGGAGAAATAACTTCCTCATATTCAAGTTCATAGGCTCCATAATTTCAGAAATGTCACCCTTCAGCAGCGTCCTCTGTTTACCCCACTGGAGTCAGCGATGGGCCCTAGCTATCTGATTCTAGCAAAACAAAACAAATATGCTGGCCCAATGATCTTCTGACCATATATAGGCTTAAATAGCCTTTTGGAAGATATGGTTGATATCTGTGATCAGCATAGGGCAATTAGATACCATTATGAAACAACTCTGTTACCAGTAATTTATCAGACAGTCTTGAATTATTCCCTCTGGGGCGTGTCAGCTTCAAGAGGGGCATCGAGCAGACCTGGTGTATTCCAGCAGTGGCACGGCAACATGTCCCACTGCACATCACCCTTTGAATTCACAAGTCTCGTTCTGCTGGATTTGTTGGGATCTTGCTGAGACACATGATTTTGTTTGCCACAGGTGTAGTGGAAAGAGGCAGAAAGAGAATTTCCAGGCCCAAACCAGCTGGGTTTGAAGGTCTCACTGTCATTTTGTAATAACTTCCAAAAGCAAAGAGCAAGGTGGGCAGATGGCGGTGGCTGCTGGGGTGGGCTGGAAGAGAGGCTGGAGGTTGGGTGTGATGGGAGCGGGGCAGGCAATAAAAACAAAGGCCGAGCTGCAGACCTGCCTTTTCTTTGTAAATTCATTTGTTGCTAAGAATAACCTGCCTGGACAGTGTCCTACAGCATGCTCCAACCTAAAGGGCATTTTGGTCTGACAAATGAAAACTAATAGAGTGAAGTTATTACCGTATGAACATGAGGATTGAAAACATGTGTTCAGTGATTAAAGGCGAAGGCTTGATGACAGGCCCGTACCAGAGATGGTGCATCTTGGGGAGGAGACTTGCTGTTTGGGAAATGCCATATTTTACCATTGAGTTCATTAGTATTTGCCATAAGGAAAACAACAAAGGTTGACTCCAGCAAAAAAACCTCCAGCTCAGATCCTATCGCTGCGTACAAGATGTTTGCTTTGGAAACACCTCGCTGGGGTTTCTGTCAGTCTGCTGCTCGGCGTATGCTGTCTCACGGACAGTTTAGGATTTCACTCTGCCTGTGTTTGGACTGCGTCCCAGGAGTGTGCTTGGTGTCAGGAATCCAAGCTGGAAAAAGTGTGCATTCTGGAAGATAAGCCACTGGATGGTGTCCCCACAGTGCCCGCACACTGGGCAGGTCTGTGCAGCCCGGGGCTGGTGCAGACACTGCGAGCCGAGCACCAGGCAGTGAGCAAAGGCAGCAAGTACTGTTAAATCTGTCAGTAACTATGCAGATAGAGACAGCAGAGCGAGCTGTGCGGAAGTTTTGGTTCAATACATGTTTATTATAAATCACTTTCTGCTTGTCGGTTTACAATACTCTGTCTTTCCTTAATGTTTTTAAGGTAGTAACAGACCCTGTATTTTACCCTGACAACAATATTTTTACATGAAAAAATAATTACACATCCTGGTTATTCATATTTTCAGATGAGATGTTAAACAGAACTATGGGTCCAAACACCTCACCCCAAACATTGCAAATTGAGGAACACGAACAAATCAGTCACAGTGCAGAAACTTTGCTAATTTTTGTGACAATAACCAGTGTATCTGTGACTTAATGTGGTGTGATGTACCTGCATCAGATGATTAACATCTGACAATCCTTAACAGTCGCAGTCCTTGTCAGTTTTCCCTCAAGATATTGCATTGAGAGCTGGTACTTGAAATCCAACAATATTAAATATTTAGGTCCCTGAAAACACACTAGTTTCCAGGCAGTGCCACTCTGGCTGTGGGCAGGGACTGGCAGCAGAGGGGCCCCCGGTGCCCCTGCAGCGACAGCACAGCCCTCAGCAAGAGGAGTCAAACCAGAGAGCCTGTAGGAACACCTGTGCCAGTCAGCTCTCAGAAAGTTTTCCTGAGATGAAGCAGTCTGCAGGAAAACTTTTAGCCAGTATAAATTCTGGATCCGTCACAGATTTTGCCAGATGCAACATTGCTGCCATCATTGTGCCCCTGCTGCATGTGGACCGGGTTTCAATTCGGTGTACTCTCCTCACACTCACCTCACGAGAAACTGTAAATGACAGTTAAGAAAGGCTCGTTCAGATGTGTGCCTGGGTCTATTCATTGCATTTTGTGCAATGTATTAATTGCTATTAATTGCTATGGAGCGGGATATCCTGTCTCTCTAGTCTATTAAACGTTGTCTACCCAGAAATGTTTCTCTAAAGAGAAAAGAGAAACAAGCGAAATTTAATTGTTCAGAGTTTCATAAGACCAAAGACTTGTGAATTATGATGGGGAAAATTAATTTTCAGGCTTGAAGGAAATCACGTTACAATATCTACCTGACATATTGTTACCAGATTTAGAGTTTGGAATAAAAAAATTATTTTTTTTTAACCTGCACGATTTCCCTGATCTCTGTTTTGCCACCTAATTGGTTGTGCTGGCAAAAGGGGAAGGCAGGCACAAAGACTGAAAATGACTACTGACCATGCCTGTGATGGAAGAATATGATCAAATTTTGTTTTACTTATTTCTGGCAAAGTCAGCTTACAGTGGTTGGAAATCCAGAGAATCGAAAAACCTTTCTGCTTCTTGCATTCACCCCTTGGTTTTATAAGCCTGTTTCTGGTAAAACAGCCTATTTAGTTCAATTTGTTCATGAAGCCCTTCTAGTTTCCTTTCCCCTTCCTTGAGAGCATGGAGGATGTAGCATAGTGTGGACATTTTGGATGGCTTTTGATGGCTATCAGTTTTATCACAGTCCCATTGATCTTTTGAGATTTCAAGTGTGTTTCTAGCTGTTCCTCACTGGGACACTCCAGAGCCGGGATGATGCACTGCAACTGGCAGAGTCGTGGGAGGAGGAGACGTGCAACTCCATGACACGAGGTGCCCCAGGTGCCTGGGGCAGGGACAGGGATAGGTCCGGCAGCATCCATTGAAGGGTGACACTCTCTGTTGGAAGCAGGACTTGCGTGTGCCAGGACATTTCATTTAGCACGTTGCAAATATATGTTCCAGTTTGGTATTGTCCATGACGTGTAGGAATGTAGTATTAGAAATACAGAAAGCTGAGACATTTCTGGGGCTTCTTCATTTGATAAGGCCTCTGTGCGCTCTGTACAGCACTCTGCAACAGGGAAGATAAAAAGGGGCAGTTGTTTGTTGTGGCTCATGCACCTCCTCTGTTCTTCTCTCTCCCAAGGCACAGATAAAAAACAGTCTACAAAGAAAAACTGCATGTAGATGGCAGCTGGATGCTCTGGGGCTCCAGGGAATGATGGGAATGGGGTCGGAGACAGTGAAGGGACAGCCAAAAAAACAAGAGAGGTCTCTCTATTGCTGAACTTCCCCTGCCCTTTTAGAAAGGGCACAGGGCAGGAGGTGGCTGCAGAGAAGAGGCCTCTCCCAGTGGATGCAGGCATGCCTGCTGGAGGTGGGGGAGCTGCGGGGTCCGTCCCCAGTGAGCCTGGGCACGGAGCGGGCGGCAGCTCTGAGGAGGCAGGTAGGGAAGGAGAGAGATCTGCCAGGCAGGCAGAACTGCCCCTTGGAGGGGACGCTGCTTACCCAGGCAGGGGACATTCCCTGCAAGAGAGGTCTCCAACCAGACCTCGAGTCCCTGTTTGCTTCATGTGGCTGGGTCCAAAAGAGCAGCCTGTCACCTGGGCTGAGGGAACGAACTCATCTGCTGCCCCTGCTGCACTTTCCAGGGTCTGCATGGACCGACACTGGGTTTTGCAGTGTGGCAATAGCATCTGCCCTGCAGCGCTCATCCTGCTCTCCCGGAGCAGAATCACTTTGAGGGGCTGTGGGGAAGCAGCCACGTGCCTGCTGTGGTGGCGAGTCCCTGTCCTCCTCTGCCGGGCTGCAGGGAGGTTGGCAGACCCCACGGGGCAGCCAGTCCCACCGGGATCCATCCCCCAGCACAGGCAAAGCCAGCATCCAGGGCGAGCAGAGCTGCCCTCGCACCCACCCCTCCAAGGCTTACACATGTAAAGCTGCCTTTCTGCCAGTCTGTGTTGGAATACATAAAACTGGTTTCTATCTCATGGTATTAATAATCCCTTGGATGTCTTTGTTTAAAGTATTGCAGTGGGAAGTGCTATTTTAAGTCTCCATTGAGTCAGGCGGAATGTGAAACCTCCTCCCGCCGGACACTTCACACTTGGTGCTTATCTGCGTGCACACTGGTATTCTGTCTAATACAATGTGGAGATTAGCTCTCCTTGCGATTTCACTTTCACAATTTACATTTCATGTGTTTGCGGCAGCCACAACAGTCTACATGAGATCATGTCCATATGTTCCTGGTGTGTCATATATGCAGCAGCGCAGTTGTTTAGTGGTAGGGCTGTGCTCGGGGAGATGCTGGAGTCCTGCAAGGTGCTTGCTGGTTGCACCCTGGAGCTGGCAAGCTGGTCCTGGAGTCATCGGGAAAGTTCAACTTGCTAACAATTCATCAAGTAGCTATGAACAGCATTTGGCTCTTTAGCTTGAGATAACACTCAGCTGACTTGCTGCATATTCAGAAAGTATTTTTGTTTTTGAAGTGCCTCTAAGTTAAATTCCCTCCCCCTGTTGGCCAAATCGCTGTGGGAGAGCTCCTGGTGGAAGCCCTGCTGGATGGGATGCGCTGTGTGGCAGACAGCACATCAGATCTGGACACTCAGCCTGGACCAGCACAAAAAGTGCTTTTCTTTACTTTTCTAAACCTGTGCTGTTTTATTGTGACTGTGGACTGAAACTCACTTCTGAAACCCAGGGAAGGGAATCCCTTTGGCTAAAAAAAGGTGTAAAAGCCATTGCTGAAAAGGAAATATTTCTATTAAGTTTGCAACAGAAGCCCAGAATAAAATATCTGTCCAAAGAATGGTCCAGGGTGTAGTGTTTGTCGACTAAATCTTCATGAAATGTAAGAAGGAGAGGTGGACTATCAGAGTTAAGTGCTGTTGTAACTGTAAAATTGTTTGCATAATATGAATATAAAGAAATAAACCTGCATTATTAATAAGAAGGAAGGAGGAAAAGTGGAAGTGCTGCACAAAAAACACAGAAAATCATGATTATAGAAATATCACAAATGTTTTAATTCCTTGTTCTGCCTTTGCAGGAAGTGTAGCAATAGTGCAGCGTGGCCAGTTCAGGCTTTTCACAGTTGCAGACATGGCCAAGACTCATGAGGACATGGGAAGTTGCAGCACTAGTGAATCTTGGGGGAAGCTTATCTCAGCCCAGCTCTCTGGACTGGCCTGCTGTCCCATCTGTCCACCTCCTGGGGTTGAATAGGTCAGTAACTAGGGCTGAGGACCTAATCAAAGCTACACAGGGACAGGCAGGTTCCTCTTCCTTTCTGCTTGTCTGTCTCCCGTCTCAGCCACCTGACACTCTTCTTGTAGGGGAGGATGGAGAGGAATTGTCTCCAGCTCCCACTCCTTCAGTCAATATCTGGAACTAGCCCTTTTCTCTTCTTGAAAGACCAGGCCTGGTGAGGCAATAAACATGTGAATGATTTCTCCAGCTGTCCTCCTCTTCTCCATCCCTGGAGAAGAAGATGGAAACTCTGGGGAAGTGAACTCCTTTGGAGCAGATCTGATCACTCTGGTGCTTGAGATGGTGGGATCTAGGCTTGTTGGCGGGTTCACAGGAGCAATTCCAAATAGTTGAGACCCAGAGAAGAGGCCTGAAGGGTCACTGATGTGGTGGAGGAACCCGAATAAATGGCATGGGGCTGGGCCAAACTAGATGTGTAACACTGGCTTGTTCCTCTCCTAGGTTCATGCATGGTCCCAGGCCCCTGATTCCTCACTTTGGACTCAGCAGGCTGGCATCACCGTGGCTGGGTGATCCTTTTTGTATATGACCGTCTCACTAGTTCCAGCTCTTCAGAAGGTTTGGAGAAAGGGATTTTGGCCCAGGCAAGCCCAGGTATACTGTGTTAGACTTTGCTGGACTGCACTCAAAACCACCCATTTTTTTAACTTACACAAATGATATCCATCCGGTGGTGGGGCATGTCCACAGATGCTCTCTCCCACAGCATGTTTGGTTGAAGAGAAGTAGAAAGCGTGCCCAAGGCAGAAATAAGGGCTCCCACCTACAGTCTATGTCTCCGGGTTTGAGAGGAGGGCCTGGAAGACATCCTGGTCCTGGTGAAGACAGGCTGCCCAGTCCTTTCTCTGGGGTCAGTTCGGGTGGGCAGGAACCATTCCTCCATCGCAGCAGCGCAGTGATGCTCTGGGCGAGGGGCTGGGGTGGCAGAGCAGGTGCCAGTGAGGAGGGTGCCCAGCCGGGGGGATCCCAGCAGAGTGGTGACTCACCGCATAACTGCACAAAGTGGGGACAGTCTGGCTGGACTCCCCTCCGTGAAGGAAAACGAGCCAGTTTTGGAGAGGTGAGGTTTGCTGAACATAAGCTTCCAGGGCTCAGCAGTGCATGTTACTGCTGGATACCAGCAAAACATGTTACTGCTTTACCCTTTGCAACCTTGCTTATAAATATCGTGATCTCTGTTTTACCCGTAACTCTGAAAGAATGAAGTTGATTTATTATTGTTCTTTCAACTGTGGCTAATAATAAAGTGTGAACTCCATGAAAAGCTCATCTCTGTACCAGGGGCTCTGTTGTTATGAAATCGGTGATTCCAAATACAGGGGAGACGGGAATATGTCGAAGGTGCTGTTGAAGCATTTTTTACACCCATTGCGAGGGCCAGCGTGGGTCCAGGAACAGCTTTGTTTAAAGACTCTGGTCCCCTTTGGCAGGTGGCAGCTGGTACCTCTTTTTTTTTTTTTTCTTCTAAGTGGCACAGAGAGCTTAAAACGATTTACAAGTCATAAACAACAACATGCCAGCAACACTTTTGAAGCACATTTTTTTCCTCTAAATCATTTTCAAGTATTTTTCTGTAGAAGCTGGAGCCCTGCTGCGGCACACTGGCTCAGGCTTGGATTTCTCCCGTTTATGGTACCCCACACACAGGCAGTAAATGCCTCCACTCATTGGCCCTGTAGTTCCCTTGCCATCACAGGGTTGCCTTTGGAGAGGCCCAATCCTTGCTTCTGGCCTGGCAGGGTTTCCTGAATCACAGGGCTTCACATCCTGCCCCTCAGCCATTGCATACTCACTGCAAACAACCACTTTCAGTTCTTGCCTGGAAGCTCCTTAACTCTGACCCTGCTGGAAAATTCAGCAAGATGGGGAGGACTATGTTAAAAAAAGCAAAAAACAACCAAATCCTCCTAGGCATGACGTGGAAGAAAAATTAATATTTAAAATGCACATATGATGTAATGGGACTTAAAATAGTATGTATCCTGGAAAAAAGAGATTAACTGCTTAAGGCAAACTAATGAAAAGGTCACTTGGACAATACTTGCAAAGCACTCCCTGTACTGCATCATGGACTTATCGGTTCTGTTTGACAGGGACTCACACATGATCCCAGGCACTTATCTCTGTTTTATACTTTATGAAAAATTGATTGACTCCTTTTGACCAAGAACTTGCATTAAATAAGAAATAAAATGTTGTTTATGGGCAACTTTCTCTTCCCATAACGAGCAGGGGCCAGTTTTATAAGAACAGGGCATCAAATCTTAATACTGCAAAGTACCTGCATATTTGACATGGCAAAGTGAACTCTTCTGTTATTATCTCAGCTGGATCAGTTCCTAAAGTTAAACAGAAACAGCAGCGAACATTTTCCATTCTTTCTGCCTTTAACCAGCTTCCTGCACCCTCTGGCACAGACTGCGTCCTGCCTCAGGAGCGCCAGTGCTCCCAGCAGTGCAGATTGAGAAGGGTAGAGCGGAGACCTCCATCCCTCGCCACTCTGGCGTGGTGCTGGCAGCACTGAGATGTCTGAGCTCCTGCCTGCTGGGCTGCGGGTGCAGCTGGCTTCCCATGTGCATTTTGCTGCCTGTGGATTCCCTAGGGCAGCAATCCTTTTCCCCCTGGTTAAGGAACATTAGTGATGCCCAGTGCGCTGATATAACGATTTCCCTGCAGTAGGTGTACAGCGTTACCACTGAATTTGAATGCTGGGTGTGGATCACAGAGCTGAGCCCAAAGTAGGTCTGTTCATCTGCTTAAATTTTCAACCAGCGTCAATTAAAGCATTCTTTATGAAGAAAGGCTGAAGGATTTGGGTTTCTTCAGTCTGGAAAAAAGATGACTGAGGGGGGATCTTATCAACGCTTATAAACACTTAAAGGGTGGGTGTCAGGAGGATGGGGCCAGGCTCTTTTCAGTGGTGCCCAGTGACAGGACAAGAGGCAATGGGCACAAACTTGACCATAGGAAGTTCCATCTCAACATGAGGAGGAACTTCTTTCCTGTGGGGGTGGCAGAGCCCTGGCACTGGCTGCCCAGAGAGGTGGTGGAGTCTCTGTCTCTGGAAACGTTCCAAACCCGCCTGGACGCGTTCCTGTGCGACCTGCTCTGGGTGATCCTGCTCTGGCCGGAAGTTGGACTAGATGGTCTCCAGAGGTCCCTTCCAACCCTACGATTCTGTGATTCTTACCTACTATATCAGACACTGTTATCAAAGTGTAGTACAATAGCATACAAGAGAGATTTAGAGCTCTCATGACCCTGAGCTGCCTTTCTGGAGGTGGGCACCATGATCTAGGAAAATGTCCTTGCATGCTAGCTCTGTTCTCATCTTCTCCCATAGATGTCTGCTATTGACCACTGCCAGAGACTGGATTGTTGGATAGATGGGCTGTAGTCATCCAGAATGGCTGCCTTTATGTTCCCTTTCAGCTGGTCATAGCTGGAGTTAAAGGCTCTGCCATCTTCCAGAACAGGCAGGATGCAGAGACACTTCCTGGACTGGCTGCCTCTTACCTCTGGGAAGGCTGTAGAAAGGGAGCTCCATCCTGAACACTGCAGTGCTTGCTCTGTGCTGCTGCCCTTTACCTTGGCTCTGCAGAGCCAAAAATAGGCTACAGGGAGAGCTTTGCTGACTTCCTTCCTGTTCTGTGCTGGGTCCCCTGGCTGATGGTGGATGGGAGAAACTGGGGATAGCAGAGAAGAAAGCTTAAGCAGATGGCCTACGAAGTGAGGAGGAAGGAGCCGGGCAAATGAAACAACATCTGGCAAGAAGGAGACTCAGCGGGAATCTAACAGCAGATTGCAACCATTTGAAAAGCAGCTACAAAGGCAACTGCATCAAACTCTTCTCAGTAATGGGAGACAACATAGCAAGTGCCGAAAGCCACTCATGTAGGAAGTGCAGACTGGACTTCAGGAAAAACTCCAGTAAGAGAGTAGCGCAGCACTAGAACAGATCACTCAGAGAGGCTACAGGCTTTCCATGCCTGTGAGTCTTGAGGACTTAGGTAGACAAGCCATGGCTGACCTGACCTGGTTTTGTTGATAATCCCTCTTTGTGGAAGAGCGTGGATGACAGGCTCTGAAGGTCCCTTCCTGCCAACAGACCTGTGGTTCTGTGATTTTTTCTCCACTCTATTTCAGGGAGACATAAACAGCCATATGGAGAGGATGTCATCTAAGGGCTGCTTCTTTTTAAAACATTCCTATTTTCATAAAGGAAGGGTTTTGCAGTTAGCAAGCCTTCCCACCAGGCTGTACCTGCTTTTCTCCATTGGAGTTGTATTCTCACAAGATTTCCTTGAGGATTTCTTTGCTTTTCAGCAATGCCACACAGCTGCAGGGTGGAAATGCTTCTTGACCTCCTTTGGTGCAAACCACGCACTCTGCCTCAGGGAAATGGATTCTGTTTGACTTATCTCAAAATAGGACACACACATATTCCCCTGGGTGCTGGAAATACAGCCTCTGAAAGGGATGTTACACAGTCACTCTTCCTAAAGATGGTTTTATTTTCCCAAATAAAGTGTCATAAAGCCTTCAAAACTTTTGCAATATAACTCAAATGCTGTGTGGTGCTGCAGCCAGTGCCAGGCAGAAAGTGTTAGATCTCACAATTCCAGAAGCTGCAGTTTATAAATTCAGTCAGACTTTTCAAAGATTTATGCTTTAAGCTGGGAGGTATGAGAAATTAAGTTCCTGCTTCAGGGGCTTAGATGGGAGCAACACCAAGACTCATCCAAAGCTTGGGGCTGTTCAGACATAGTCTCTGTCCCACCTTTGAAGTTAAAATTGCTGCTAAAACTTGGTCTGAAGTGTGTTGGGAACTGACTTAGACCCATGTCTCCTCCCTTAGCCAGGTGCTTTTGTAGTCACAAGATGTGGGAGAGCCCACACAGCTGCAGAGTCTCTTTCTCCTCCCTCTGATGGGTCTGCTCCTGGCACTGAGCCATCAATGGAAAACTCATGTCCGGAAGTGCGGATTTTCACCCATTTCCACCAGCATCACTGTGATCTGCACAGACAAGTGGCTACAGCAGGCGACCTCTCCCAAGCTGTGCACACACTAAGCAGAGCAGGAGGAAACACCAAAAGCATTGGGAAAACACGTTCTGGGGACAACGTCAGACTGAGGGATCTGGGCACAAAGACCCAGTAGGACATGTCACAGGTGAGCTCTGAGTCACAACATGTGAACAGGCAAAGGGAGTGTGACAGCACCCTGTCCTCTCATGAGCACTGTGGGTGAGAGATTTAATGCTGCTAGAGCAGAAGATGGCCCTGCGTGCAGTTGAGCAGCCTTGATAGGGTAGGACTTTGTCAGAAATGGTAACTCAGACAGAAAAACACGCTCCCCTCTGGGCTGTGATGAACTCATATTTTGTTTGCTGGGCTGCCCCAGGCTCAGCTGGATGGGAACAACTCTGGAGTAAGAAGAGTTGTTCTGGTTTCACCTGCTACCATAGCTTCTGCCTCCCACACCTTGGGACATCCCATGTTGGGCTGTGGTTGTCCTCTCTGCCCAGGGCTGAGGCAGCTGCTCACAGCAGCATGGAGGAGCTGAGCTGCTCCTTGCAATAGCTGCCTTGTGACTGCCCAGAGGATTTCATGCTGTGGTGTCACTTCTGCAGCACCTTTCACCAATGATAAATTCCTCCAGAAACAGAGAGAAAATGACCCAGAAACATTGTTACACATAAACTCCTCAGTTATACTAAGTCCTGCAAACATCAGATAAGACCATAACAGAGAAAAGGTCACAGCAACACCAGCTATGTCATGAATAGCAGCAACAAGTAGCAGCCAGTGCCTGATTCAGTCTAAGGCTAGAAAGATGAAAAGATAGAAATGTTGTTGGCTTTAATCCTTTTGTAGTACGTTCCAGGCAGCTGTCAACCACTGAACATTCGAACAACCAGGGCCTCCCAAAGGGAAATAACATCTTCGGAATGGCCAGGCTCAAGAAAACACCACATCTTAGATGATGCATTGATGGGGAAAAATAAATTCAGAAGAGAATTTGGTGCTTTGCCGAGCAATGTCCTGCAGATAAGCTTGTACCAGTTCTTCAGTCACGCACTAATGATCTTTGGTTCATTACATGTTATAAATCACTCTGATGGATACAGAAAAGGGTAATAAATGAATAAATAAATAACAAACACTCTGTGGATAGTGCTGGTCATAGGAAGATGAATTAATCATAAACACTGTTTCCAAAGGCTATGACACGAATGAGCATTCCTTTGATATCAGCCGTGCTCTTCTTCCCACCAACTTGTTCTCAAATAAACATCCCAGTAAATATTTGTCTCCTTGCTCTGGACTTGCAAATAAAATGAGAAAGGCCACATCCCCTCCTGGCCTGCAGGCAGCCATTCCCTTAGGCCACTGCTGGATTTCAGGTTGGGATTCACCTCAGCTCACTTCAGTTAGCTTCTGGCTTGCCATCTCAGTCTAGACTGGTCTCTCTGGGCTCCCTTTGGGGTTACTTTTTGATTTGCCACCCTCCAGTACTTGCAATCTCTTTTACCGTTGCTCACTGTCTGTCACCCCCTGGTGCTTTCTTCCCTGGAGGGTGCCCTGGGCAGTTTTGCCACCGCACTGCAGCACAGCCCGCGCTGGGGTCCTTTCTGATGAAGTGCTTTCCGCCTCCATGCCCCAGGCTTATGGCACACAGTCCACCCACAGCCTGAGCCTTCGCCCTGCTCGGTGTGCCCCGGCACGGCTGGGCCATCGCAGCACACCAGATCTCACGCTGTGGAAGTGGCAGCTCAGAGCCACATCCCCTGCTCCTCTGGGGATGATTCTCCCAGGTTCTAATGGGGCCATTGGCAGGGGAAAGGGGCTGCTTTGCTGTGCCCTGCCCTGCCACGGCTCAGCCGGTGCCCTGCCCACCACCCGCGCTGTCACACAGGGCTGAGTGAGGCTGAGACGAGCCCCTCTGGGATGCAGCGATGGCTCTGTTGGACTCAGGATGAGCCTTTCCAACAGATTCAGGGCTGGTTCCAAAACCGCGTTTCCTCTTTCTGGTGCCATATGATTGCAAACGCTTATTTCATTCCCTGCCTGCTCTTCTTCATAGGTGAAGCCCATTCATTATTTTTAACTGTACACATAACTCTTCTTTATCTCTAAACCCTACTGTTCCTCCTGCACAGCCTGATTACATGACTGCGTGCACTCCTTCTCCTGGTAGCTTGCCTGAGCACAAACCATCTTGCTGCTCCCTTTCTATGTTTCCATATGCAGCAGCCAGATGCTCTGAGGAGGCATTTCTGGTGCGCGGCTCTGCAGCTGGTGTCTCATTCCTCAGGCTGCAGAGAGGCCACCACCAGGGCAGCAGCCTGCCCCAGTGACATCCATATCAAAACATCCTGCTTCCTGCAGCACGGTGTGTCACCTTGGGCACCTCTCACCTGCATTTGTCCTGTTTGATCTGGGGAATCCCTTGGCAACTCCAGCCCACAAGTGGCCCGGGATGGGCACCACACCTCAGCCTCACCTTCAAGCTGTTGCTCCCAGTATCAGCTTCATCTTTACCAGATTTGAAGCCTAAATTCTCATATGCTAAAGCCAAATGCTGTCTCCAAATGGTTTGAGCTCCTAGTCAGCTGTTTTCTTGAAAGCGGTAGGCTTCAGGCAATGGGAATGCTGCTGCAGATAAATGGTGCTCAAAGGGCTTGGGATCCTCTACTTGACCTGGAGTGTAAAAACCTGCAGGAGCAATGCCTTTTAGCAGAAAACTTGTGATGCTCTACCAGATAAATAGATCTGGTTACCTCCATATGTACAGCATTCCCTCTTCTTGTCCTCCATGTTAAGCACTGCCTTGAGATCACAGAGATGGAGGGTAGCTAATAAGAGACTTTATTGACTAATCTGAGGCAATCAGCAAGTTCTTAGCTTCCACTGCGGCTCATTTTCCCTAGATTGGAAATGAAATGGGTGGCAAAAGAACTGGAAGATCTTTTTAAGTGCGGTTCTGGCCTGCACAAATGTCTCTATAATGTGGATATTGCTGCGTATTGTTTCTTAATAGGCGTCTCAATTAGTTCTGCTGAGTACAGCACAGTGGGAGAACTGGTTTTATCTCCCTGCCTCCAGCCTTGATTTTAGCTCAGCCAAAGAGGGCTGTCCACTGCTGTTTCCCAGCACAGGGCTTGAGGAAGCATTGGTAAAGAGAAAGCACAGCTGCAGGAAGAGAGGATGGAGGACCAGATACCATACTCAATGGTCTCAGCTGCCACAGCCATGTCTTCTCTAGCTGGCACCACAGCACTCCGGGCTGTAAGAAACATGCTGGGCTCCTTCCAGATGAGATGCCACCATCAGTAACAACAGACGTGCAGGACTTTGTGATGCTTGGTTTAAATCCCAGCCTCAGAGACGCCTGTACAATCCCCTTGCTTTTGCTGTGACTTATGAGATGCCTGGGCAGGAGTACTCGGTGTAACAGAGCAGCACATTCATGGCTGGATGTGGAAGAAGCCAGTTTCTGGCAGGCAACGAGGTTCTGTTTGGTGAATGCAGAAAAACCTCTAGATTGCAGGCACGACTCTGAAACTTGCACCTTCAGGCCTGGAGCATAACTGGGTGGTATGAATGCACTCATTATTGCAGGCGACAAAACTGTGCTCTAAGAATCACTGCAACTGGGATTGCCCTTGTCTGTCCACCTTGAAATGGTGCAGCCCAGAACACCTTTCACTCTGCCCGTCCAGAAAAGTGTTTCTACAGATCTGTGTGTTATCGTCTGGATTCCAGACTAGACTTGTATTTTCAGGTCCTGGAGGCCTGGTTGTCTTTCCTCAGCCTGTCTCCTCTGCATGACCCGCAGTGGTTCAAGAGGGCAAGCACCCTGTTCATGCATCTTTAGCAGGCACCTCTTTGCTGTGTTGTTCTCTGAATGTATACCCACGAACTAATAATAAAGCCATCTCTTCATTCATTATTGTCTTTCTACCTGCAAAAAACAAAGTAGGAGAATAAATGGACATTTATGAGAGAGAACCAGCTTTACTGAGATTAATAGTAAATAATACGAAAATGGCTTCACACAGTGAAGTGGAAAGTATTGCAGGTGTTGGAAAATTCTATTACTTCAGTCAAGACTGGAAGGAACCCAGCTAATCTTAGGTCAGTCTGACAAGTGAATTTTTGAGCTGGTAGTGCAAAGTTTTGCATTCAAAGAAATAATGTGTGATGAGTC
The DNA here is from genome assembly GCA_013396915.1 of Stercorarius parasiticus. Lineage (NCBI taxonomy): Eukaryota > Metazoa > Chordata > Aves > Charadriiformes > Stercorariidae > Stercorarius > Stercorarius parasiticus. The sequence goes on from VWZL01003811.1 coordinate 2,301,986, forward strand.
CAAACAGGAGATCAGTGCAAAAGCATAGTCAAAACCAATCAAAAAAGGCTTACTTTGAGTGCTACCGAGGGCAGAACCTTACCCTCCTACAGACCTGTGTAAAAGCCTGGCACGCATTCACCTGGGATGGATCAGTCTCCTCGCCTCAGAGGAGGATGCCATGAAGATAGAAAAGGTGGAAACAAGAGCAGAAAAGATGGAGAGGCAGAAAGCATCCTACCCGACGACAAGGTACATGGTTGCCATGACATAATATATATACAAAAAAAACCTGAGGGACAGCAGAGAAACATCAGAGCATGCCAAGGTTCCCCCTTCCTTTTTTGTTGTCACCATGCCAGTTGTAAGACATGTTCAATGAGTTTAGAAAATAACACGTTAAAGGAGAACCTGGATGCTGTAAATGCAGAAACCACATGGATTCTGAGCACGTTGTACATTTATGTGGATAAGAAATCTCCTGTGACAAAGCTTTAGAGGATAAATTTAAGACTTCGAGGCATTATCCAATACTACTTTTCAAGTGCATAGTAGGCACTTGAACTATTTGACTGATTTTTCTCTGGAAGTTTTATGTTCTCTGCAAAGCACCCGGTACAGCCTGTGTGCAGGACAGGCACAGACTGCACTTTCTGCTGTGGGCAGGTTCGAGGGGCTGAGCTTCCAGGGAGCTCTCTGTAGATCATAATCTAACAAGTTTATGAAGAGCTGATGTAGCAATATGTCTGTAATTTGAGGTTGAGGGACAGTGACATCAGGAAATTGAGATTTGGGAGTTTAAACCAGCAGGGCTGAGGGGAGCAATCCCTGTATGGGTGTATGTGCACGGCTGGGCACAAGGGGACACTGGGTGGAATTTGTCTACCATTACTTGTGGCACTCACTGGCCTTGCTTCCTGTTGCCTGGAGAGGCAGGAAACCTGTCTGCTGGGCCTGTGGTACACGTGATCGTCCCCCTGTACTCGGCACTGGTGAGGACCCACCTCGGGTGCTGTGTCCGGTTTTGGGCCCCTCACCAGAAAAAAGACACTGAGGGGCTGGAGCATGTCCAGAGAAGGGCAACGGAGTTGGTGAGGGGTCTGGAGCACAAGTCTTGTGAGGAGCGGCTGAGGGAGCTGGGGGTGTTCAGCCTGGAGAAAAGGAGGCTGAGGGGAGACCTTCTTGCTCTCTACAACTCCCTGAAAGGAGGTTGTAGCCAGGGGGGGTCGGTCTCTTCTCCCAAGGAACAGGTGATGGGACAAGAGGAAACAGCCTCAAACTGCCCATGGGGAGGTTCAGGTTGGATACTAGGAAAAACTGTTGCGCTGAAAGGGTTGTCAAACACTGGAACAGGCTGCCCAGGGAAGTGGAATCACCATCCCTGGAGATATTTAAAAGATGGGTAGACATAGTGCTGAGAGACATGGTTTAGTGATGGTTTTGTCAGAGTTAGGTTGATGGTTGGACCTGATGATCTGAAAGGTTCCTTCCAACCCAGGCAATTCCATGATTCCATGATTCTATGTTCATGTATGTTGGTAGAAGTTGGATTATTCCTGGAATATTTTGCTGCTGGCATGTTGCTGTTCTCAAGTCAGGAGGAGAATCTCTTGTCTTAACAGCTCTGTGATTTTGCCCCCTAGTAGTCCTTTACCTACTAAGTTTCCCTTAGGAAACTCCTACTTGCATAGAGCTGCAGGGTCTCTGACTGAGCCCACAATCACAGTGTTGGAGCCCATAACTCAGACTAGTCAGATGCAGCAGTGGGTTTGTGAGATCTTTCTTCCAGAACCAGGAAGGAGCAAATAGAGAGTGTTTTCCTTTTCATCTTTGCAATCACCTCAGGTGATAGTGGCTTGTCCAGTTTCCATTGCCCCACCCAGGCGCCTTCAAGTTTCTTCTACCAGGGAGTTGTGGACTCCTTGGCCCCATTCTCTGAGACTGAGCGTTGGAGCCTGACCAAGACCTGGGAGAATATCTGTGCTGGGTACAGCTCCAGCCCTGTCCCTCTTCAGGACTCTTGACAGTTTCTGTCCATGGCCAGAGCACAGCAGAGCATGAAGGTAAACATCATATCATACCAGTAAGTGTGAATCCAATTCCAAATCAGCAGTTAAGGAGGGCATCCATTCTGCCACGCGAGAGGTGGCTCCACAGAGTACAGGAGGTCCTGCCAAGATCTTTTTTTGGCTGTTCAGTCAAAACTTCCCTTTGCCTAATTTTCCATTGCTCCTGGGCACAGTATGTGCCTTCTTGGAGCACCCCAAATAACCCTCGCTTGCTACCATTGAGTTATTGTTTCATTTAAATGATATTGGAAGCTCCTTCAGCCCCAGCCAGGGAGAAAGGCTTTCCCTCCTTGCCAGGGGACTATGTAATACAACAGTTTTCTGCCAGTACTGCTCCATGGGGGCCAGGGGAGAAGCAGGAGGGACATAATGTGCTTTCCACGAGGGAAGCCCGTCCTGTCAAGGTCTGCTGGGGCTTGCTCTGCCGTTGGCATGGTTGCCTCTCCCAAGTTGTACAGAACTTTATGATAAAGTCAGACAGCTGGATGAAAGAGCACAAATACCCTAAACTTAAACATGCTATTGAAAAGCTGAAGGCAGGACATAAATAACTGCACTCTCACTTTCATGTTTATCATACAATTGTAACAGGACCATATTTGGAATAAATATTCCAATATTTGAATGCAATGTGATTGGAGTTTATCTGTTGTTATGTTTTGAATAAATACTCAGAAAACATTATTTCGGATATCCCCCTCTTCTCACTTTTCCCAAAATGAGGTGGAGCTAGGCGGTTTGGACACTGCTCAAGTTGTCTTTCATGTTTTCAAAAGCCCTAAGTCTTTCCCTGAAACTGAGCTCAGCACAGTTCCTGAAGCATCCAGGAGGCAGGATCCATGCAGGGCTGGGGCTTGTTCTGCCCCAGCCAGTGGCTGGTCCTGCCCTGCACACCAGCCCAGGGCACCCCCGGAGGGATGGCCACCCTGCTCAGCCACCGCTCCTCCTCTCCAGAGGCCCTCACTAGGTAGGTGACTTCAGCTGCTCACGCTGTGGGAGGGGATGGTGCAGCTTTCCCGTGACAACGACAAGGGACCAAAGCAAGGCCATGGCAGGACAGGAACATGGCAGCTGCTCCATCCAAAGCGGGAGGGAGGCAGAGCACCCTGACTCGCTCTCTTCTTCATGGACAAGCTCCCACCTCTGCCTGCCTGTGGTTCGTGGACTGACTCTCACCATTACAGGGTCAATTCCAGGGCCATCACCTCTCGACTACAAAAGGAAACACTAGTGCCATCCCCCTAGGCTCCCAGAAGTGCTGTTTCCTGTCCGCATTGCAGTGGCATACCAGTGCTTAGGTGATGGATGAGACCCTTTGAGAGGCTCTTGCTCCCCTGAGTGTCTGGAAGGTGTAGGTTGCCATTATTGGCCTCTTTTCTAGAGTCTCTAATCTGTAAAGGGGGACAGGATCTCACTGCCCCTCTGGGCTTTCCATGAGGGCAGCAGCTGATTCCTGCAGCCCAGGCTGCAGCCGCCTCCAGCTCAGCTGATGCTGTGCTCTCAGGGCTGATGTCAGGAGCAGCAGTTCCACTGCTGAGATGAATGGCAGGGTAAAATGATCAGTATAGTTCACACTAGTGTCCTTCAGCCTGTTTTGGATCCTCTGGATGTCCTCATGGTCCCAGTCCTCACCTGCAAAGCATCCTGTAGGTTTGGGTAGAGCTCTCTTGTAACTGCTTGCTGGTACCCGTGGGGTCCTGCTACCCCCAAGAGATTGCTGTGCTGGAACCATGACCATGCAGGAGCTTTGAACCAAAAGAGGTTGACCTTCCTCCCAGAGACCTTGAACCTAAACAAAGCCACAGTTCCTTCAGGCCCCTGGAGCAGACCGGCGGAACCTCGCTAAGGGGACACACCTTCACTCAGCCTGAGTTATGGAACAGGCAGGAATTTCCAGGGTCCTTAAGCTGTCTTCTGTCAAATTATTCCATTAGTCAGACACACATGAGAGTATCCATGATGCAAAGTAACCCAGGGTGGTGGCATCAGGCTGCTGATGACCTGCAGAAGCCCAGGCAGGTGTCAGCATCTCCAGCAGGATGAGAGCTCAATGTCAGAGCACTGTGGTGTTCGTGCTAAGGGTTTGTGTGTTGGGGATGGCTCAGTGGGGACGGCAGTGTTCTGCTTCTGCTGGAGCACAGAATTTGTCAGCTGATACTTTTCAAACCATGAGAAGCCCATTGAGCATGTAGTTTCCAGAGCTTGGTGGCACTGGGGGCTACAAGGACCCAAGACAAGGCAAACTTTGTTCCCATGAGATCCTGGTACAGAAATTGTTTTTTCCCTTTGAGTTTTAATAATGTCAAGGGCGAGAGGTCCCCAGCACTGCCAGCCATGATTGGGTGAAGCATAAAAACTTGCCCAAAAGCTTTGAGAAGGATGTAACAAAAACAGAGGATCAAGTCATCTACAAGGTTATCTTTACCCTCAAATCAGTGTTGTTGACTGAAGTTGTGATTATACACATTTGTAAGAAATTAAAATTGGTTAACGTGTGGAGACTGGTCTGCACCAACACTATGAATATATATATATATAGGTGGAGGACTGGTGTTGCCATCACAGAGTTTGCTTAAAGAAAGAGAATGTTTGATTAATACAGCTTACACGCATTGTGGTGGTCATCACCAACAGCCAGCTAAAGTGCTAACGCAAAGCTTGACCAACGCTGTTCACCAGTGAAATCACTGGGGGCTCTGCAGACTCACGTGGGCCAGCTACAAAGTCCTGCGTGACAATGTTGCTCCTGGGGTGCTTTTACTCGGTTCTGCTGGCTGAGTTTTGTTCCAGCCTTTACAAACACAGTTGATTAATGCAGTGGTACCTTGTTAGGACAATGTGAATTTGATCAGAGGTTGTATCCAAGGTTATCTTTCCTGGGGAAATGCAGTGTTATAAAGTAGCGTTTCCCGTGACATTCCCTTTATTTTCCCTTTCACTCTTACTCTTAGTAGATCAGATTTTGGCAGAGAACATTTTGCTTAATTCCATTTACTTTTAAAAACATGAGTTCTGCAATTAATTTTCGTCTTTCTATTGTCTCAGAAATGTTGGTCAACAGGGAGAATAATTAGCCTTCTGGACTAGATTTCTAGTGTACATCAGGGTACTGCACCGCACCGTGTTGCCAACTGACTCCCAGGCATGGGTTGCATTAGATAGGAAATCAAATCTAAGGGCATGGCGTGTGGAAACTCATGATGTTTCCCTCGCACGTTTGCACAATCACCAGCACACATGTGTACGTACCACTGCCAAGGCATTCACGCAAACATTCTCACTCTTACATGGACTCTGTCACTCGCAATAAGGCACATGCTTGTGCTCAGGCAAACACCGCGGGGGTCCCAGCGCTGCTGACATGGCGTGCTCCTGCCCTAGCACCCGCACACTGACACGGGCCTGCCGTCACATGCCATCACAGTGTTTCTTCTCTAACATTTTGGGCTTCACACAGATGGGCCACAGGGTGCTCTGCATTCTTGGGATTGATGGAAATGCCATCTCTCCAGAGCTTGAAGCATAAATCTTCATCAGCCCCAGTGCTTGCCAAGCTGTCCATGCCGCAGGGAGCACAACCTATGGATCAGCAAACGGTTCACAATCTTTTATCATGTCTTCCTTTCTGCTGTCTCCATGGCTACATCCCCATTCACTTTGTGACTGGGAACACCGGGGTACAGAAATCTGTCACTCCCTTCTCCCAAGTGCCACTGTCCCTTTGCCAGATGCCCACCTTCTTCCACACAGAAGACACTGCAGGTGTGACACCAGCCCCCTCTTGCAATACTCTTGGATCTGGGCACAGTCCCCACGCAGCTCTTCGTTGCTCTACGTGCAAGCTGGGGGCATTTGGAGCAGTCCTCTTCCCTGGGTTCATATCAACAGTCAAGTGCTCCATTTACACAAGTTCTTAATATTTAGCTGCCCTTTTTTGAAACCCCATTTTCACCTCTCAAGAGGAGCAATATGAAGAGGGAGGGGAGCAGCCAGGGTGGACAGAAAGGATTGTCCCCTGGGTCTGTTTGTTTGTGATCCCCACTGCCCTAGGAAAAGGTGCTCCAGTACATCTTCTTCCTTCGTGAGGTCCTGCACTGAGTGTGACTCAGCCCCTGCAGGTTCGAGCTGCTCCTAAACACGGTGCTCCTTCACTTGGAGCAACTAACTCAGAACAGCGGGTTGAATTTGTTGACACATCTCAGAGAGATCTCACTGATTAATGTGCTGAATCTCAAACACAGGCTAAGAGCATGAAATCCCTAACAGGGGTTTAGATGAGAGATAACATAATAATATACAGAACTCTTGGAAACATTTTCAAACCATGTAATGTCTATATTCTTAGTGTTCCTGACAGTGCTAATGGAACCAGCTAGTTGACAAGATCTCCTCTGTATTCAATTCCCTGATAGCTTTTAAACCCCTTTTCATATAGATGTGGTTCTTCCAGCACCATTTGAATCTTCCAAGCCTATAGGAACTGGGATCTCGAGCTTAGCAATTCACTGTCGCTGCTCCCTGCTCTGTGATCAGGGACAAAAGGCTCAAGAGGCTGCCCTGAAAGAGATGCCCTTGCAAGAGGCAGGGAGGGCTCAGTTTTACCGGTGGAAGGGAAGATGACACAGGCCAAGAGGACGATGTAAGCTTTGCATCTCTGTTCTGCTTCTCAGCAGCATGGAGAGGGGAGTGATGAAATGCTGTTTGAGTGGTCAAGGCAGGTTAGGGAATGCTTATCACTTTGCCTCATCCTGCAGGGAAAGGCATAAGAGAGAGCAGAGTGTGCAGTGATTCATTAAAAAGCTCTGCTTCCCGCTGTCAGAGCCTTACATGGTGTATAAGCTTACGCCTGTTGCCTTAATCCTTTGAAGATGCTGGGTCAGTTTTTCCTGTTCATCTGGCTTTAGCTGCACGCGCTCTTGGTGCATTGAGCTGCTGAAGTTTCCTGAGCTCCCTGAGGGGGCAAAGGCAAGGTTTCAACTTCTGCTACTTATTTAGTCTGTGTTTCGTGCTTCATTTGTAAAGGGAACAACAAAGCGTAGATGGTGCCCCTGCCTTTTCCCACCAAGCCCCACATGTGCCCAAGCCATCATATTTACTCTCTAAAGGATTCACGGGAGGCAGCTCTGGGATTTCATGCTGAAGCAGTCAGGAATATTTTCTCTGGGTTGTGAGGCAGCGAGGGGGAAGGTTCCCGAACCCCCCTCCGAGTTCTGGCAGTGGTGCTATTAAATGAGCTGGAAAAGGGCCCTTCCCAGCAAGGGCTGTGCATGTACTCACAATGGCATGTGCTCTCAGGAGGGGAGAGGTCCCCATTCAAACCCCACATGCAGCTGGCTCCAGAGCCCACCGCACCTTCACCTGACTCGTGTGCAGGTCTCCACTCCCACTCTGATTTTGTCTGCTTTATTTTGCTTGCTTCCTGCCTTTGGCCTTCCTGCCCCCATCTGTGGACAGATCCCACCACAGGGCAGGCTCAGCCTCAGCACCTGCCCTGTGAGCCTGGCAGGTCTCACCACCTCAGTCTCCACCCCAGGAGCACCCAGTGGAAAGGGGAAGAGAAAAAACAGGGTGGGGTTTTGAGGATTTTGGACTACGGTTACCTTTGCTGGCACGGGACAGAGACCTACCGGCAGTGAACCCCATGAAAGCAGAGTAAGATTGCTCTGGGAGCACAGACCCTCAGGAGCAGCCTCCAGAGGGGGATGCCAGCCTGGCTCTGGCTTCCCTAACTTGAGCTGTGTTCTAGGCTGTGCTCTCTCTTGCTGGTAAAAACATGGAGCACAGGTCTTCAGGTCAAGGCATGGATCACCAGCAGATTTTGGGAATGTGAGGCAGCTGTGAACGAGTCCATGAAGGAGGGAGCACCAGGGCCAGAGCCAGCTTCTCCCCCAGCCGGCCCAACAACTCAGCTGTGAGGGGAGGGTACCGAAAAGCAAGGGCAGCCATCACCTCCTTGTACAGCACAGAGGCTACTGCCCCAGCACAGGCTGTCCACCACGGTCCGTCACACACTTCGCATCTGGCTGAGGCTGGAGGGACCTTGGAGGCTCGCTGGGTGCCAGGGCAGAGCTCTGCTGCTGGGGTCGGGGAGCTGCTGACATCGACTACAGCCTAGGCTTGCCCTCCTCCTCTTCCCAGCCCCAGCCCTTCCTGCCCCCAGCCCCACAGTGACCCGCGGCAGCTCTCAGGAAGGCATTTGTGAGCCCATTGCCAGTTCCAGAGAACACTTCACACTGCCAGCAGCATCCTCTGTACTATGTCCCGTCATACGGCTGTCTGTGGGCAGGTCCCACCACAGGGCAGACTCAGCCCCAGGAGCCCCCTGACGTGAGCCTGGCAGGTCTCAGCACCTCAGTCTCCACCCCAGGAGCACCCAGGGGAAAGGGGAAGGGAAAAAACAGGGTGGGGTTTTGAGGATTTTGAGGGATAACTTGGGAATAATTTGGATGCAGCCAAAGCAGGTATATAACAACACAGTTCTTCTGGGACCAAAGGAAGAAAAATAGTTTACAAACTCTGAGGTCGCACTACCCGCACGTGAACCTCCGAAAGCAGCAATTAGCTTTTTGTGGCCTCTCAGCTCCCTTTCCCTGCCCAGCTTCCCCGCCGGTTCTCTGCCACTTGCCACGGTACAACCTCTGGTTTATGCCAAACTTCAAGGTGTGCTGCAGTTTATTTAACAGCCAGTGACAGGAGGTTTGACTTCTCAAGTGGTGAGTTTTCTGTGTTATTGACAGATAACATCATGGTTTAATGTTTTTTTCCAGTTTTTGGAAATTTTGTGGAATGTGGAGAATGGAACCTAAATTTGCTAGACCAAATAATCCTTGTTTTTCCTAACAGAATAAGCACCATATAAAATATACTAGTGACAGTCTTCCAGGTCCCCTCTGCACAGGTCCAGTGGCACTTCACACCACCAGGTAGCTGCCTCACAGCAGGGTTTGGCCCTCTTAGCTTCTTCCTGGAGCTCTGAATGCCCTGTGAGACATTGCCCCACGCAGTCAAAGTCAAAGGTACCCTGTACTTCACTGGCCCTCTTGATGGTTCCTCGTCAGCTATGCATGATTAAAAAAGCATGTGATTTCTGAAACATTATTTTAGGGAGAGCAACAATGTCTCAGCAGTCGCTGTACTGCAATACTGCAGCTCTTTTCCTGAGTTCAGGCGACGCTGAGAGCTGATCCTCAGGCAAGCAGGCACAGGCTGGCCAATGTAAGAATTGCTCCCCAATAGTGTTTACCTGCAATCCTTCCAGGGCACAAGGAGACTTTCTGCATTTCTGGATAAACCCTAGGCTGCTCTTTTCAATTAAACTAAACAGTGCTGCCAACCAGTTCCAGCCAAAAGCAGAGTTCCATTGCACGTTGGTTGGTCAGCATGGTGTGGTGGAAATGTGAGGCTATTTTTCCTCTTCATAGACACATGCCTTACTGGTTTTGGTAGAAGTTTGTTACCTGCAATTCTCCTGATTAAAGAGACAGGAAATTAAGTAACAATAATTAACACAATTTACCAAACATCGAGTACTTGAAGCACTACTGTTGCTGCTGTGGTGATGATCTCAGCCATAACAGGAGGGAGCTTTGTAGAAATCACACTTTTGATTAGATGAATGGTATTTGATCTTGGTTTTAGTTGATCTTGTAGTATTGGCAATTGGCTGCCACATACCAGCATGGAGCATGCCCTAGGGAAGTGGGCTTCTGCTCCAGACTGGGAGTTCAGCAGCTGGAAGTCATGGGGAAGACTGGAATGCACAAGTCCATCATAGGACAAGTATAACCCACCAATGTAACGTCACCATGAAAGAGGAAAATACAATGCCCAGATGCCTCAGGATGGCTCCTCCCAGCAGTGATAGGGAGAAACCGGTGCCAGGGAGCCCTGGAGAGACCATGTCTGGAAAGGTGCACGTAGTTCTGGTTGCCTGCTTCAGGAGAGCCACATTCATTGCTCTCTCCACTAAGTCTGGGGTAAATACCAGGGATTAAGAAAAGCTGTTCTTGGCTCTTTAAGCTAAAGATCTTTGCTGGCAAAAGAACAAATGGGTATAAACTGGTCATTATGAATTTAATCTGAAAATGAGGAAATACAGTCTGAAGCTCAGGAGCGAGATACAGGAACAGTCTTCCCTATGAACAGCAGAGACTAACCACACGCTACTGTCTGTGGGGTCAGGTCCAGCGAACTGCAGCTTGGTGGTTCCTTGTTCGCACAAGCTCCCGGTGCCAGGTGCGATCTGCCTTGTGCATAGGGACTGCTGGGGCAGAGGAGCTGAGCAGAGCTGAAGCAGAGGCGGTGGTTATCAGCCCTTCCTCTGAAATTTTCTCTTCTCTCCAGAATGGTCTGTTTGTTTTGCTCAGTCTTTCATCTCCCAGGACACACTGAAGTCCCATTTTTTTGCAGACTGGGATTTTCTGGGTGCTGAGAAGAGGCGCTGCTGCAACATGTGCATGCAGACAGAGAGGGTTTGCTAGATGCTCATGTTGTAGCTCTCTGTGCCTCAAAAATAGCAAACATTCTCTCAGAAGTTACCCCCAACCCAATCCCTGTACCACGCAGTCCCATAATGATCTTTCTTAGGGCAGACAGCATATGTCTGCCACATACAGCTCCTGCAGCTGGTCATCCCGGTTCCTCCCTGGGCAGCCCAGCTGTGCTCAGCCCCAGGGAATCCCAGCTCCTCTTCCAGGCAGGGAGAAAAGGATGTGCAGAGGGCTCAGTAACTGGGGGTGGATAGGGGAGAGACAAGCACAAACCCACACGGGAACTCAGTAAATCCTTCCTATCACGCACCCAAAGCAGAGGCAGGAGCATGCTGAGATGTGAGTTGGGGGAAAGAAGGATGTGTTTGTTGCACATTAGCGCAGGATAGTGACAGCTTCTCTCATACTGAGCAGCTTTTAACCCCCCTTTCCTGTTGAGACCCAGCACGTCTCCTCACACAAGCACTTGGCAAGGGGGAGCAAGGAGACCTCACAGCCAGAAATCAGGCTGGTCCCCCAGGACTCTGCCAATGTGCCCTTATTCATGAGCAAAGAGTTTAAACAACTATCATTTGACTTGGCTATTTGTTAGCATTCACATTGTGTGACTGATAGTTTAAATCATCTGCCATTGTTTCTGTTCCCTAACTGGATGGCTTTTAAACAGGGAACCCAAAAATACACTCTGGTAAGAAGTATCAGATGAATATTCACATGGGATTGACTTTGCATGCTTCTGCCTTGCAAACACTTGCCCCAGCATGGAGCTGTCATGCACGTGCTCACCAGGAACCCCAGCACTCCCAGAAATCCCAGCAAGCTGGACGTCAAGCCACGCTCAGCACACATCTTGGCAAAGCTCCTGTTCTTTACTGTGTGACTGGCTCTGGGGGGTACTGAGAGACTGCTCCGAGCACCGGGGGGTGAGGTCCTCTTCAAAGTTTGACCTGTTTTATTTGTGAGCTTTGTGCTCTCTTCTGCACATGTTCCATTGGAGGAAGTGTGCCTTCAGGTCCTTGCTGTGAGCTCTGTACTGGACAACTGCTGCCATCACAACTCATGTCGCTGTACAGGTTACAGACTGTCTGGACCCTCTGACTCTTCCCCTCCACCTCCTTCCTCCAGGTTGCCAAGCAGAGGTGGAGATCATGGATCTAGCAAAGCATTCATGGTCATGGCTTCTGTCTGGGCAAGGAAGAACCGTGGTTAGCAGCCCTGCGCAAAGTCTGGTGAATGCCACAGCCCCTTCTCTCACAGAACGTTCAGCCCTTCTGCAAACCATCTCTTGGCTGGGCACAGGTGTGGACAGCAGAGGGGAGGAATGCAGTGCCTCCACGACCATGGGCTATAATGGCATCTGCAGTGGAGAACGGGCTCAGTACCTCTTGCTACTCTGCTCATTGCCTGGAGACCGCAAAAAGGATGTGGAAGGAAGATGCAGCCATGGGGCAGTGACTTGCACCCCAAAGTGTGTGCCAGGCACCCTGCTCTTCTCACCACCTATCATCTGCATTTGAGAATGTCTCAGTCTGTCTCTCCAGAGGCATTCTGGAAACAGGAGCTGGTACCTGCTGCAGCTCTCTGAGTCCTTGCAGGGGAAACGGGGAACCAAACATTGCTGGGCAGTCTCAATCAGGTGATGAGTGCTGCTGTGGGTGCAGGACGAGGAGGCTACCTGGCCTCCAGACCAGACATGGTGCAGAGCTCCTCTCCACGTGTAGCGAGGAAGCAGCGCAGTGCCGGGCTCAGGCACACTGTCTTTCCAAGGAAGTGCTTTGCAGGTTCCTGGGAACTGCTGCATAACCTCTTCAGGACGGGCTCTGCTCACGCTGAGGAGCGTGTCTGTCAGGCTGCCAGGGAGCGCAGCGACGGGGACTGACACCGGCTGGCAAGGAAACCTCAAGCATCTCCGCCGGTGTATCTAGTGACCGGAAAGCCATTTCAGGAGCTTCCTAGAGCAGGACGGGGGTCCTGACCACACACGGCTGTCACCAGTGGGACTATCTCCTAATTCAGAAGTGCTTTGACCTCCAGATGGGTTTGGGCCAACCAGGCAGGATTTGGGTGAGAAGCTGCTGGTGAGGAGGGCAGGTAAGCACAGAGCCCACAGCTGAATGGCTCTTTGCTTCACATCTCTCCTCAGCTGCCTGGGAATTTGGAATAATAATTCTACAAGAAAGATTTCAGATCCCCCTGCCTCCCACTAAGGAGCCCAGGCACATCTCTGTCAAGAGCTCACTACCCAGGTGCTTATTAGCTCAGGGAAAATCAGCTTGGTCTCAGCCTCACTGCCACAAGAGCCCCCCTGTGGGTGCAGCGCTGCAGGGTCACTGGTCCCCCAGCCTGACAATATCCCCCAGCACCTGTACATCGCAAAAGAAGCCCAGCAACCTCGAAGAGAAATGCTTGGCAGCTGTTAATCCCTTCATGTCTCCACTGGCCACACTGACTCCAGCTCCCTCCTGATGGCCTGCCACTAGCAGTCACTCAACATCTGGCAGGCGTGACTTTTGGCTGAAAGGGGCCCCTGCCATGGTTTGTCCCCTAGTCCTGCTGCAGGGCTCTGGTGGGCTCATTCACAGCCCAAGGCAGCCACCTCCTCTGCCTGTCCACAAGGCTGTCTGCATTGCAAATCACTGCCCATGCAAATCACTGCCAGCTGCACCTCCCAGCACTGTCGGGATGCTACCAAGGAAAATCCCCTGGTAGCAGGAGCAGCAGGAGCAGGAGGGTCTGGGCTGCTCTATCAGCACGGGATGCCCCCAGCAGCTGCTGCGCAGAGGGTGCGACTGAGATACAAACCAGCGAGGGAGGCTGGAGGAGCGGCCGAGCGGCCCCTCGAGAGGCACCACACAGCTTTCGCTTTGTGCTCCAGGATGACGGGGTTCCCACCGCTGGTTCCCACAGCACAAACCCTGCTCGAGGGATCTGCGTCTTGCAAACTCTGCCTGTGGTGTATGCTAAGGCACGTTTCACTTGCCAGAAGGACTCAGGGCAAGTTTTATATCCTGAGTAGTGCTGGGGGGGCCCTCAGGCAGGTGATTCCCAACCCCTGATGGGTTCATGCTCATGGGGTGGACCTCTTGACAGAGCTGGCTGAGCATCCCATCTTGGAAACTCAAGGGAAGAATTTGGAGCAGAACACTGCCAGGTTCTGGTATCAAATCACCCCTAAAGGGGATTCAATCTCCTCATTCCTGCAAGCGTCTCACTGGCCTGGTAAGAGGGAGGGTCCCATGGACCTTTGATTCTCCACAAGAGGAGGCTGGCCCATCTCAGTGCAGGAGAAGTCTCACAGCCAAGAACCTGGAGCCCAGCTACATTTGAAGGACGGGGTCAGGACCAGCCCCTTGCCCCAGTCTTTCCTGCTGCCAGTGTGCATCGGTAAAAAGGATAATGTCCAGATGGGCCTCTGCAGGAGGGGCTGAAGATGGGTCCTACCTCACGGGACTGCCCACCGCATGTCTGGCGCAGGTCCTCCAAGGGGCTGCAGGACTGATCTGTGTGGTTCCCCACTCAGCTGAGTGGGCATTGTGAGCAGATGGCAGCTGAGAATGTGACGCAGATCTAAGAAAATCAGGGAAATACAAATATTTGTGATATTAGAAATAGCTACAAAAATATAGACCAATAAAAGCCATGATTAGGATTATAATAAGAAATGCATTCCAGAGCTGCCACTGTGTCTTAGCTTGCTTGGGAAGCTGGCATCTTGATCTGCCTCTTCCAGGACTGGTTTTCCCCGGAGGATTGCTTCAACTACGTCTTTCCTGTGTCTATTGTCTGAGATGTCCAACCCTTTCCCCGGAGACGAAAGAGGAGGGACATGAAGTGGAGACTTCAGAGGAACAGTGTCCATGCTCATCTGAACTTGAACGTCCCTTCCTGTTTTCTTCTCCCATGTACAGGCTTTCCTTTTGGAGAGCAGATCTGAAAAAGAGACCTCCCAGCCAGGGCACAGTGAGTCAAGAGTATCTTTTTTGCAAAGCCTGCTGCTTTTCACTCTGTCTCACATTGGACTTCCTGGCTATATTTTAAATAATGTTGTATTTAAAGGCCCTTTGTCTTTATGGGGTACTAATGAAGAAAAGTGCAGCTTGGTAGCTCTGTTTCAAAGCTCTGGAGGACTCCCAACCCCATCACATTGGCTGTAGACTTAAACTTGCTTTGCTTGTTGCAGTCACTGGAAATACAGTGGGATACATAGACCAAGAATGACATAACTAGTGGTGAAACTGGGAAAAAGGATTCTAAATTCACCAGTTCGGGCTGTAATCATATGCCTGTTTATGTGGCCTGGGGAACTGTGTGCTTCAGAGGTCTGAATGAATTGTCATTGCATCCCCATTGCTGACCTCAGAAGTTGTTAACAGCACTGCTGGGGAGCTGATCGGCAGGGATTCAGGTTCGCTAAAGACAAATTACCAACATTTTCATAGCAGCAGACACAGCTAGCAGAGCAGGCTGCAGTTAGGGTGACAAGAATGCACCAGGAGATGTCCCTCAATGGGCCAGACCAGATTCCAGTGCACAGCACCAGGACTGGTGAGCTGGGAGCAATATGCTGCCACATCCTCACCTCAGATGGACACAGTGCTCCTGATCCCCATTTTCTGTAGTAGGTGACAAGTGCGGTCACATGCAAGGTGCTACAATTGCAGGTTTATTGTAGGGATGCATTGTACGGACCAGGGGTGCTTATCTCTTCCCTGGGCACCAGGTAGCGCAGTACACGCCAGATGCTGGGAAATGGCTGTGTGACTGCTATATTGGGCTGTGTCTGCCTTTGTGTCATGTTCCTGCTGGAAAGCACTGGGCTCCACAGCACTGCAGTGGGAACATGGTTGAACTGTGTTATTAAGGGCCTTTCTAGAGCAGTCTGGAGCAGAGATGCAAAAGATATGAGATACACAAGTACACAATTGAGCATAGCTTCAGCTTAGCCCCAGCCACTGGCCTGGAGCTGATGGCCCCAGTCCAGCAGCCTTGTCAGTCATCACCACCACCATCCAGTGCTTAGAGACTTGGGACGTTCACTGATGCTCGACTCGGGTCAACAGTACCTGTGGTGCAGGCAGGTATTGTAAAACGCAGGTAGGCACCCCATGCTGATTGCCATTTGCTGTCCTGCCAGAGTAGGTGTTGGAAAGCCCAGTCCACTCCTTCTCTCGGGGAGATTTTCCAAAGATACTGGTATCTGCAAGAGCAGGTGGTTCTTGTTTCATACTTGCCTGATTACCACTGGGGCAAAAGCGAATAGTTCAATGGTTGCACAGAGTAGTCGCCCTGCATGGGAAGCAACAGCAGCAGTGTAGGAGATGACAACTGTGTGTGACTACAGGGCAAGGTCATGCAGGACCAAATTTGACATTGTCTCTAAGGACCAGCACCATTCTTAGCAAGGCTGTCGTCTCCAAGCAGGAGGAGACTGCTGCCAGGAGCTGGCTGTTCTCAGACTCTTAGCAGTAGCAGTATCTCAAGGCTTTGGAGATACTGCTACTGCGCATCTAAATAATGTTAAGTGTCACCTGCTGTGGACCATGGTCCTCTTGTGCTAAAAGCTTATAGCTTTTAGATTCTGAGCAAATAGATTCTGAGCAAAATCATTAACTTGCAATTTTAGCTAAAACCAAGTAGGAAGGTCAATAGGAATAATCTAAATGGTTTTCATAGATCTTTCCACGGTCCTTGAGGTATTTAATGATGTCACAAAGTTTTATGTTAGGCCAGAGAAAAATGTCAAAGGGAGAAGAATGAATGGAAATGATTGAAGCTGAGAAGCTGTATTATCTTCTCTGTCCAAATTCTCAGAGGTAATCACAGGCATGAGGCAGCTGGTCCAGCTAACCAGGCAGTAGCAAAACTACGGCAAAGTTGGCTCTAGTCTACCTGGAAGGAAGGTGAGAAAACATTTCTTGCCATGCTTGTACTACAGCACCGTCTCATTATTTCTTATCCATGCTGATGCTCTACTTTGTAGGTGCAGCCCTGCATTGCACCTCATGAAGAGAAGTTTTTGACACCTGTGGGCTGCCAGTGTGTGCTTGATACTTGAGAGGTAAAACATGGGTGCTTGAAGCCTCCTTCTGTTGGGCTTCTAAACATTGTTCTACGCTTCTCACTCTTTTCTGCACTATTTGTGTTGCATTATTCTTTATTTACTTGCTCCATATACAACCTGCAGTCAAAATACATTGAAGCAATTGGTTTTCTTTTACTTTTTTCCCTGGGGAGGGGCAAGTTCCTTGAATTCCTCTCAATTGCAGCTCATGTCAAGATGCAGGCACTTTCACAAGCAGAAAAAAACAAGTTTCTTTCTTTTCTTCCAGGCTGTAGTAACAGATTTTTTCTTGGTCATTTGGTGCGCAGCCAAGAAGGGCTGGGAACTGTGCACCACAGCAACCCAGCAGCGGTGATGCCTCCTCTGCGTGCTGAGGGCAGTGATTGTGTTCAACAACAGGCAGAGAATCAAGCAGAGCTTTGGGTACCGCTCAGTTCATTTCAACAGTTCTGCACTGCTTTTTGTCAGATCTTACTGCTGCTCTTCATAATGCCATGGAACTGCCTTCCGGAGGACAACCTCTGTCTGCAGAGACTTAAGAGTATATTCCAACTCCAGCATGCAGGATGGGACGCTGTAGGCACTGGGAGGTAGAAGTGCATGGATGTATTCAGGATCTGGAGAAAGGAAACTCAAAGGGGTTGGCCATCCAGGACATGGAGGTGGGACTGAGGCAGGCAGCCGGCAAAGGGAGGGGTTGTGGGACATGCCTGCCATCTTGTGTTCCCAGAATTAGCTAGTGCCAGGAATGTACCGATGGTCACTTCCATCATGTGTACTGGCTGTCCCCTTTGTCACTATGGTAATGGTGAAAACCCTCTAGTAAATCTGTTGAGAGATACTGCTTTTTCCAAGCTTGAATGGCTTGTCCCCCCAGTCAACCCGTCCTCCCACACTCAGATGTGTTTGCCTTTCAGAGACATTAGTGAGTCTAATTGAGGACAACTTTATATAATCTTCTTAGCCAATAGTTTTCCTCTGGGAAAAAAAACAATTCCTTTCTGGAAAACACTGGAAATAAGCACATACTGCTCCAGTGAGGTATGAGCAGTCTGCAGCGTGGAAGTAAGGTTTCCCTTGTGAGCGCAGCTCTGTTTGCTCACAGCACACACCAGCGCAACGCAGCTGGCAGGGCCTGCCCTTTTCCTTGGCCCCACGCACCATCCAGAACAGTTTGCCTGTGTCAAGTTTTTTTAGTAAAGACTGTCCCATTTTTCATCATCATTCCCCCCAGGGATTCACTTATCACATCCTTTAGGTGACGTTTTTGTCACTTGCTTGCACCTTTGAGCACACATGCTCAAATCAGCATTAGTAATAAGCAAAACTATTCCTTCCAAAACAGAAACTCATTCTTGTCAAGATTCCCATCTATAAATATCTCTGAAAAGGACAAGAAAGTTTAGCTTGGCATGAAAATGTGGGTACCATGAGGAATGCCAATTTTCAGTGCTACCAGAATGGGCCCCACAATAGATGCATACCATGGATACATACGTCCTGCCCAGAATACGTGCCTCTCCTGTGCCTGGCTGTGCACTACGACCTATAGATTGGGCATAGCTGGCAAGAAAAAGCCTGTGGAAAGCTGCAGAGTGCTTCAGGCAATCTGACTGGCAGGGCAACAGTGCACAAATTCCAGAAAAAAATGCCATCTACAATGAGGTAACAAGAATACGAGGCATTTGGATGTGAGCTGTACAGACCATGACAAGGGACACCCCCTATCCAGAGGAATTTAGCATCTCAGTAAACCCCATGTGGGAAGGGAAGCAGGCCAAGAAGTGACTTGCTGGAGAGGGACTTCCCTGAGCTGGTGGGTGACAAAGGCAGGTTCCCCAAGCATCAGTGCCAACCAGTGCTCCACCTCCTAAATTAGTTTCTCCAACTTGACATGCACGCACCACCCTCAGAAACTGGTGGTCCTACACATCTGCAGTCAGCGTGTTGCATTCTTGGCTACTTCTTGGTCTCCCCTTAAGTAGTCCTTGTATTCTCCATGGGACCCTTCCCCATCGTTGGGAGAACCTGCTCTCCACACACTGATTTCTCTCTTCCCTTCTGCCCATGGCCATATCCCACATCCTTTGAACTCCTCTGCTCACAGGCCATGCTCCCACACATGTAGTAGCAGGTAGGAGGCTTCAGGGCAGGGCTCACTTTCATGGCTGTGTTGGTGCAACGGAAGAGCCTGTTTCTCTGTCTGATATAAATTCCAGAGGCATGTGGATATTCCCCAAATCAGGTGTCTTTTCAG
The DNA here is from genome assembly GCA_013396915.1 of Stercorarius parasiticus. Lineage (NCBI taxonomy): Eukaryota > Metazoa > Chordata > Aves > Charadriiformes > Stercorariidae > Stercorarius > Stercorarius parasiticus. The sequence continues at coordinate 2,320,841 of VWZL01003811.1, forward strand.
TAACACACGTACAAGAGTTCACCCAACTTTATTTCTCCAAAGGGATTGCCACTTTCCCAAGCAGCTGCTTTGATGCAGCTGTGTCTCTGGCATGCCTTGGGGATCAGAAAGCAGAATGCAAAGGACATTCTCATACTCTGCACACCAGACACACCGGAGTGTGGCCAGCAGGTCAAGGGAGGTCATTCTCCCCCTCTACTTCGCACTGGTAAGGCCACAACTGGAATACTGTGTCCAGTTCTGGGCTCCCCAGTTCAGGAGAGACAGGGAACTACTGGAGAGAGTCCAGCATAGGGCAACAAAGATGACTGAGGGATTGGAGCATCTCCCTTATGAGGAAAGGCTGAGAGAGCTGGGACTCTTTAGCCTGGAGAAGAGAAGGCTGAGGGGGGACCTTATTAATGTTTACAAGTATCTAAAGGGTGGGTTTAAGGAGGATGGAGCCAGACTCTTTTCAGTGGTTCCCAGTAACGGGACGAGGGGTAATGGGCACAAGCTGGAACATAGGAAGTTCTGATCAAATATGAGAAAAAACTTCTTTATGGGAGGGTGAGCGAGCACTAGAACAGACTGCCCAGGGAGGTTGTGGAGTCCCCTTCTCTGGAGACTTTCAGGACCCACCTGGATGCAGTCCTGAGTAATGTGCTCTGGGCAATCCTGCTTTATCAGGGGAGTTGGACTAGATGATCTCTAGAAGTCCCTTCCAACTCTGAAAAATTCCGTGATTCCGTGACACTAAACTGGGGTATGTGATGGGAGAACAGCCCCTCCTCCTTGTTATCAACTAGACCCCTCTCGGAAAGGACCCCATCTGTGATGGCTGCTGGGACTGCTGATAGTGAGGTCCTTAGGTCAGACTATTTTTGAATAAAGCCCGCTATCTCAGCTCAAAATCCTTTCCCATTCCATGTTTTAAAACAGTGCCTGCAGAGCCCGAGCACTCTGGGCAGGAGATGCATTTGGCTAATCTCCGTCTGCGGCTGGCTGCTCGAAGCGCAGCTGACACCTGTCAAAGTGATAGCAGAGGTGGCTTCCCAAAGAGGCCTCTCCTCAAAATCCTCTGAGGTTCACGGCAAGTAGGAGCCAGCGTCCCTCAGCCCTTATCTCCCAGCTGCGCTGAGAGGAACCTGAGGTGTGTGAAGGTGGCTTTATCTCCCCAAATGACAAAATGCCTCGAGTAAATAAGCTACTGGGTTGGGGAAGGTCCCAGATGTGTTTCTGGGCCATGTTCTGGGCCATCACAACTCACGGCTGAGGAGTGCGTGGAGGAGTGGTGTGTACTGCCAGCACAAGCCTTCCTCATGTCCCATGGAGAAAAGGACCAGGGCACAGAGCAAAGGCCTGAACTGCCTGTAGTAATCAGCACATTTGACACACATGGTGAAGAGAGCACTCAGAGGAAGTGTATCCCTCCATTGGACCTAGAGGAGGGCAGGATGACACAGTCTTGTCCAGAAGCAGGTCCCTTGAGACCATGATGTGAGCTGTCACGAAGATGTTGGTCACCTGCAAAGATATGACCACCTGGAAAATGAGCCAGGTCTCCCTGGGGTGGGAACCTCCATGCAGAATCACTCTGGATGTCCCCAGGAGAACTCTCCCATATTTCCTTTAAGGCCAAAACCTGTCTGTCTCTCCTTTCCTAAGCATGAAAACCAGCCAGGTGTGCCATTGGAGAGCAACAGCTCTATCACACACCTCTAGGCAGAGACGTGGATGTTTGCTGGCATACCCACCAGGTTATGCACTCCAAGGTTGATGAACGTCAGCCCACAGAGGAATACAACTGAGTAGGATGGGCAGTGCCGTACCAGAGCAGTCATCTCCCTCTTTTAGCTCTCTCCCAGCTGCTTCCCTCCTTCTCCTGTACGAGGGAAACTGGTGACCAGGGCCCCAGGGTCAGGGCCACGCTTGGAGGAGCAGGCAGTCCTGCCGTGTCCTGATTATGTCATTGGAAGGCAGAAAGAAAACCAGGTTTTTTACATTTTTTCCCCAAATGTCATTTCCATTAGGTCGTCTGTTTCAGCCAATTTAAGCTCTCAGCAGAATTCCCACCAAATTTTATATCAACTATTTTAGGGAAGGGTTTAAAAAAGTGAAAGAGTTTGACTAATTTTAAACCCAGCATTCCCAAGGGACACTTAACAAAACATACAGTGTCTAAAAACCTTTGCCGTTTTGAAGAGTTCAAAATAACATTCCAGAAGGGATCTTTAGAAAAATGTTCCTGCACCGGTTCTGTTCCCGCCGCTGGGCTGGGCCGCCTCCCTTTAATGCACCACATTTGTTTTCCATTTAGTTATCAAGTCTACATTAAAATAAAATCTCAGAGTAAACGAAATCAAACTAACCTGCCTCCTTTCATTTTCAGAATATTTAAGGCATATTAAAGGAGAAGAGCCTGTCTGTTTTCATTTCCAGTGGGGCCAGGTACCGGAGCTTGCGAGCTCATCCCTCCGAGCCCATGTGATGGGGTCGGGGATGAGCACACCTTTGCTTTCCCTCATCCCACACCACCGAGCTCTGCACCATTACCCACCCTGGGAGACAGGCTTTTGGGCTGTCCCTGCCACCCCCACTTCGCTATGAAGCACCCCAGCTGCCACTTGCAGGGAATACAGTAAATCTCATTTTACACTAATCCAAGGACTCTGCAAAGCTCCTTCCGTAGCTTTTGTCTGGAGAAATTGGACGCGTTCAGAGACGTTTTTATTAAAAGAGGCTAGGAAGGAGGTATTGAAATCACCCTGCTCGGCAGCCTGATGAAATTACCTGTGCTCAGCTGAAAGAAAAAGCGCTTGCAGAATCCCTTTCCTTACATAAAAATTAAAAACCTTTCCTCACAAAAGACGTGATTTCTTCTTCCTGCTGTAATTTTTTGCTTTTACCATGTGCCCCTGGCTCACCACTGCCCCTCTGTCCCTGCTGTGCTGAGTTACCTGTTGTCGATCTGGGGCTGCTGGTCCCCAGCTCGGTGGCAAGTTGCTTGTTCGGGGTTTAACGCCTGAGGCTGCGAGTGGTCTGATCCACCGGACGGCCCGTTCTTGTACCCCACCACCTCCCTGCTCCATCACAAGCAATCCCGTTGATGGCAGGTGTTTGGAAGTCATTTTACGTCTGTATTGATCTGTGTGATGGGGAGGGTTAGTGACAATATTAGATCTTTTGAAAGGAAGATCTATTTTTTCTGGTTTATTCCTAGTTTTCATAGTATGGATATCCTTTGTACCAAAACTCCTAATTCATAATTATTTTTTTTAAAAAGAAATTAAAAATAAGAATTAATGTATATGAGTCAATGTCTGCTCAGAGAGCATTCACTGAAGTATTAACTATACAAGTAATTCAATGCCTTGATTACCTTCTTTTCATTAATAGCAGACGACATTTCTTTTTGTCAACAAATATATTTCAGATTTATTGAAGCATAGTGGGATACGTTCAGGTCCCAAACATACAAACTAAACTATAAATAGTTAGAGAAGATAAGAAAAGTATCTTACGTAAATACTTAGCCTGAAATGAATACAGAACCCAGGAATCCTTCCTTGCTCCCCAGTATGTTTAACATTTCCAGATGTGCCTGGATGACCAGTTTGGGATCAGAGGTCTGAAGCTGCGTGACGTGAGGCCCACTCTTCAGACAGAATAAGTCAGAATAAATGTCCTACAGTACATCCACTTTTCTACAGTTCTCCCTGGCCTGAATAAGTACTTTGATATTTCATGGAAAAGATATTTTCAGTTGATTTTGTCTGTCCTGCAGATCATTGTCAGGCAGTTTTTTTTCTTACTGTAGCTTCAAACTCTTTTGTCCCTTTGGACCCTCTGGTCCTGTGGTCATCATCACTGAAGAGACTTAGACTTTGCAGTGGACTAAGAACCTCACTGTCCTCAGTGATCTTCACATTATTTTGCTTGTGAGCTTGGTCAAGAAAAAAGTGTCACATCTTGCAGCCTGTGACATTTCCCCGTAGGAGCCCTCTGACTGTACCTGGTGCGGTGTAGAAAGGCTTGCCATACCTTGGATGTGAACAGCCCCAACATGTGTTATTAGTATTATCCCATGCGAAGAACACCTGGGATCACTTTCCGAGGCCTTTTGCAAGGAGACCCAGATTCATTAGACAGACTGACAGCATCTCATGTGGTACAGGACACTCCGGATTTGTTGTACAGCTGGCACAGACTCCAGCAGAGCCTCACCATCCCACTGACATCCGGCACACAGGCCAGACCGACAGAGATGTGCTGGGCGCACAGCACCACATAGGACAAGAGCGACATTTCAGGGAAGCCACTTTGGTCTGTTTTCAATTACCTGCTATCTATTCACCAAGCTCGCATCCCCTTCCACCATCACATTGCCACATAAAGACCCCCAATGTTGTCCTCTCTGTGCCATGCCCACAAAGAGAACTGACATTAGATAGCACAATTTAGGTTGTAATTGTGCAGTAAACAGTAAATGTGTCTGCCAGTGATAAGATCAGGCTGAACCGCAACCAGGAATCCATCCCTCACACAGCCATAAAAAGATGATATTTGTCATCTTGTCCCAACTAACGGGGTATGAGTTGGCAAGAGCTTCACATCTGAAGGGTTTTGGAAGAGGACTGGAGAGAAGAATGTGAAGGCAGAGCTCCAGTGTTCAGCCCAGGTGCTTAAGTTGCTTTGTCCTTCCAGGTTTTCCTGGCCCATCATGCGTGCTTTCTAGTGTCACTATTCAGTACTGCTTGTGTCTCTGGATCCCAGGAATTCAGATCTGCTCTTTTCCTACCCTGCTACCGTGCTGCTCTCACTTCACCAGGAATCTCTCTGGCCCCCACAAGTCCATTCCCTCCACACTCGTCTTTCTGTGCTGCCCAGTGATCAGCCGTCCTCTCTGCCCTTTGTCCTCGGCCACGTCTGGTGGGATTCATCTCCTCTCACGTCAGTTATCTGAAAGTTAGAATCTAGTCTTAGCTGTCATCTAAGCTTCCTCTCTGCTTGATGGAAAGAGAGCGTTTCCTCCAAGGACCGGTTCTTCCCAGTCCAAGCTCAGGGTGGAAGATAAGCAGAGCAGATGGCCCTCTGCCAGCACCTGCTTTTGTCCTTTGCCTGTGCAGGACACCTAAAAGCTGAACTCTGCATCTAATTTTTAGGGAGTCAAGTTGGGAAGGATGAATGAGACGCTCTCAGAACAGCAGCCTTGCTACTTACAACGGAGCGGGGGTTAAAGGCAGCCCCTGCTTGTCCCAGTTCTGCCACCGCCCACCAGCACGGGGAGGAATCACACCAGCTGGGGTCAGGTGCGGGGTTCTCACAGCCTCTCTTCCTTCTCATCCAGACGTGAGGCTCTGAAAAATCCCTCAATACTTTCACGGGGAGGGGGGGGAAGTTAATTTCTAAAAACAGATTTGTAAGAAATAGGATATTGTAAAGGACAAGGAGAGACACCTCTTTTTGGTTCATTTTCCCTCAGAATGGACAGGAAAGGGCTTTTTAGAGCAGTGTGTGAAATAATTTTATTTCCAAGGGTTTCCTCTTCATTGCATCACAGCATTAGGTCTATGTTTACACAGTATTTCAAACCCCTCTCCAAATAACTTCCCTGTTTGTTTACAAGTCAACAGCAGGAAGCTCCCAATTACCATTGCTTTAATGTTTTCTCTCTCTGTAGAGGTAGGACTCCAGGGACACACAGCTACGAGCTCTGAAGCGCAGTGCTGCTCTGGCTCTAGCAGCGGCTCTATTTCTCATCATTCAGAAAAAAACAGACATATGCTTAAATGTTAAGAGGTTATACCTAGCACTGATTTCTATTTTCATAATCTTTAAAATATTAGGTAAGTCCCATGGTTACATCAAACTTGCCCCAGTTTTTCTTTGTATTTATTTGGGTTTTATTATCTTGGAAGAAATTTTCTGGAAATTTTGTGTCTCTGCCACAGCGCTGTAACAGGGTCTGTGCTCAGGTTATTCATCTCCAGATCTGTGTTTTGCCAACCTTGGCACCTCTGTATCCCTCCCCATCCGGGAGAATTTCAAAGCCTCTGCTTTCTCTCCTGCTTGAGCAGCCTCAACTGATTGAAGCAGGGGGCTTGCGGAGGCTGCTGTAACCAGGATTAACCACCCCCCCCAGCTTCACGGCAACACAGTTCCCCTTTCTGATTAAATGGCCGCCAGTGCAGGAAGGCGTCTCAGCTGCCCCAGGTGAAAGGCAGCAGGGGGTGATTTCTGCAGCAGGACGAGAGCTGCCCTGGGGAGGGCTGCAGGGAATCGGTGCTCTTGGGAAGCTGGCAGCTCGCACGCTGCAGATGATGAACGTGCGCAAACCGAGAACTCCCCGCAGCCCCGGCGCTTACACCAGGCGCTGCCGAGCAGCCGGCCAAGGTGCAAGACAGTAGCAGCCTGAAATCGTATAAATAAACAACGCGGGCAGATCACAAGGAGCGGATTCCTGCTCTTGCCTCGGGTCTCCACCGCAGTGCAGGACCAGCTGCTCCCCGAAGGTGGGCCAGCCAGAGGCCACAATGGCTGGCTCCAGGGACCCTGGCAGCCTCCATCTCCCCAGCAGCTCTGCTGGGTGCAGACCGTGCCCTCGCCACCTCTCCCAGTGCTTTGGAGGAGACAAAGCTCTGCAGAAGTCGCAGATTCTCTGGTTTTAAGCATCGTCTAAGCTTGGTAGCGGAGGTGGGAGAATTAGGCTGGAGAAGGTCCATGTGGGAGGGAGCTGGGGTAAATGGTGCCTGGGAGCTGGGGACCTTCCAGGATGCTCCTGAGGAGGTGAGGGAGCTCAGAGGGCTGGGCGCAGGGTGCTGGACACCAGAGACAAACACTATCATCCATAGGTTCCTGTTGTGCCCCAAATCACCATGGCCACACGCACGTATTCCTGCCAGATACTCTGGGCTGAGGGGACACTGAGTAACCTCCCCTACACCAGTGAGAGGTCCAGGCTCAGGCATGAGGGGTGAGCAGTGGCAGGGCAGGGCACCTGAAGCATCTGTGACAGGACCAGCATCTCCATGAGGGCAAGGAGCGTTAGCCAAGGGAGACCAGAAGAAAGTCCTCTTCTAAGAAGCTCAGGTGGGATCAGGGTCTCTGTGTCCCTGTGCCTGAGGAACTCCCCTGAGCCCAGAGGTCACTGGGTGGGGAGGGCTGGCAATGCCGCAGGCATGGTCCTCCAGGAATCTGACAGTTTGAGAGAAATTTGGGATGCATCTGCACCATCTTCCATGGCCAAGGCAGGCAAGCAATGGCACTAGCTTCAGTGAAATAATGCATCTAATCCGCCTGAGTAATGCTAATGCAAGCCTCTTGATTAGTGTTTAGAAACCAGGCAAACAATTGATTTAAAATAATTGGTAAATTATGATTAAATAAAAACATTTATACAAAAGAGTTTGTCATTGATATGGTTAAATAAATATTTGTAGAAGTAACTTATACTTGGCCCTGTGCCTGGGCGATGAGCTCTCTTGGGCTGGCTGTGGTTTCATTTTAATAAAGACCAGAAGGCATTCCAGAAATACATAATGCTCCCAGCCCATCCGATGTATATATCTGGGGCTTTAGCTCTGCTCGCCACTAACCCGGGCCTAGCTCTGCTTCATATCGCTAGGTAGTGCTTCTCACACCTCCTCCTCAAAAACATGCTCCGTATTTAGGGATGAACTACAAAACAAGTGGCTGTGTCAATACAGTTTAGTGGGCAGGAGGAAGGGGTGTAGATTGAAATGTTCAATTCGTTGCCACTCTCCTGCATCATCGGAGCAGAGGTAGGGCTGGGTAGGCTGCTTTGTAGTGAAACTTCAAGCTTTGGAGCTGCTGCAGGGCTTACAACAATACAGCTCTTATCTGGCCCTGCTCGGTAGGAGATTTCCAAGAGCTTTAGGAAGGGGTTAGCCTCATTACCACCATTTAGAGATAAGGAAACCGAAAGGAGACGTGACTTGCCCAAAGTCCCACTGCAGAGGGAACAGAAGCCAGAAGCCAGGACACTCTGCGGCCAGGGCCCGGGGTGCACTGCCCTGCTCAGGCACATCCTCCTTGGGTCTGTCAGCCTGATGGCTTCTGCACTGCTTGGCTACCGAGTCACTCCCATGGACTAGCGGGACTTGTGCAGCCCCTCCGGCCACCTGCATGCTGCCGACTACCTCTCTGAAAACAGCGAGCGGAGGATGAGGGTGGGACACAGGTCAGCAAAGCGTGTCATCTGGTCAGCAAAGCTCTGCAGGTGATGCTGACACTGCCGTTGCTTTGCTCCCTCATTTCCAGCCAGCCACCAAGCCACCAGAGCTTGGAGCAGCCAGGCCAGGCACAAGAAACCCTTCCTGACTGCACTGGCCATCCAGCAGACAGCCAAAGGCTACAAAGTGTAGCCAACCAGCTCAGGTTGGAGGCTCATGTGCTCCTCGTTGCTCTCAATATTGGTCCCACAGCTGCTTGCACAAGACTGGCTGGCTGGGAAGCCCTCCTTGTAGACACTTCACAGCCTTCCCCTTCTCATGCTTTGGTAGAGGCTCCTGAGCACTGATGCTGCTGTGACGGGTACTGCCCAGGCTGGGGCAGGGTGAGGGTTGCCCAAAGTGGGTGCACACTTGGCTGGCATTAAAGGCAGGAGAGTCACGCAGCTACTGCGTGCAGCAACCGTCTTGTTCACCATGACATCCATTCAGGAACATGCAGTCAACCTGCAGCCCAGACAGCACGTAGAGTGTATCTACAGCATGGTCTGGGGATGTGAAGGTGTGCATGGAGTCTTGCCTGAGGTGACCTGTGTGGCTGGCTGCTAAAGGGTGGGGGAGAAGGAGGAAAAGCTTGAGGGATGCAGGAGGAAGGACACAAGCAGCCAACCATGGGCTTGGTTTGCACCGTGCACGAGGCACTTGTGGGACGGAGGGAGTAAGTCACTGCTTTCCTGAGGTGCAGCATTTGAGGCTTTCCCCAGGCACTGCTGCAAGGGGACCTCAGCACCTGCGAGCACCCTGCTTGTGGCTGAGACATCAGAGCAGCTGTGGATGCTAGAGAAGTCCCCTGACGGCAGCGAGTCACCAGACTCTGCTGTCCCTGCCTGGCTCCATTGGTAAACCATCCCCAAAACATCATCTCCAGTGGATTAAAATAGAAATTCGGCTGCCCCGGCTGTGAAACACAGAAATGCACTGTCCCTCTCAGCATCCACCTCCCTCAGTTATGCCCGCAGGGAATCAGCAAAGCCCCTCCCCCGTCCTCCTCCCCACAGGGACATGGGGGACAAGACCTCCACCGCCCGTGGGTCCATACCACGGGCGTGCTCAGGACACACAGTGCTGCTGGGCCCGACCCCCAGCCGAGGGCAGCCCCTGACCTTGGTGTCCCCCCACAATCATGAGTCAGGACGCAGCTTTTGGCATCCTCCATTCACAGACCAGACCACTGCTGCCTCTGGAAAACATGGGCCATCTCTGGACAGAGGAGGTCCCTGAGTGCCTTGAACTCCTGCCAGCGCAGCCCGCTTGACCTGAGAGCTATGCTCAAGCCAGCGTCCCCATCGAGAGTGTCATCCCTCCCGCTGACCTCCCCAGCCTCAAACCAGGCTGAGACTTTGGGCCTTTAACTCTTCCTTCACCCCCTCTGATCTACCCTGCCCTCGACTCCTGGAGATGATGGAGTGGCTGCAGCCACCACTGCCAAAGGACCAGTCAGTGTGTCAGGAGTGAGCTCCCAGCTCTGCCCACTGCCTGGAGCCAGCGAGACGGGGACGGCTGTCAGTGCACCCACCATCCCCGTGGCCTGGACTGCGTGGGAAGGGCTGGGCAGGGACACGGGGCAGCCTCCACCACCGTGCCCGGCTGCGGCAGCTCCCTGCACCCACTGAGCATCGCCGCTCGGTAAACACAACAGGCAGAGTTTTACAATCAAATATTTATGCTAGTAAAAAACATTTTACATAATCTTTAAACAGCTATGTCATCTCCCTATTTGCATTCTCTGATCTCTCTGTTTTGAATTGGGATTGGAGAATTTAGCGTATTTACAAAGAAGTAAATATTATGATGAAAACATCAGGCAGCTTAATAGTAGCTTTAGTAAAGTGCAGAAGTATTTTTGTGTTCGTGTTGTCAATTGCATAATATCTTCTGGACCTTCATAAATTAAGGGACCTTGCTTGGATGCTTGCAGCACTGTCATAAATAGTTCACAGCTTGAATTCAATAAGGCCTGTCTGCTGTCTGAACGGGAAGAGCTCATGACAACTCCACCATAAATTCTTGCCCTCGAGCTCTATGAGGAGATAAGGAGGTGACAGATCAGTCAAGCACCTGGCAGGCAGTGGCAAGTTCAAGGTAGGCAAATGCCACTGTGATGGCGCTTACCAGGGCCTGATGCAATCAGATGGCAAGGACTGGGTTGTGTTCAACCATCGATGCTCACAGCTTCCTGACCAAAGAAATACCACACTCTGGGCTAAGTCCTGAGCTACGACCAAGTTAGGGTCATTCTGAGTTGTTTCCCAGAGACCACCTCTGCTTCACAGTGATGGAGACACTGCTGCTGAGCAGTGTCTGAGCCTCTGAGGAGATTCATATTTGCCCTAACTTCAGATGACTGCAGTGATCCATGTCTCCATTATTGGGACCCATTAATGGGCAGTTCACCTGGCCCATTGTAAAAGTCTCCCTCGGGGAAAGATTTCTTCTTCCACTTTCTATCAGGGTGATGACATCCTGGTAGTAGGTATCTTCAAAGGATGTCCAGAGCTCCTTGTGAGCCTTGGCTACCAGTTTCCCTGTAATGCCTGCCCTATACTCAGTTTATGGCAGCTGTACTGGTTATTAATGGAAGACTCTGCTCCTCCTAAGAGACATAATTGTAAAGGCAAATCTCTCTCCAGCCTTCCTCCTCCTTCAGGATTCAGTTATACCAGTCTGGGGGCGTTCAGCACAGAGCTCTGAGCCAGTACAGCTGTATGTCCCCATGGGACCTTCGCCAGCACAGCTACACAAGCACGCAGCAAATTATCACTAGCCTACATGCGGGATGGGGAGAGTCAGGGTCATGACTTCAGCCCGTCAGATTTGTCTTCCCAGAGCATGCTGTGGAGATGCAAGAAATAAAGCCATGGCAGGAGGGCTCTTCTCCAAATGGAGCTGCCAGGTGCTAGAGAGAAGAAGCCAAAGGCAAATTGGGCTTATTCCTATAGGAGAGGACAATCCGAGCAGATGTGACCGGTAGGATACTAGGTTTGGGTAAAAACTGTTTGCTTGGACAATTGCAAACTCTTTATGAGACCTTTTACTTCGCATTTCATCCAATGCTAAGTCTTGCAGTGAATTCAGTTTGCTGAATTCAGGGGTTTGCTGTTGACAATGCTGATAAATACAGTGTGCTGGCATCAACACCAGCAGCAGCTGGAGTACACGGGTAAAAGGGCAGATCTTCCCTGGTGCAGAGCTGGATCTCCTGTGCAACGAGAAAGCAAATGGCAGAGCAGTGGGCCAGGCACAAGGCTGAGAGGGCAGGAGACAGACCCCAGCCTCACCTGGCAGTGCAGCCCTGGGGGGTCTGGGGGACGTTCCTCCCTCAGGCTCCGGCTCTACCAGCCCTGAGACCTGCTGGAGTCTGGCCTTCTGTGGCACAGACACTGTGTCACACGCTGACCCCTCCAAGTCCCCTGAGGGATCTCACAGAAACTTCAGCTCATTTGGGTCTTTTTCCCACAGATGCAAATCTACATAGAAACAAACAATCTGCTTTAAAATAAATCAGTACCATAAACAATAGAGTGTGCTGGAAGATTAGAAGGGACTGCTTCCTGGTATCTGGTGAGCAACACAGAGCTGATATCCTTATGGCTCTGGGGTGTGACTTCTCAGTTCAAAGGAATTCCCTACCATGACTAATTTATTCTGGTATTTAAGGCTCACTCCTTCACTCACTGCAGTCGATATGACCCTAATTACAGCAGAGATGCCTATAGCAGCACTGGAAACAGGAGAACGGGGAGCAATGCTGGTTTGTGCAGTCTTCAGTACCTACCTGCCTGTTTCATCTTCCAACAAAAGGTGGCAACTGGTGGTGATGCCTGCCCTTTTCAGAGCTGAACAGTGACTGTGGTGCAGCATAGCACTTGGTGGCAGACGTCCAAGACACGTGAGGGCTGGGCAGTGTGAACTCTGGAAATGCATGAGGAACTTGTGGAGGATTTTACTATTTCTGGGCTATCTAAGGCAGATAGCCTCCAGGCAAATGGATCAGTATTTGTGGTGTGATCTCAGCGCCTGTCCTCCTTGCCTCTAGTCTGAGGTTTATGGGAGACAGCTTACCCGTTTCCTGAGGACATCAAGAATACATGTGGTCAGGGCTGACTCTCATCTAATGACCAGCACAGGGAAACACCAGCTCTGAACTGTGAATTCAGCAGTTGAGTCATTTGTGGAGACAAGTCCTCTCTTAGAGGTTGCATCACCTCCTGAAAAACAAGCATGGCCATCAAACCTAGAGCTTGCAAGTTTTGGACGCTGGTATTTCCTGGAGGAGGAAAGGGAGAAGGAGGGAGGGAGGGAGAGGAGGAGAAGAAAATGCCATTCAACTGTTCTGAACTCTCAGCCTTTGTCAGTGGAATGGTTTTACAGGGCATAGTTTGTGGCTGTTCAGTTTTGGAAAGGGGAGAAAGGATTTCTGAGAGCATGTCCCAGAATCAGCATCATGGGACTTCGAATCTTCACCGTCTCAGAAGCCTGGGGAAGCCTCCCGCCAGAGCCCATGTGTGCCTGATCCCTTCCCACACCTGCTCTAGCAGGGAGAGGCAGCAGTTTGCAAGACCCAGGCCAGACCTGTGGCATTGCTCCCCGTGGAGGTACCTCAGTGGGTACAGCATGTGTACAGTGTTCACAAGGCGGCAGGAGAAGTTTCTCCTGGCCCAACCAGACTCAGGCATAGTTTAACAATCTGACTAAATGGTTTTCTTCATTATCACTTAATTCCATCACAGGCTTATCTCTGCATTAAACAGAGTGGTAAATAGCACACTGTGTTTCAGTTAATTCTCTGAGAGGATGTAGGTTGCCTAGTGGAGCTCAGGAACTGGCCTGCTTCTCCCCTAAGCACCCGTGTAACTTACCTAACCCTACTTACCTGGCTTGGTAAGGGCAGGGCATTGCCCTCGTTTGGGATGAACAACTGGCATACTATCTAAGGCATCACAAGGAGAAAGGAACAGCCATTGCAAGCACCAACAGAAGAGCAAGAGGTGGAAAGGATGGTGGCCAGGTGATAACATCTCCAGGGCCAGTAGTGTGCTGGGGTCTGTCTTTCCTGCAACTGTGATTAAGGAGCTGTTGAAGTAGCATCAGAATTGATTTCAGAAGAAATTTGTCAAATGAGTAGTAACAAATCTCTGTGACCTGGTAGTCCCAGAGGACTGCAGAACTCTGGAATATTCAAAGGAACACGTCTCTGCTGCTAAGCACAGTGTGCGACCCGACATCCTTATCTGCCATGGGTGGAGAAGAGTGGTAAATCTGATGCTCATTTTTACAATAGACTCCAGTGAGGACCCAAGGAACTAAAAACGAATAGATGTTCATTCCAGTTTGCAAATTTGTTGAATAGATGCAGCAGAAATATGGAGGAATTCTATGTATGAGGGTTATCATGCCCACCAACTGCTCAAAGCTCTTTGAAAGTGTTCACTGACAGTACAGATAAGAGTGGGTGAAAGAATACAGTGGCTGTGGATTTCCACCAAACTTTTAATGAGATTTCTCCTCAAACATCTGTAGCTCCAATCTTGTAGGTGGGAAGAGGAAGAGGCTTCCAGGGACTAATAACTTGTTAAATATAAAAATAAACAGCCATTTTTCCCATCTGAATGAGGTAGTTTGTGGAGTGCCAAAGGAACATGTGCTGGGAGAGGGCTCCTCAGCAGAAATGTTAGGGAAAATGGCTGATAATTCAAAATGACTAACGCAGTTAGAAGTAAAATTTCCTGCAAAGAGTTGCAGAATGCTCTCTCCGTGCTGAATGCCTGAAAGATGAAACATCCACAGAATCACAGAATGATAGGGTTGTAAGGGACCTCTGGAGATCATCCCGTCCAACCCCCTGCCAGAGCAGGGTCACCCAGAACAGGTTGCACAGGAACGCGTCCAGGCGGGTTTGGAATGTCTCCAGAGACGGAGACTCCACCACCTCTCTGGGCAGCCTGTGCCAGGGCTCTGCCACCCTCACAGGAAAGAAGTTCCTCCTTAATCCGATGAGATTCAACATCAATAAAAGTAAATAATGCACAGAATGGGGAAGAGAAACAGGCCATCTATGCATCTCCACAGTCAAGAGCCCAGCATTAGCACTCAAGGAAGAAAGACTGGGGTCGCTTCAGACTTGAGAAATGACAGCCCCATGTCTAGGGGCTGCCAAAGTGGCTGGTACAGTTTCTATAGCCTTCTCAGAAGAGCACCTCAGTGGTCTCAGAGTGCTGACTCCAACACCACCTGGACAGGGAACTGCATGGAGAGAGGTGCCAGATAAGCAAGATCATCTTGAGATGTTGTTTGTACTGATACAGAGTTCTCCTCAGCCTCCCTAAGAAAATTATAGTTTAACCCGGAGGAGAGTTTTTAGATGAGATCGTATCCAGCAGCTTGAGCCCCTTGGTCGACACTTCAGTCTTCCTGCTCTTCCCTTTCATTTTTGGTGTAATTCAGCAGAGTGCCAATGCTGATTTTTGGGGTCTGGGCATTCAAGGGAAGGACTATCAGTGGCCAACAGGCCATAGCTGACAAGAAAAAGGAATTAAGGAAAGCTGCAACAGTCTCATCCATTCCCTCACAGGCTTGTAATGGTAGGGAAGAGGGAGCAAAGCCATAACAGCAGCAGTCCTGCACAGGCACTGGCGTTCAGGACAAGCTCTGAGATCTCTTGCGAGCAAACCCTGGCACTGAGAAGCTCACACTGTGTGAGGGGATGCTTAGGTGCCTCACAAAGCTAAATATCTGGTGTAAATGTGCCCAGACAGAAGCAGGCTCACTCTTTCAGCTGGTGGAGACCTACCTACACACCCTGACATACATGGCCAGCACAACCTCCCATATGCAGTGCTGGTATGATACGTGCCCTCCAGAGGAACTAACTGCTCAGGAATTGTCTGCAGGTTAATAAAAAGTCCTGAGAAAAGAGTAGGGAGCAAGGAATAAAGGCATCCCATTAAAATGGAGGTCACAACACCCAGGTGGGACACCATGTACATCCCTAGCAAATTACCAACAAGGATGTGCCTGCTAAATCACACCACACTTTGCATTAATCTGGGTGAGCAGTCACCAAACAAGAAAGCAGAAAGCTTTCTTCTGAAGTGTAGATACCATCTCATCCACTTAGCCTCTGTACACTCACAGTGACTCAAGCTCAAGGAACCTGCGATCTTTGCATGACTCCATCTCCCAAGCTTCTGCACTTGGGGAGTTTGCAGGGTTCATCCTCCATTCTGACTAAGGAATTTATCCACATCAAATAGACTCCATCTGCCACTGTCTGGCCATTGAGACAGACCACACACCAATTTCTTGTTCATTCTGAGATTTTACTAACCTGTTTACTTTTTCAGCTGCACATTTTGCAGCCCCTACCCCATCTAAAGGAATAATAAATGTGGTGCTTGCCCTTTTTCCCTGTTGATCATTGCCCAACATTTCTACTTTTTCTTGTGTATTCCTGATTTTGACTCATCACAATACCCTGCTTCCTGCTTTGGAACAATTCTGAGGTTTCACCACACTTGTGTGGGACCACGTGAAATATTTTCTGAAAGTCAAAACCTGATTTTTCTAATTAATTTTGAACAATTCTGAGGTTTCACCACACTTGTGTGGGACCACGTGAAATATTTTCTGAAAGTCAAAACCTGATTTTTCTAATTAATTTTGAACAATTCTGAGGTTTCACCACACTTGTGTGGGACCACGTGAAATATTTTCTGAAAGTCAAAACCTGATTTTTCTAATTGGTTCTGTTTTATTCACTGCTTTAGAGGTGCTTCTAGACTGTCCAGAAACATTATGAGACCACAGCCTGTATCCATCTCACCCACTATTCATTTTAGTAGTCCATGCTAGAAAAAAAAGAAAGGCCTTTGTCTTCATTTATCATTTAGGTGTGCAATGCATCACCATGAAAGAAGGAAGACTATAATACTCAAGGGCTTTAGGGGCCCAGAAGGCTCCTACACTGTCCTCATCCTTGATGTGGGGTCTTTCAACAAGTCCTCTTCTGTGCACAAGTCTCAGCAGAGACAAGGTGCCGGTGGTGGAGGAGACAGGAGAAGCCCACCGAGCAGAGTGCCTTGCAGCAGGATCTAGGCCTGTCCTGACAGCCTCCTCCAAGCATTTGGTATCAGACCTGGAGCTCATGTGCCATCCATCACATCTGCAGATAGTCCTGAAGGGGTAGAGGGGCAGATCCAGGATGAGATCAGCACATGAGGTGCTGTGCACTTTGGGCAGCTCACCTCTCCTTGCTGGTCCTATCCCCACTGATGGCCTTTTACTGCCGCAGGGAGATTTACCCCAAATAGGATCACACCATGCTGTGTCTCCCTTGCACTCCACCCCTCTTCCACTGAACTCAAAAGACTGGAGATGGTAACTTGCAGGCAGAAAAGGACACAAACACAAACCACTCCAGTAGCAGCAAGAGGGGACTGAGGAAGCACCGCTCATTCTCACAGGAAGATGTAGCATTGGAGTGAAAAAGTCCTGGAGACACTTCCTCTGGACTGCTGGGTGACATGTACACTGTCATGGCTGATGTGGAACCAGGGACCCATCCATCACATCTGCAGATAGTCCTGACAGGGTAAAGGGACAGATCGAGAACATGAAGTGCTGTAGGGCCGGAGCCTCTGCAGGCGGGTCAAGCTAATGCATGATGGAGAAAACATTAGGAACCAGCAGGCTCCAAAGGGAGGAGGGACACCTGAGCAGGGCTTTGGCCGGCAGAGGCAGTAAACCACGCAGGAGTTTGCAAAGGACAAGAAACTGCAGTTTGAGACTGTGGGGGTCGATGAGTCCTTGTCCTTGAGCTGCTCATGGTGTGGTTCTGCAAAGTGGTGGCATTTGTTTCAGGACAGGACTACTTATAAGAAGTCCATTAGACATTTCAAACATAGCAGACTAAACAGTAGGAAAAATTAGTAAGGAAGAAGCCTCCTGGCCACCTTGCTGGACACTGCAGTAAACTGTGTTTACTGACTCAGATCAATGCTTGGAGATTAATTTATTTCAATAACGTCTTCCTCATCAGACCTTAAGGAATACCCACGTCATCAGTGGATATCAGGAAATCCCATGTCCAGCCCGTGACGGGTAAAGGGCTCAGCTCAGGACAGCCTCCTTGCATGGGCTACATGGGGGTGAGGGACCCCAGCACTCCTCAGCTGTAACTGGGGCACTGTTGGAATCAGAGCTTCTGGGGATACTGGGTTTCTAAGGTCTCTGTCAACATGGGCCTTCAAGTCTGGGAGCCCTGAAATTCCTATCAACAAGCCAAAATGTTTAAGAGAACTTCCCAGAAACCACAGGATTTAAAAAAAAAAAAAAAAAAAAAAAGACAAAAAAAAACAGAAAAAAAAGCACAATAAAAGAAAACAAAAAAAAACCCAAACCAACCAACCAAAAAACCCAACAAAACCCCAAACCAGATCTGAAGGAGTTTTCAGGTGGGTGTTTATTATCTAGCAGGAATTTAGGCAGCTTCCTAGGTGAGACGCATGTGTTGGGGAAGCTGAGACCTGCCCTTAACTTAGCTTGACTTGTTACAAAGTAAAAGGTGCCATCCGTTCATTTCTTTCCACTCACCTCAAGTGAACCTGACGTGGGCTTGTGAGGGGAGACACCCTCAAAGGATCTGTATCTCTTTACTTTGCATGTTTGCAAAAAGTTTTTCTTTTCTGAGAGAATATTTGGTAGGTGGAGAAGTGTCCTCCGCTGCAGCTATGTCCAGCACATGGCTGTGCCCAGCCTCTTTGTGCTCATCTGCAGCGCAGGAAACTTTAAGGCAACATTTAGCTCTGCCTCGTATGTTTGGCGTTATTCTGAGTGTCTGCATATAGCAGAACAAGAGGGTGTGTTCTGAGTGCCTGCACCATATCCTACCTGAGCCACGGTGAATGTGAGTGTCTCAAGTGGATAATATTGTGGATGCAGCCACATACTGACAAAGGTGTGCACGGAGCAGCGCAGCTTCGGGCACGACGTGCAGACGAGACACCTGAGCACCCCTGTGTGCCAGCACGGTTGGGGCTCTGTGCAGCCCAGGTGCTGCCTACTCTGTGCGCCAGCACCCGAACTCCCCAGGCGAGGGGCAGCGGCGGCCGCAGCCACAGCCCCCTTTGCTGAGTAGCTGCATCCTCTGGCTCCCTGATGGGAAGGCCATCCAACATGGCACTCAGGAACTGCACCCAGCCGTCCCCTGGCCCGGGACACTTGCCCTGACCCCAGCCCTTCCTTCGTCTTAGGGTCACACAAACCCCAGACCCACACTGGCCACCCTGCGCGGGAGCCGGGGGCCGGGGGGCCGGCCTCGCACCATGCTGCAAAGAGTTAAGCCCTCGCTCTGTTGATATTTCCAAGCAGCTCCCAAAGTCAGCCGAGACGGGGAGCGCCCTGATTGGCTGCGTACCGGCCGGTAGTAATTAGTATCAGATATCAAACTTCTGTCTTTGCTAAGACCCTTTCCGATAGTCGCTGCTCCCTGCTAGACGATGACATCAGCCAGGACACCCAGCTGCTGGTAGTAAACTCCGGGCAGGAGGAGGCTCCCGCCAGCTCCACATTAATTAGTTCAACACAGCCCAGGGGCAGCAGTCGGTGTCTGTGGAGGGTCAGTGCTGGATGGGACCAAATCTTTCAAAGCCACTTGCTGCTTCTTGCCGGCCAGCTGTAAAAGCACCCAGAGAGTCCAGGAGAGCTGGATGAATGCTGAGCACTAGCCGTGGTCTGGTCGGCTTTTCCCTGTGGAGGAAGTTAATGGTTTAAGTGAGGGGCGTCTGGATCTGGTCCCTGAGTCACCATGACACTCCTGGGGTCTGAGCACTCCTTGCTGATTCGGAGCAAGTTCAGATCAGGTAGGGGAAACCTTGAGATTTCTCTTAAAACTTCTCTCTCCGGCAAGCCGTAGCCACAGACTGTTTTGCATTAAATGCGTGGAAGAAGCATGCGAGCAAAATATTCAGGGGGTCGTAGAGCTGTCACAGCTTTGCTCTTACAGAGGCTATTCCGCAAGTGGAGAAACGCATCTTCCTTCCTCTCGGTTGCTTTTTTTTTTCCCCTGGTTTTTCATTGTCTTCGATTTATGTCTGTGGTTTATTTTGGTAAAACTGCAGTTCCCAGGTCTCCTGCCCTGGCCCTGATGCAGAGGATATGGGCAGGAAGCCAAAAGGGCATCTGGGATAAACAAGGTACCTAACGCCATCCGAATATTCCAGGTGCTCGTGTGGGTCTGTCTGTAATAATCGCAGTGAGGATGGGCCTGACGCTCTCTGCCATGCAGGCAGCTGACTTTGTTCCATTAAGTTGTGACTAATTGGAGAAAAATGAATTTGAAGAAATGCGTCATTTTTAGAAGTAAAAATAACAAATGGAACATGAAAAGTATTTAAAGTGACATCATCAGAGAAATAAAACCAGAGCCACACAATTGATTGCCACTCTCGGAGGGTTTGCAAGTAAAACATGCCTCCGTCTCGTAAGTTAGGGGAAGCACCGGTAAGGGGCTTCTCAGAGGACGCTCAGCGCGAGTGAAGGTGAGTGAAGGTGAACTATGGGACAGTCACTTCTAAATCAGACCCTCTGCTGGATATTCATGCCTTTATTCACTGGCTTTATTTATAGTAAGTATGCCGCGTTTGTGAGTGGGTATCTTTACTTGTAATTTTTTAAATGAACATAGCTTACTGTAATATTAATGGTAATGTCAAAAAATGTTCTCGAGGAGCTTTCTCTGACCTTCCCGGAGGTGAGGTTCTCCCCGGGAATGTTATCTGTGAGGATGTTCAGGCAAATCAGCTGCGTGTGCTGTATGGGACGCTGTAAAACCGGACCGGGCAGTCACATTGGAACATGCAGCCAGTCTGGCATGTCACCCACGCCGTGTGTGTTTTTGCCTCCTTGTGCATTGTAGATAATGAAATTAGAGATTTATGATACAGATGGTAGGCATGAGTGGTGTTATCAGGATCTCTTAGATAGCTGGGTGGTCAACTTAAACTTTGTTTTCTCAGCAAATACGAAGTTGGCAGTTGGTTGAAAACCCAAGAGTGTGTGTGCGAACACAAGTGTCCTAGTCTGGCTGAATTATACACAACTTGGGTCCAGGGCTTTGGTGTGGTTTCCATATCTCTCTGATCTTACATTTCATTAGATTAAGTCATTCCTTAGATTTTGTTGGTATATTATGGTACATTGCTGTTCATTTGAAAAAAATCTCGGTCTGTAACAATTCCTCCAGCAACTACAAAGCAACACTGCCACCTTTCTGACAGAGGAGGATGGGCTGTGTTGCATGTCCCTGCATTCTTTTCAAATGAACCAGTATTGGTTTTAAGGCTCATTTCTGGTTTATTTGTAAGCTGGCTTTATTATAGAACCAACAGTGGGATGTCTAAACATATTTTTCAAATGATTCTCCAGTAAAAGTAAACTTTGTGGGTCTTTGCATCCATAAATTCTTGTGCCTTTCAGCATTTCTAGGGCAGTCAATTTGCAGGGCATTCTTTGGTTCATGACTTATTCCCGCAGCTGCCATCCCTCACTATTGCCTGGTGAAAGATAGGTTTCCCATTTGACAAGATTTCTCTGCCTATTTCTTCTGTTTGAGGCGGGCTTGCCAAAATCCAAAATGTGTGTCTGCATCTCGCTGTCCCCACTGCTGGGACCGCTGCAGGTAACGTGGGACACGGCCACAGCGCAACCCTGGTCATCGCTGTCTGTGGGACAGGGGAGGAAGGAGGGGTGCTGAAGAACACAAACAAATCAATAATGCTGCTTTCAATTTGTGCTGGATTTTTAGTAACATACATAGAGAAGAAAAGCTAACGTGATGGTTGAAGTGGTCAGATCTCCTTTATGTGCAAAGTCTGTATGGGACAGCGTTTCCTCTGGTGTCTCTGCTCCCTGTGCAGACTTCAGGAGATGTAAACCGCACAAGGACGGCAGGAGGTGCAGAGCTCTGATTTACTGTCCCCAATTCGCTCAGCAGAGGGATGAACGTCTCAAACAATCCATCGCCCTGCATGACCCCCCTGTGGCCTCTGCATGGCTCAGGGCTGTAGTGTGCTGACAGACAGCAGCACTGTCCGTGGACAGCTGCGCCACTTGCACACAGAAAGTGACGGACACGCCAGGAGGGATCAGGCCCTGAAACGCCAAGCCCCGAGGAGCTGTGCTCCACGATGCGCCATTGCTTTGGAAATGGTCTTGTGCTGGCAGGTGTGAGGCTTTGCTTGCTCCCCAGGTTTGGGAAGGATTAGCTGTGCTCTGTGAATCATGATGAGTCTGAATCCCTGTTGAAGGATTCCAGGCCAGTGTTAATGAGGGCTGAGGTAAATCTTAATAACTAAATTTTTGCTGTCTCTCCATGGCTTGCACACACTGAGCAGCTGAAAGAGCTATATGTGTGTTAAAGGGTGCTAGAGATATATTACTTGCTTGTTGTTTCCTCATCCCAGAATCCTTTTAATCTCTGTGGCACACAGCAGGCAGAAAGTGGGGCAAGGAGGTGACAACTAGAAGACGATGGCACGTAGGTGTCCCTCCTAGAGTGGCTCAGGGGTCAGCTTTCCAGTTTCTTGCTTCCATCTGGCAGCATCAGTAACAATAAAAAGAAAGAGTTTGTCCAGGAAAGGCTGATCTGGTGGAGGCAGCGGCTTTGTCACACAGTCCCCAGCAACCCTCCCTTGACTCCCACAGTGTTTTCTCTGGCTCTTCTCTCTCCAGTGGTCCACAGTGAAGGACCAGCATAGCCGTGCACTGCGTCGAGATGGTAGCTACCCCAGTGCAGGGCACCAGGAACCACTCCAGAGCAGACAGATCAAATCACCAACATGCTGCAGGCCTTCAGGTTCCCCCTCCCCTTCCTCGAGGATTTGTGAGCATGTTTATTTTGTCTGTTTTGCCAAAGATAAATATACTGATCTGAGGTCATCCTGACAAATTTTGCAGGAATGATGATTCTTCAAGCCTGCCATGCTATCCCATGTGCTCCAATTATCAATGGGATTGCACTAAATCAACTAGGACATCTAAGGGCTGTTCCAGAAACATATTTAACTCTTCCCAGAGATGATAATTTCTATGAAGTGATCTCCTGCTTTGAATACAAACCAATTGTACTCCAGCAGTGGAGAAGCATTGTCATCGGACAGAGCAAAGAAAGCTGGCAAATGCAGACTTAACCTTAACTCTGACCTTTTCCATCCAGCGATGTGGAAAGAGAGTTTACAAGGCCAACACCTGCAAAACATCAGTGGTAGTTCAGATAATTAGTGAGAAGTGAAAGTTTAACACTCTAAATATGGCCCTGCGTGGCTTGGCATGGGGTAGTATCCAGGCCTAATTGTGGACACATGGGTGTGAATTTGCAGAGAAAACTTGCCTGGCTATATGGAGCAAAGTATTCCTCCTTGCACATAGGGCTTGAATGAAGCTGGCTGGGATGGGAGAGGAATTTCGTCTGTCTGCCTGTGATGGAGAGAGGGATTTGGACTGAAATCAGCAGGTTAATAAAGGCAGAAGAGAGTAGGTCTTGATAGGGTGTTAGGCCAGGCATTTTGGCAGAACCTTTATTTTCATTTTCCCAGTGTCCAAAGATAAAGCATGCGCATGTGTTTCCTCTCAGATCATGAACTCATACAGTTCACAACTGGTGTGTGCGTTCAAACCATGGCCTCTGTAACTGGTGACACTGTTTTGTGATTTCATGGTGTTTTTGTAAAACACTGCCTTGATATAGATCGGTTTGTGCTTGGTTTTGTGTTTCCAGCATCTTATACCTTGGTGTTTGACCTGACAGACGTGTTTCTCTGTCAGTCAGGCATGTGTTATAGCACAGATTGAAACGTGCCTCACTGTGCTTGAGGAGAAGGATGGATGAGGTGCTCACAGGGATGCTGAAGGGATGACTCTAAGACCACGATGAGGCTGGGGTTGCACATTATGATGGACACAGCTCTTGGAGGGATTTCACAGCTGGTCGTTTTTTAGTAGTGACCTGTGATGGTCTGGGCTCCTTGCTGGTGGTTCTATGTCTCTTCCAAGGCACCTGCAGGCCTGGACGTGGGTTTAGAGATGTCGTTCTCACCAATGTAGATGAGATTTTTGGTGCAGAGCAGCCTCCTGGGCAACACACAAATTCATAGCACATCTGCCTGGGAGAAGGTAAAACGCTCCCACTTCTGAGGTGGGCAGAGGTAAAGCTGGTGTGGCTGTCACCCCCCCGAGGCAGTGCCCAGCCAGGAGAGGACTGAGCAGGGCTTTCCATGGCTGTCCTGGCTGAGCGGTGCCATTTTCAGCTGGGCTGTGGATGGCTGAGCTTCATCTCTGCTCACACGGGTCCTATAAGGGCCATGTTGTCGGAAGATAACTTGGGCCTGGAGATGTGATGCTAGAGAGAAAACCCTTTGTGGCACCTGGCCATCATCAGAGTAGGTGGGCCGAGAGCCATGGAGGCGCTCAGGACAGAGCCTGGCCAAGGTGTTTTTGCAAAACAGCAGCTCCAGAAGAGCATCCTACGATGCTCTGCTGGACCAGTGCTTCACCCTGCCGGTGGTGGCACCCAGGACTTTGGCTGGCTTGTCATCCACCTCAGGGTGACTCCACATTAATTCACCCAAGTACAGTCCCCACATCAGGAGCTTGGCATCAGCCTGTTGCTCAGCCGGGACGGAGCACCATTGCTGCTGGCTGCCCTGCCCTGTGGACGTCCTGCTTTGATGATGCTGCAAGAAACAGCCACAGCCCCGAGAAAGCCACAAGCAACACGAATGCACCCTGCCACGGAGCCAACCCTGCTCCTGCCCTCCTGGGACCTTGGGATCGTCAAAGGATCCCACAGGCGTCTCCCCCTGGGCAGCTTCTCTCCCCCTGGCATGCTCACATGAGAACGCCTCAGACATCATCTGTAAAGACAGTCCCAAAGCAGGCAGCAATTCTGCCTTTCAAGGGAGGCTGAGTCCCAAACAGGGCCATTCTCTGCCAGCCAGTGTGTGAGCAGGGGCGAGTCACCGAGTTCCTCCAGTACACACCATGGCCATGGACAAACACGTGTTTCACATTTGCTCAGCTGCTGTTTGACATGCAACAAAGCTGCTGCTGTTGAAAACAGGAGTCCCTTCTCCCCATCACCTCATCCCTCATTTGCAGCCAGCTCCCCCCTGGCCCAGCAGAGCAGCCCCCATCCTGCGCACCATTCAGCTGCACTCATGCTCCTAAAACCCCAACTTTGGGCCACAAAGGGCAAGAATGAGCTGCTGGGGTGGCTGGCAGAGGGGACAGTGACCTGCTGCTGCTTTTCTTAGTGGCAGTGCCAGCTTCAGCTGTTTGTCAAACTGCTGGCTCCCATCATGGTCACGCACTTGGGTCAAACTTGTATAAGGTGGTGCTCCTGCTGGTCCCCTTCACTGCACGGCCCAGGAGCACCGGGAAGCAGCACAAGGTGCAGGGATCAGCAGGCAACTGCCCAACCATCAGTTCTGGTAGCAGCGGTGACTTATTTCAGAGGAAGATGAGAGCACAGCAATTGCACTGGTTGTGAATGTGGCTCCCAACCAGAGCAAAGGTGCTGGCGCAGCCCAGGCAGGGATGAAACCAGCAATTATTGGAATTTCACCTGAAACCACATAAGAGAGCTGGGAAGAGCTGAAGCAGTAGAGCCTCTGCCTCAGTCACTCCCACTCCCAGAGGGTCTGTCAGAGATAGATGGTGGGTCTGAAGTCAAGAAGCAGCAATGGATCTGCAGCTCCACCTGGGCAGCTTGTCTCAGCTGTGAGCCTGAGTTGAATGCTGAGAAAGTCTCATGCAGCCTCAGAGTTTCCAGGGAACCTGCTCTGGCTGTTACATAAGTGTTGGTGGGAAGGGGCGAGTTCTGATGCAGCCAGCTTCTTGGATACAGACCGTCACCAACAGTAGGTCAGGTCAGCCATGGCTTTGCCTGCCTGCCCTGGTCCTGAACCCTGCGAGAAGAGCAGTTTCCCCACCTCCCTGGGCAATGTGCCTCAGCGCTGCTCAGCCCCCTCTGCTGTTAAAGCTAGTTCCCCAAGGAGAGGAGGGTGCTATGAGTGCTTTGGCAGTGCCCCAGAATGGGGGATGCTCTGATGCAGGTGATAAAAGTCCCATCCTGGCCAGCTGCAGAGCACTGGACACAAAGTGCCCCCACAGATTGAAGCAGAAGGCCTGCTCTGCTTGCTGCTGGGGTGGAGGGAGGATTTGCTCATGTCTTTTCCAGTGCATCACCAGGCCAGGCAAGGCCCAAGCTATCCTCTTAGCTTCCTAAAACTCTGAGGTCAACTCCCTGGGAGGAGGATGAGTCATGACAGCGAGTCATGGCCAGTGCTCAGACCTTGGGCCACCAGAGCAAGCCATGACTGACACCAGGAGGTCTTCACTGCACCAATGATACAGCCCCACTGCAAAGCATGTTTCTGGAAGCTTTATCACTAAATGAGACTTGGTGTTAGCATAGGGGTGGCTTGGTGTTAGCATGGAGCGGAGGGGGTGCTGACACACCGAAAGGCTGTGCTGCCATACAGAGAGACCTGGACAGGTTGGAGATTTGGGCAGAGAGGAACCTTATGAAATGCAACAAGGGCGAGTGTAGGGTGCTGCACCTGGGGAGGAATAACCCCATGCACCAGGACAGGTTGGGGGTGACCTGCTGGAGAGCAGCTCTGCAGAGAGGGACCTGGGAGTCCTGGTGGACAACGGGATGGCCATGAGCCAGCAATGTGCCCTTGTGGCCAAGAAGGCCAATGGCACCCTGGGATGCATCAAGAAGAGTGTGGCCAGCAGGTCAAGGGAGATCTTCCTCCCCCTCTGCTCTGCCCTGGGGAGGCCGCATCTGGAGTGCTGTGTCCAGTTCTGGGCTCCCCAGTTCAAGAAGGGCAGGGAGCTGCTGGAGAGGGGACAGCAAAGGGCTACCAAGATGATGAGGGGACTGGAACACCTCTCTTATGAAGAAAGGCTGAGGGACTTATGAAGAAAGGCTGAAAGTCTCTTCAGTGTGGAAAAAAGACGCCTGAGGGAGGACCTTATCAACACTTATAAATACTTAAAGGGTGGGTGTCAGGAGGATGGGGCCAGGCTCTTCTCACTGGTGCCCAGCAACAGGACAAGAGGTAATGGGCACAAACTTGAGCATAGGAAGTTCCACCTAAACATGAGGAGGAACTTCTTTCCTGTGAGGGTGGCAGAGCCCTGGCACAGGCTGCCCAGAGAGGTGGTGGAGTCTCCGTCTCTGGAGACATTCCAAACCCGCCTGGATGCGTTCCTGTGCCACCTGCTCTGGGTGACCCTGCTCTGGCAGGGGGTTGGATGGGGTGATCTCCAGAGGTCCCTTCCAACCCTATGATTCTATAGAAGAGAGGATTATTTCTAACAGAAAAAAGGTCACAAGAAAAATTGCTGGAATAGCTATGACAGGCCCTCCATCATCTAGGGAGGGATTTCTCATCATGGGGTGCCATAGGAGGGAGTAGATTTGCTGAAAGCAAAGCTGTCTCTCTGCTGATGGCAGCTGATGGTGCCAGCACAGCTTGGCACCACAGGGTAACCACTGTGCCTGACTGCTCCCTTGGGAGTACTTAGAATGTTTTCGATTGGAAGGGACCTTTAAAGGTCATCTAGGTCTTCTCACCATCCAAGCTGGTGCAGACAAGAAACAAGGATGCTGGGGGTGTGGGACCAAGATTGTCCCACCAGCAGTACTCCAGCCATCAATCTGTTTAATAAAACAGTTCCTCTGAAGTGTTAGCAGTTTCCTTGAAAAATAAGAATATTCCAGAAAAAAATTATTCCCCTATGTGGTGGGTGACAGCATCCTCAAAGTGAGTCACTGTCAGCACTCAGAGCTCAGGCTTCCAGACAGGTTGCAAAGGAAGAGAACAGGAATGCAGCTGAGGTCAGATACAACTTCAACAGATTTTAAGTCCCCTTCAAGAAACACCTAAGTGGCGGTCGTTCGGATAGTGCCAGGGACTCCTCCAGCCCTGCTTCTAGGCATTTTTGGTTGTAAGGGAAAGGTGTAAGCCTGGAGCTGAGCTGCAGGCTGCAGCATTGACTTGGAGACTGCCGAAAGTGGTGGCTGCTTTACTTCTTCCTGCAGGGATGTTCAGTCTTATTGTCTGATGTTGTCCACAGCTGCACTTCTTCAGATGGTTTGCAACAGGATTTGGAAGTTCATAGAGATGATATTTGGAAGTTAAGGCATGCATCCTACTGCATGAGGGGTCCAGAGATGGATGAATATTCAGTGGCTGAAATCACTGCTTCAACCATTGAGCTTGGGCTGCTCCTGGACATGGCCAGTATCTGCACACGCCTGTCCTCACATTTTCTGTCAGTTTGCCCTGAACAGGCAAGGCTGGATAAACTTTTTCTCTTTGCCCTGTGGCTTAAGAATGGGCCAGGAAGTTTGTAAGCTCAGCATGGCCCAAGAAGAACCATGTGTCTGCAGGAGGTTGCATGGCCTGCCCATAACCGCTCACCCATGGTAGAGCTTAGCTCTCACACTCAGAACGGCTTCTGTCACTGCTGGGTCACAGTCTTTATGCCTGTCAGCATGAAAAGCAATTTGGAGACCTTTTCTCCCTGCACAAAGTTACCATTAAATAATATCAGGTCCCCTCTGTGATGGTCTATCAGCAGAGCTTGGCACAGGAGGCAAAGGAGAGGCTGCTAGCTGAAGCATGGACCAGCTGCGGTAGGCTTGGCTCCCCTGGATTGTGCACTGTTTGCTGGAAGGCAGTAAGATCTGGGAAATCTGGGGTCCTGAGTGCGAGCAGCATCCAAGCAAAGGGAGAGCTATGGCAGTGAAACCTACACATGTTTTCAGCACTTCTTGCATCAAGGCAGATGCTATATCATATAGCCACCACACTGGAAATCATCATCAACTTCCAAGCTATGCTTCAAGGGAATTTGTAACATTTTTTTCTCTAAACAGGCCTGGCTGACAGCTGACTGCACCCTGAGGTCGTTAAATTATTTGTCTGCTAGGAAGGGCTATGAAATAAGCAGAAGAAGCAGAGAACGTGGGCTTTGAATGCACAGTCATCTGACTGATAGCATCCCCCTTGCTCATTTGGATGAGGTGTATCACTTGGCCTGGCTGTGTCGGAAGTTGGAATGAAATGGTGCAAATAATTTGTCACATGTGGGAGCTGTGAAAGGAAGTGATGGAGCATCCTCACATGGGATATTTTACAGCTAGACGGGGCAGATCATTGTGTCCTTGGCAGTGTCGTATCTGTTTCTAGACGTCTGCTGTCTCTGATTCCTGTTTGATGATGAGCTGTTGTGTGCAAATCGCCTCAGTTTAAGGGAAGATGCTCTAATGCCTGGGACACTGGACCAGGACCCAGGAGAGCAGGGAACCATTCTTGGATGAGCTACAAAGCTTCTTCATCCTTGGACAGTCTCCGACCACCCTTAGCTCACTTGTTCCATAAAGATACATCTCTTCCTCAGGGAAAGATGGTTCTTCAATATTGTGACCAGTCACAGAGAAGGTTCTCCACGGAGAAACTGGGGTCCATCTCACTCTGTGTAAGACATCTGCCATGAGCTGGTTACCATTAAACTGCCTCTATAGTCAATGAGGAAAGACAGGCATTCCTTAAGCATGGACTGCCAATTTGGTTTTGAGGTCCCCTGAGGGTGATGATCTGCAAGGGGGTGCAGATAACTGGGTCCGATGTAGATACCTAAAGTGCAAGGGTATAAATCCATGTCCATGGGCAGAACCAGCACTTACTGGGGGTGGTGCCATGGGGCAATGGAGGGCTACAGACTTCCCTGGCAGCCAGCGACTTCCAGTCACCAGCTTCACTCTGGCAAAAAGGGAAAAACATGCATGCAGACTTCACCAGGTACTGAAGGCTACATTTTTCCCTCACAGCAAGAATCTATCTTTGGAGTCCTAAGAAGAGCTGGAATTTGGCAGGAGATCATTGTCCCATGTGAGACCTTCACTAAACATTTGCTCTAAATGTGAGACGTGGTTTGTACAGAGGACATGGAAAAGTCACAAGCAATGGCATCTCAGGGAGCCTTGTGATTTGGGGACTCCTCTGGAAGGGATTATTATTCAGCTCCATCCCACATGCCAGAGAAGGCGCATTGTAGACGTGAGCTGTTGGCAGAGCTCCCGAGGACAGAAAAGCTGTTCTTCCCCCTCTTCCCCTTCCAACACCAGCTCCCTCAGGGCAGACAAGGGGATGCAGTGTGGGGCTGTGCTGGTAGGCCAGGGATATGTGTGCATTTATATAGTGAGGGCTGAAAGATATAAGTCCTTGTGGCAAGCTGTACTGAGTGGCCAGCAGGAAAATTTGGAAAGGATTTTTATGTATCGCCTTGTGATACAAATGTCTATCTTCTTGAAGATAAATTTGCAAAAACAAAGGTGTAGAATATATTACTAACTCAAAGTACATGCAGGGTTACCTGAATGATGGGATGGACTAACTTGTGCAGTCCTGGGCCATGCAGATGGCTGCAGCCTTGCACATGGCTGGCTGCAGGTGTATGGTGGGTTGCCATTGTATGCTGTAAATATTGAGAGGTGCTTCTTTGTTAAATGTCTAATCGATGCTCTGTAGCTGAGGCCATGCCACTAAGCCACTTAGTGACCCTGATCAGTGGTTCACTGCCATCTGTCAGTGCATTGTTTCCAAAAGGAAGGTATACTGGAGATTGCAGGTCCTTGGAGCAGTGGGTTCATACAGAGATGACACTAACCTCTCCACGCCACATTGTCTACATTCCCCCTCGGTAGAGGAAGCATATGTGCATCCAGTCCCGAGCCTTGCAGGATGGCAGACCCTCAGGAGGTTGATGGTGTTGGAAATCTCTACTCAACCCACAGTGCTGGGGTGAGGGAGGACCTCCCGGCTTCAGACTTCAGAGCTTAGCAACTATTTGAGCTGAAGGTCACCTGAGGCTGCTATTACAGGTGCCAGGCAGGGATCAGTCTGTCCCAGGCACTAGGGTACTGCCTGCACCAGAAGCAGCCCTGCCCTGATCATCTGTCTGCAAAGCTGAGGACTGGGTCGGTGCAGGCTCCTCCCTAGCAGTCCTCCTTGGCTTGGGGCACTCTGCTGCACCAAGAATGGTCCAGCACCCGCGGAGATCCGTGTCAGTCCTCTGTGCCACACACAGACCCCGGAAACATTGTCCCTGATAGATGTATTAGTACCTCAGTAAAATCCTGCAGCTTTTCCTGATGCTCTCTCTCTCACAGTTTTGCAGTTACGTCTTCAGCAGAGAAGGACCCGTGAGCAGCTGGCAGACCAAGGCATCATGCCACGTGAGTATCTTTTTCTGCCTTTCTCACCCACTCCTGGCTCAGAGGGGCTGTGCTCCTCCTGGGCTCTCATGGGGCACTGTGTGGCACCAGCTGCCTGCTCCGACCCACTCAGCTCTGAGCAGATTGCTACCAGGGGGGATTTTGCTTCCTGCCCTGTAGAAATATGGTGGTCCCTGGCGCTGTACAACAGTGCCCAGCATTTGCCACACAGATTATAATGCCACTGCTCAAACTGAAGTCAGGAGAGATGCTTATCATACACCATCCAAAAAATCAGCTGCATAGCCCCCTGTCCCAGAGGTCACTGTAGCAGGACAAGCATATCCAACTCTAAGCAGAAGACTCACAAAGCTCTTCACATAGGCAAGGGCAAAGAATCTCATGTCCTCCTGTAAAAGCCAGGAACCTCTGTGTCAGGATCAGACCCACAGAACGAGGAAGAGGTACAGAGGGCCCATTCCAGGAGGCTGTGGGAGAAGGGAGTGGTGGGTGACAGCCTTGGCCCCAGTGTGGAGGGCAGCCACTCACTCTGGATGAGTGAGACACATCCAGATCTGTGCTTGTGCCCAGCCAGGACCCCACAGGGCAGAACTGTGTGGCCAGTGAAACCCCACCTGGGCCTGCAGACTGATGAACAATGTCCTGTCTCTGACCACATTCATTCTTGCCCACGTGGCATTCAAGCCTGAAGGACAAGCTCCAGGCCAGCATTGTCACGTAATCATTCAGCATCAGAAAGCCAGCTGCTAGAGCCCAAAGAGTAAGTGAATGAGAATTATCCCCTTCTGCACCTGCAGGTGCATCATGAAACCTGTAGCACCACTGGAGAACTGATGTTGGGAGCTCAGCCCTGCTCGATGGATAACTCCATCCTGACCTAGCTCAGGCTCCATGTGCATGAATCTGTGATTATCTGGGACCCAGGTAGAGAATTATCCTTTCTGTCTCATCAAGGGCCCCTTGGGTTCACTGCTAAGATCACAACTTTCCAAAGGCTGCGTCACATTTGCCTCTTCTGGCTAACCTTGAAGACTGTGATGCAGCTCTTGTCTAAACAGCAGAACAACTCACTAGTTGCACATGGCCATAGCACTGCTTGCTGCACCCTGCCCATCCTTCTGCCCTTCTCATGCAGCTGCCTTCCTAAAGGATTGTGTCAAGGCAGCCAGCAACAGACACCTTCTCAGCATAGTATTGTCAGCATCAAGCATTAAGAAAATGTGAGCAGGATGACAAAAGTCATGACCGTCAAAATGATCCCATGGTTTTACGACTGATAAATGAAGGTTCTTTTCATTTTTCTTCTGTTTATTTCTTTAAACGTTCAGATTTTATGCTGCCTAACACCAAAGGGCAAGCATTTTCATCACAGGACTGCAGGATTTGGAGCTGGACATTGTGACATTTGTTATAGTATTGCAAGCCCTGGCAATACAGTCAGTGGCCAAAAATATGTCTAACAATTCCTGAACTGCTAAGTCCACTCTGTGAATGAAAGTGGGCACACTCGGACAAGGTGCAGGACACCCCATTGCACATATATGGAGCAGTAGTGCCAAGTGAGAGGTTTGTGTACTGACGCTGCCCCTCAGGGCCTGGTGCACGGGACTGCGCTTTTACAAACGGCACCTAACGTTTAAAACCTTACACGTTGCAGACCACATATTAGGTCCAATTTACTTGGTGGCAACTGAAGTGTATTTTCCTGTTACTTAGGGATTCTTTGCACTCCCAACTTCTAGGATGACATACTGCAGTCTGGTTTCTGTCCAAGAAGGCCATTTTGGGAAGCTTGAGTGCAGTTCCACTTACTGAAAGTAATACAAGAAAAGGCACTTTTGCCATTAGGAAAAACAAACGTGCAAAATTTGACTGCTGAATTTGACCTCAGGAGGAAGTGTCAGACGTTAGCATTTAATACATGGGAGCCCCAGCCAGCTTCCCCATGGCTTGGGCATGTGCAGTCATTCCTTATGAAGAACAAGTCTATGTTTAATCACATCTTCCCATGCTCTGTTGGCTCTGAGGACCAGCAGGTGAAGTGGACTTGAGGAGGTGCACCTGGACAGCATCTCAGTTCACATGCATTGCAGCAGGGCAGGAAATGAACACCTATGGCGGTAACCCACAGTGGTTGAGAATAGCCCTTCTGGAAAGAGAAAAGATGGGCATTTCTGGTCTCCGTGGTGAGAGTCGGGTTTGGTACCAGGCTTGGAGCATGCACTTGATCCCACATTCCACATCAGATTTTGCACAAGGATTGTTTTCAACTCATTGCATACATTTTCTGCTGATATAATCCCAGGACAGAGAAACTTTGTTTTTTCTAACTGATCCATTTTATACAGAGACCAGAAAGAGAGATGGAAGGTCAGAGTAACATAATAGCTTTGGATAGAAGCTTTGAGGGCTTGTAGAAACCCTTGGAGGAAGGGGAGTTGATGACTACACACAGAGGCTGCTGAGCTGTTCAGCAGTGCAGCTATAGCACGGGAGACATACTATAGTGTGAGCGTGAAATGTTGGAGTAAATCCTAGGAAACTGTGTTTTGGTATCCAAGAGAATAGTGCGAGGAGAAATGTCAGTCTTACCTGAGCAGAGTGCAGTGAAATGAATATCCTTACTAAAGCCCAACTTGTGTTCAGTTAGACTGGAAAAGATCAATGCCATTGCACACCTGAGCTCTGTTCACACTCCCTTGGATGTTCCTCTCAGAAATGTGAAACCTTCAGATGGCCCCATCACTGTAGAAGGCAGGACACTGCCTAAAGGAGGATGCTCAGGAGCAAAAGATAGTAGCATTGCACAAGACTTCAGGTTCAAAGCTGGACTGATTGTCAGATGTTTTCAGGTTGTAAATTGAACAAGTGGCTGGCAAAATAATCAACACTACTGAAAAAGGCTCTACAAATGAGGACAGGTGCAGACTGGTAGGCAAGGGCATCCTGTGGGTCCCTTCAGCCCCATGACTCTGTGTATGGAGGGTCCTCTGAAAGCAAGGGGAGATCCAGGTTCATTGAGACACAGCCACACTCCTGATGCACAGGAGCGCAGGTAAGGGCAGAGCCTGTCCCATTCTTCAGGCTCACTGAGTCGGAAGTTTCCAGTTCATGCAACAACACATGCAGTTTTATTTTCCCAGTTAAACTGGTATGGACCCAGCAAAAGCATTTTAAATCAAGAGCATGTGGGGTCACTTACAGAAAGGCAGGCCATAGGGCTGAGCATGGATGAACCTTTCCTCTAGACCTGCGCAGGCACCTGCACCAAACCCAAGCCAGATCCTGCTCACCCACCCGAAAGAAGGGGGAGGCAGCTTTCAGAACCAAGGGTTCCTCCAGACAAGGTTCCCCCCACCGTGATGAGCTTCAGAAATAGCTGCACTTGAAGGAAAGACCTTCTTGCTGTACGCAGCCACCACCTCATCCTCTAACTTAAATCTTAGAGGCATCAGACCCAAGATTATCAACACCAAGCACAGTGTTGCCCTGTTGCCTCCAGACCCTCAGCCATCTCAAGCTGACATGTCATCCCCTGACAAGTTGTCTGAATACCAAGTGCTAGAGATGTCTTTATTTGTTTTGCAGACTAATACAAGCTGCAGCATCCACATAATTCCTCCAAAAATGTTGGTAAATGACTAAATTCTGCAACATGTTCCTCTTGAATAGCACGTTTGGTCAATGCCCATAGCACACTCCCAGTGTCAGTACTTCACAGTGAGCAGGGCTGTAAAAGTCATCTCTCTTGCTAACTTCATTTTCTTGTGTGCACCATTTTATTTTGCTTCTGATTAAACCAGCTGTCACAAGCCATCATGGCTGCTCACCGGAGAATGGCACAGTAACGCTAGCTTGTCTGTATGTCCGCTTTCCAAAAGTTAGGAGCAGGAATGTGCCTTGTGTTTTACTGTGATTCACTGGAGGTTAGGCAGGTTACCCTGGGTGTTGCATACCAAAACCCAATTCAGAGGGCCTCCCAAACATTTCCCAGCTGCCCCCAGTCTCCTCTTTATCCTCCTCTAGACTTATGGAGGATAACATATCCTGTGTGAAAATAATTTCTGTCCTTATTGGATCCCATTCAGAAGATGGAAAGGGAATTCCTGTTGCCAAACAAAAAGTTGTAGCAGACTGTTTTTGTGGGTCAGGACACCTTCCCCTTCCCAATGGGAACAATTAATTTTACTTGGTTACACAGCCAGAAAAGAATTTTTGCAGGATCTGAGAAATATTAACCCCTTCCCCATGCAAATTCTGCTCTAATTTCTACTGAACCAGAGTAAACAAGGAAATGTGCAAGGTCCTCCATGACCCCAGTACAGACTGCTCCATGGGACTGGTGTTCACAAGTCCAGAGTCAGGGATTATTGGCTTTCCTCCAGGAGCCCCTCTGGGCTAATCCTTCTTGGTGTCAGGAGTTGCTGAAAGCATGATCTGCTTCCTGGTAACTGGCTGGGCAGCTGCTCATGGAAGCTCCACGTCACACAGATGCTTCTGGGCAGGGGACAGGACAAATGTCCAGTGAGAGGGAAGCTAAAGGAGATGGAAGGGTAGTCAGCGATGGAAGAGGGACAAGGGCCCACAGCTCCAGGGCCTTGCCTTGACATTACCATTGCTGGAGGCTGCGCCCATATGGACCCAAAAGGCGAGGCAGGTCTTTTCGGTTTTCCTGCTGGCCTCAAGCCTCAGTCACCTGCAGGTTTTATTTGCAGGTGAGGTCCTCTCTCAGGCTGTTGCTCTTCCCAGACCTGTCTCATGGGGCTGTGGTGCCTTCCACAACCTGCAGGAAGCACTCCGGGGAAAAGCTGCACCTGCTCTTTGACATGTCCCACAGAGCACTACGTTTCAAAGCCTGCACCCCCTCCCTGCCCATGTGCCTCCTGCGCTCCCCGTGCTCTTCGTCCCCCCTGCTCTCTTGCCATGGACTGGCTGAGAGCACGGGATTTCCCAGAGCTTTCCTGAGTTATTTTTAGTCAGCGCAATAAAGAGAACGGCTAGTTTGTGTTGCTATTTTTATAGCACTCATTAAAATGCTGTTGCTGAATATCCTGGTGGCTGCTTGCTTCTGCTCCTGTGCTGACTGCTCCTCTTTCTTTCCTGTTGCAGCACTGAAAAGCCCATCTGCATTCCATGAACAACGAAAAAGTCTGGAGCGAGCCAAGGTAACTCCTGCAGCCATCTCAATGAGGGCACACGTGGGCTCGCTTTGCACTCATTGTGGGGTTTGAAAGCACTTTCCACCACTGTCCCCTCCTCTGGCATCCTCCACCCAGGCTCTGTGGCCAAGGATGAGGGTCAGGACCTCTCCCTTGCTTTCAGACATGGTGGGGCCAAGCCAGGGTTCACAAATGCTCTGGAGCACCCTTCTCCAAGCAGGGGACGTTTAAAAGGGCGGAGGGGCCATCTGTGCCCTGAGCTATGGGGTTTCACAACAACACCTGGGTTTCACAAGAGGCTGTGGCCAGGGCATACGTAGTTCAGCATGGCATTGGCCATCCTTTCAGTAAATGTCCAACCAGCTGAAGTGCCGTTTTCCTCTCCAGGCCAGGTCCACAGCCCACTCCTCGCTGTGCTGGCTGCTCCCGACTCCTGCTCGAGTCAGCAGGGTTAGAGCAGGGCCAGTAGCAAACAGGACCTACAGAGCCTAGCTATTTGGCAAGTGTGCAGGAGGAATGCAGATGCCCTTTGTCACCTGGAGCGAGTCCCCAAGGAGCTCATGCTTGTCATCAGACGAGAGCCTGGCTTTTAGCTCGGCAATGCAGCTTGGCTGTTACGACACACAACATTCAAGGGGCTAAGTGGGCCAGGCTCCCACCAGCCCCATTATCTAACTGTACTCAGGCTTCCCTAAATATTGCTGGAGGCAGAGATAAGATAAGTAGCCATTTCCAGAACACATCAAAATTCTGTGATGCGATCGCTTTTTGGGAAATCACACTGGTTTCTGAGCATCCGCCATCCAGCCTTGACTGAGCTGGAGGGATGTTCACAGCAAAGGGAAAAATCAGTCACACAGGTTTTGCTTGAACACAAGAGTTTGTTCCATTAATCTGTAAAACGTGCTTGCAGTCATGTGGAAAAGGAGTCTTGCAAGGAAGAATGATTGTGAAATATGGAGAAGTGCTCTTCCGAACTTAAACACACTCCAAATCACTTGCCCTGAGTCTCCTGTGGTAATAAACGACTAGCATAAGAAACATAATATGACTCTGAAAAATTAGTATGCTTACAAAATTTCAAGCAATCCAAAGTATCCTTGAAGTGTCATATATTTTACAGTTTAAGTATACATTTGTGTCTCTTTGTCTTTCTCTTCAAAGGCTTTCACTGGCTAGTTGCCTGGGGAAAAGGTCTAGTCTATCCCAAACTGCATGCATTTCTTTCTTCCAGAGCATGCTAACGAAGACACTAATGAGCACAGCCCATAACAAACATACACTCCTTTGCAAGGATGCCCTGCTTAGAGCTGTGACAGGGAAGGAGCAGCGGCTGTTTCTGGATAATTAATGGCATTTGTTGTTTAGCTGATATTTCTCCAAACCAATGTTCTGCAAACAGAAAGCAGATAACAATAACTGCTTTCATGTGTTTTGAAAGCTCTTCTACTTCAGCTGACGCTAAAAAAAAACACATCTGAGTTCTTTCCCCACCATTTGCACCCCAGTGACACAAATGCAGCTTATAAACAGCAAAGGTCAGAAGGAACAGAAATCACAGCAGAAAGTCAGGCTATTCGTCAATTCGAGCTTAGTCCAAGTCAGGATCTGATCTGAGGGTGAGCTGGAAATGCATTAGGTGTATTTAACTGCACTCAGGTGCAGACACCAGCTTGCTCTGACCTGGCACAGGAACCAGGAAAACCTACACATGCTCCAAACAAGGGATTGTGTTGGTGAAAATAAGCTGGGGAAAAAATAGGGGGGAAGGGTAAGAAATTGTTAAGACTTCAGTAAATAAAATGTCTATTATTTGTTTAAACATGTCACTCGCTATGTTAGAGGCTGGCAAGAGGCCAGTGCAGCAGACTTTGAAGTCAATGTCCTATAATAGATTGCTGGATTGGAGGACAGAGAGCAGGCTGACTTTCCCGAGGTAGTCTGGCTCAGCAGGGCTTTGGCACTTACTCCCAGCATCCCAGCAAGCATGGCAGGGAGGGACTGCAGGGGACAGGTAGCATGCCTCTGCCTCCGAGTGGAACAGCCCCACCTGGGTCATTCCTGACAGATGTGTGACCACTGGCAGACATCCCACTCCCAGCAACTTGCTCCAATGCTCTCCAACCTGTGCTGTTAGCAAGTGTCCCCGATTCCCAGAACAAGCTTGTCTGTTGCAGTTTAAGCCTATCACTTTTTCTCCAACATGCATGCACATGTAGAACTGTTTATCTTTTTTCTTGTAGCACTTTTTAAAAGTATTTTGCATCCTGTTTCCCTATAGCCATCTCACATCTGGACTGATCAGCCTCCTCTCCCTTCAGCCTGTCCTCGTTGATCCCCTCTGGCTCAGTATCGATTTCGGTAGCTGTCCTCCAGACCCTTCCCATGGCCCTTTCAGATGCAGAGCACAGAACAGGGCCTGGCTATAGAACAGGGTCCATCTGACACTCTTCGCTCCGTCCCCTAGAAAGCTGCCTGCTGGTCTGGGGACATGGTTCAGTTGCTGATCACTAGATTCTCCAGCGCCTTTTATATTTTTTCCTCTGTTTATGCAGAAACTAATTTCTGCCTAAGGCCACAGTCCAGTGACCACTACAGAAGTGTCTCTGGTGGATTAAGTCTTCATCTACCCCAGTGCTTAATCAGCTGGCTTAGCTGTGGCTAACTGTGACCTGAGCGCAGTCCTTTCCAAATGTCCTTCTTTAAATTGTATCAAAAGTATTTCAGATAATTTCTTCAATTACTGCAAATCACATTGCATTGTAATCTGTTAGCCTTGAATGATGCAGAGTTAAGGAGTGTCTTCTATCATCCAAGGCATTAATGAATATATTGACTGGTAGGAAAAATTGCTGTGTAACATGATTTGATATACTCTTCTGTTTAGACTGTGAGCCATTCCTAATTCCTCTGGTGACCCACAACTATGCTCCTTTTTTATGTTAGTCTTATCCAGACTAAATTTCCCTGGTTTGCATATGAGAAAGACATGTGAGATAATGTCAAAACATGCTTAAATTCAAGGTACATGACATTCATTGTTTATTCCTGTAACAGAAATCTGTCATCTCTCCATAGAAGGAAATGAGGTTGGTGTGATGTGGTTTGTTCTTGATGAATCCATCCTGGCTCTTAGTCAACTCCTTGCTATCTTCAAAAACCATTTATATAGATTGTTTGATTACTTGGTCCAATATCTTCCTGACTGGTTTATAATTTCCTGGTTTCTTCTCTCCGTCTCTTTTAAAGCAAGAAATAATGCTCTCCCTTGCCCAGTCTCCTGGAGACCCACGGATAGTTGCTATTACTCTAGTCTTGTGTATCTCAAACTGTTTGGGAACATTTAACTCATTTGAGTATTCTCCAACCTGTTCTCCAACCTGATGACTGGAGCTTCTTCTCTTTTGTTGCTGAAGGTTCTTGGCTTAGTCAGCTGATTGATAATAGCCATTTATCTTTTTAGTGAAGATGGTTTAAAAAGGTATTAAATCCTGTAGCCATCTCAGCAGCATCCACAATTATTTCTCCCGTTTATGGAATGCAGACAGCACTTTCCATTGCCTTCTCCTGGCTACAGAAGTGCTTGTAAAATCTTTTCCTCATGATCCTGTACATTTTGTACTGTGGGTTTTACGGTTTTGCTACATCTGCTTGTGTTATTCTTTTATATTTATCCTTAAGAGTTTAACCTCTTTGAACTATGTACATTTTTTGTACTATTCTTTCTTGCATCTCAGATTAGCAAACAGCTAATAATTTGTCCAAGTCATGCTCTAGCTTTTCTTCACCAGGGGATAAGCTTATATTTGTATTCTTGAGGTCAGCTGCCCTCAACACTGACTTTCTTGGCCCTAATGGAAGGCATTATTGTACCTCTGCATGCCTTTCTGTTCCTAAAGTCATGAGGAAGTTGGCACAAGGCTCCAGGACCATGTTCATCACAAGCTCAGCTGCAGTGATCTGTCAAGTGGATTTTCCCAACCCCACATCATAACTGGGGTGAGGAACCACAGAGCAAAGGAGCTGCAGGACTGCAGGAAGGCTAAGCCTCGTGGCTGACCTGGGTAGAGAGTATGGGTATCTTCATGACCTGCTCAGCCTTATATCTCACCCCAGAGTGCCAGGATTCCCACAGAAGCCATTGCTAACTGTACATGGTGACATGGTATCCTAAGCTAGGAGCAGATCCATAACTCCCGGTGAATAGGTCTCATCCTTCCCATAAGCTGTCATAATGCTTCAGGCATCAGAATCCCAAGGGAAATTGGAGATGACACAGCTTAGGAGAGGGGATAGTGAACAGTCAGCAGCTCCATGCACATTGTTACCTTTTTGAAGAATTTCTGCCCAAGAACAAGTCAATGTCTGAGTGGAAAAAAAAAAAAAGCCATTTAGGAGGTCACTCAACCTCGCTTGTAAAAAATCCAAAAGAACCATGGGATGGCACAGGGGCAGACACTCTCTGTACCTTATTGATGCTCTAGCTAGGTAACACTCTGCATTTGTGTTCTGCAGACTGAAGATTATCTCAAGCACAAGATCAGAAGCAGGCCTGAGCGATCAGACCTGGTCAATATGCACATTTTACAAGGTAAGGCTGCCGGAGCTTTTCCCACATACTCCTTGTGTCTCCTACCTTGTGACTCACATCTCTCCTGCCGCACTTGCGTTCCCTTCAGGAGTCTCATCATGATTAACTTTTCCCCAGCTGCTCATGAGAAGCAGATTCAAATGGGACACGTTGTACAGAATTCAGGAGGTCTTCAGGAGGCAGGACACACATTTATTCACAGAATCACCGAATCACAGAATGACAGGGGTTGGAGGCGACTTCTGAAGATCACCTAGCACAACTCCATGACAGAAGTAGATCCAAGGCCATCTAATTTTTCTCCTATCTCTGGCAGGGACCAGTATAAGATGGTCGAGAGGACAGTGAGGCAGAGAATAACTGCGGGAAAGGACTCTGTTAGACAGAATTGCCAAGGGCTGATCCTCATGAAAAGCATATATGGGGCATTTGTTGCCCAGGGCACTGAAACCCCTGTAGTAGGTGGCTGCAATACCCTCCTAAAGCTGGACATCTTTTGTTTTGCCTTAATTCTGGATATTTTATGTGACAATTCATAGTGATGCCATCAATGACCCAAGCACAGCCATATAAAAAGGGTGAGCCCTGCTATCAGTCTGTGAGCCACAGCAGCTCTCAATGTCTCCCATCCCGGTGTCCCCTCCCAGCCAGAGAGCTGGCATCCCATCACAGACAGCAGAACACTGTGGTGTCCCTCGTTATCTCCAGAGATAACAAGCTCCTTAGAGACAGGGAGGATGTGCAGCCTCTCTCCTTGAGTCCTGTCAGTCCCCTGGAAGAAGCAGACCACTCTCTGGCAACTGTAAATGCTGGCCTCTGCTCTTAGCATGGATGAAGTCCATATTTCTTTTTCCTCTGGCACACAGGAGGGCTGAGCCAGGGGCCCATGCCGGATCAGTGTCACTGCTTTGCTTTTCCCTTGGGTCTCCATCCCTAAAATAAGCCAGCACCATTGCCTGTTCAACAGGTGGAAAGTGTCTTTCCCTTAGGTTAAATAATAGAAATAATAGAAGCAATACGGACTAGAGTCAGGGCCCAGGGGCTGTAAGCCAGATGTGGAGGCAGCTGCAGTCACCAGGCATGGACAGGGCCGGTGAGACACAGCTGGAGGAGAGGTGGAGCAGAGACTGCCTGGCTGCACACTGAGCAAGCTGGCTGTGCTGCCCAACACACAGCTCTCAGCCAGAGTCCTGCTCACACCTCTGCCTGTCGTACTCCGTATTTCATGGAGGTGCGTCCTGGCATATCATAGACATACACATGTCCATTTGGTTCATAACAACTGCTAGAGATGAT
This sequence comes from Stercorarius parasiticus, assembly GCA_013396915.1. Classification (NCBI taxonomy): domain Eukaryota; kingdom Metazoa; phylum Chordata; class Aves; order Charadriiformes; family Stercorariidae; genus Stercorarius; species Stercorarius parasiticus. Next base: position 2,362,427 of record VWZL01003811.1, read on the forward strand.
TGAAATTGGACAGCTGAGACACATTCTATCATCAAAATACCTTCTAGGCACACATTCTGTTACTGTTCACCTCGAAGAATTAATGTGTGTTCACCGTCTTATATAGCCTGAGGCCAGCATTGACACTAGACCAGCTCTCCTGACCTCCTGCAGAGCATTTTTTCCCTGATATCAAGCCCTGTAGCTTGTATTGCCTACAGTTGCCCTTCTAGAAGAGTGTCCAGTCTTTGAAGATAGCATAACCCAGATGCAACCCTTCTTACTTTAGACCTCCGAGAGTATGGGCATGGTTTAGTTTAGAATCCCACTCCTTCACTACTCATGCCTGTGCCACCAGAGGAGCCAGATCACCTTTGTTTGGGAAATCACCACTTTCTCTTGTAATTGGCCACTCTTCTGTCACCACTCAATAACTGGGAACTTCTCATCTGAGTCCGGTAGGGCTGTAGCTTCCAGATCTAGCTGCCTTCGTTGTGCTCCTCTCCACCAGCTTGGTTTTTCCCTGAAGGCCTGGAGCACTGCAGTCATGCACCTTCCAAATGTCCACTCTCAAAGACAGCTTTTGATCTTCCAGTGTAAGGCATTTACTCCAGTTGTCTAACACTGTTAACTGTTCTTTTCTCCAGCTGTTCCCCAGAAGTAGGGAACACAAGGTACAATGGGCTCCTGGCAGGCCAGAGCTGGAATCCACTTTGGCCCTCATGTTAGTCACAGTTTGTTAATGAAGTTTCCATTGCAGATCATTCCTGGGCCTTGGAGAGGATGCTCCAGCTGCAGGCTGTTTTTGCAAGCCTAGGCTAGTAAACAGAGGCTCCTATTTGGGGATGGAGAAGCTGGACCTAAGGCCCAGACGAGGACCCATGTCCCAAACCCCACCAGCCCCATCTAATCCAGCATCCTGCCTCCCAGCCTCAGAGCAGCTCCTGCTGTGCACTAAGCCAAGTTTAGGTTTTGGCGGCAGCCCAGAAAGGCTGAGGTGAAGGGGGAGCACATTCTCAATGAGCACTGTGCTTACAGATGGCCCGGGTCATGAACTGATGCCTTCCATTTGGCCTTTTAGACTCAGCTGCAGAGGGGTCCATTCAGTCTACTCAAATGAAGCTGAAAAGAGCCCGACTGGCAGATGATCTCAATGAAAAGATTGCTCTCAGGCCGGGTCCTTTGGAGCTGGTGGAGAAGAATATTATTCCTGTCGACTCAGCTGTGAAAGAGGCCATAAAAGGTAGTGGAAGTGAACGTGCATGTTGTGTTGTGTGCATGGCACAGGGCAGGGGCTGGCAAGGTTATAAGGACGTACCACAGCAACTGCAGGAAGTGACCAACCTGGAGTTAAAGCTGCATTTATTGCTTAAATTTTATTTTTTTCTCAGTAAGCAGTCCCGTCCAGCACAGCTTATGCTTTCTTATCCAGGCCTATGAAAAGGGAGCTGTTAGAGCAATGACCACAGAAACATGCACGATTGTTCAGCCATGTCTCCTCAGAAAGAACCTCCCTTCTTAGACCCCTTCCTTCCCCGAGGCTTTGAGCGCACAAATGATACTGCTGGAGACAGGACATTCGTTCCTCCCTCGTGTGGGAGAGGACCTGTGTGCACACATGTGGTTGTGAGGCCAGCCTGGATTCTCCCACTTGTGCCCTGGCAAGCTTTTACATCCCAGTAGATGTAGGCAAAGTGGCCCCAGTTCAGACAGGCTCCTTTTTCCCCACTGATGCTAGTGGCAAGCAAAGCCCAACAGAGTGGGGTGCTGCATGGCTGGGAAAAGGAAATCATCACTGGGGTGCTAAACTGCTGGGGAGTACAAGGAGCAGCCTGCACCCCAAAGCAGGGTACACTCCTGCCAACCAGTGCCCAGTGCTTGGCTTATGCCTCAGCTTGGTTTTCCTCCATCATCTAGCCCCAGCTGGAGGAGGGATGCAGAATCCTCTGCAATCCTTTCCCCTGTGCTGCTGCAGGGATGCTGGTGCAGGAGCCGACACAAAGCAAAAATGTGACTCAGGTTTTGACTGAGGCCCCAGTGTCAGGACAGGGAGGTCCAAAAGGAGAGAAAGGAGCAGGAAAGCCAGCAGGGTACTGCAGTGCCAGGACAGCAGCCCGTATTTTTGAAGCCTGGGGCCATCTCTGCATGTCCAACTTGGCCCTTGGGTCTCAAGTGAGGCATGGAGAGATGCTCTTCCCCCTGGGAATTCCTTCTTCTGCTGCTCCTGAATGCATGGAATTATTTCCAGTGGCACAATCCCACGTTAAGTGCCTGTTCTGGGGCTCAGAGCAATCTGGGGACAGTGGCAGGGCTCTGGGATGGGAGGGGGTCTTTGAATGACAGGAGTGATGCTGAAAATGGGAATTGAAACAGGAAGCACTTTGACTTTCGTTTCATCTCAGAAACCAGCATAAATGACATGAAGTATTCCAGGCTCAAATACTGCTCTGTCCTGCCCCGCAATTGTTCCTGTTGTTGGTTTTTCCGCTGTGAAGTGCACGCAGGGCTTATACAGGGGCTTCTCCTGGCTGGTCCTTGAGCTGCTCCATTTCCAGCGTTTCACAGCTCTTGCCTTTGAATGTGAAATGTTCCAGGACTCCGCCTGAAGAGGAATTTTTAAGGAGAGTTCAAGTAAAATCTCTCCAGACACTTATCGAAGGAGAGAAGAGCGGGAAAAAAAAAGTTAAAAAAAATCCCCCCTTTATAAACATTCAAGGCAGTTTGAGCATGACTTTATCCACTGGAGCTGAGGCTTGGAGGCTGGGCAAGTGTGCTTGAAGTTTGCAGAGTTCCTCTCCAGCTGCCTTGTCAGGAGCTTGTGGTAAACAGAGATTTATGGGACAAAATTGTTAAAAACAAAAAGTCTGGCTTAAAACAATATGCTCAATTTTAAATTTCTCCCTTTTGCAATGCCCTTCTATCACATTGCTGGGGGGAAAAAAAAGTGTCCTGTAAGCCAGTTTTATCCCAGTTAGGGTGAAACACACAGCACAGTAGGGTCAAACATGAACTTACTTGGTACTGTGTGGTGCCGTGAGAAGGTAGTGCACCTGCACCAGAAACACAATCCCAGCCCTCAGGTTTCTGCAGAAGAAAGCCTCAGGGTGAATGATCCTCCAGCTGATTTTCAGAGTCAGAAGCACCCTGTGGTGCTCACGGTTTGGGGCAAAGGGCTGAACACAAGAGCAGAGATGAGCACTGGGACTTCTGAACGTTAAGCTTTTTGTTTTTGCAATACCAGAAAGATGACAGGGTTTAAAATCATTTTACTTTAACCTTGGAATCTCAACTGTTTATACAGTGGAAAATTCAGCTGACGTGTTCCTCTAATCACCTCCGGCAGGGTGAGCAGAAAGTGCCAGACCCCAACCGAAAGCCCTAACGTCCCAGTGACAGGCCCTACATAGCTGAGCAGTGATATAAGAACCCTTTTTTACCAGGTCCTTGTCATCACTTTGTCCAATACGCTTGAGAGGACAATACCCAGTGCATTAGAAACAGCCCCGAGCAAACACCATTCTGCCTGAGATTACAGCAGAGACATGGGATCGCAAAAAAATATGGTCAGCCCTGGGCTGGGTGAGAGCAGGACAGATAAGGGCAGCATTCCCTACCCGGCACAGGCCCCCGGTATCAAGCAGCAGGATGCAGCACATTCCTGTCGTGCTCTGGGCTGACGCTGTGTCCTGAAGGTCCCTTGGGCTCCCGGCTTTGGCACCGTTTCTCAACGCATGCTTACTAAATGCCAGCCCAGCAGGAGTCTTGCAGATCCACAAGTCGCCCTTGCTTGGTGTCATTTTTCCCGAGAGAGGATGCTCATGCTCATCTGCAGGTGTGGGAAGCAGTTCCCACCCGGCCCAGGTGGTTGATCATGCAGCGTTGCAGTTCCTCAGGGAAGACCCAGTTTGGGTGCTGCCTCTGATGGAGAGGGGACAAGGCCCTGTTTACAAGGACATGAGAGGAGCCCCATGCCCTGGAGAGCGGGGAGGAGAGGCTCTCCACCGCACATGGTTGCTCTCTTATCCCCACCCTGTATGGCGGCTGGGCAGCAGCTCAGGGCGCAGAGCCAGGGCTCCCTGCTTCCTCACCCACCCTGGCACCACGAGCCGGAGCAAGCGGAGATAACCCTTATCTCTCAGATAGGGACAGGGGTCAGCGCAGGAGGGTGTGTGTCAGTGAGAAGGTGCACATTGCTAGGCCGGCAGCAGGGACAGGTGGAAGCTTGTCCCCAGGCCCTTCCTATTTCCCCATTTGTCACCTTCCTATCGGCGTGCCAAGCTGCCTGACAAATGCCAGACGTGAGCAGGAGGAGATTACGAGTGTGGCCACACTACTCCTTCCTCTACCCCCACCTGCAGCCCTCTCCAGGCTCACATGAGACCTTTTCTTTTTCAGCACTTTATTTATCAGCAAAAGCCGAGGGTCAAGAGCTCTTGCCCATTTGACTAGGAGATAGCATGCGGGGCGCTTTGCAGGGGGAGAAGAAATGTCTGGGGCACTCAGGAGACAACGGCAGTGGTTTGAAGCATGTCGTGCGTGTGAAGCTTGTGGACAGAGACAGGATCCAGAAGCCTCTGTTCAGCTGCAGCCGGGTCCACGCGTGTTGGCTCTTGTGCCATGAACAGACAGGTCACCCTCCGTGTGGATTTCAACCTCAGTTCTTTTGCCGAGGACAGGGTCCTGCGCACACTGCGGGCTTGGGGTGGGGATGCCCGGCTGATGGGAGGGTGGCTCTGACGCCCCTCTCCCCATCTCAGGTCAGGTAGGACAGCACAGCTGCTCCTGCCCCAGCCCCACCTGCCTGCAAAAAGCCTCCTGCCCCCAGCAGGACAGGCTCTTCGGAGGCCTCCTCCCAAGTGACATGGTCCACTGCACTGTGCCAGGAGCCGATGGCCGATGCCACCTCCTCTCCACCAGCCTCGGCTGCAAGGGCACACCCAGGAGCTGCCTCTGCGAGTGGCTGGGGACGGGAGGAGGTGTCTGGGCTCTCACCCGCTACTTCGCCCGCAGCCAGGTCTGGAGGAGGTGGGCACAGGCACTGAGGCGTCCGATAAGGTTCACCCCGCTGCCGCGCTTATCCCCTTCCTCCAGGACCAGACCCTGACTGTCGCCCCTTCTCCCCTGCCAGGCACCCAGGTCAGCTTCCCCAAGCCGGCCGACGCCTTCGCTTTCGAGGAGGACAGCAGCAATGACGGGCTGTCCCCTGAGCAGGCCAGGAGCGAGGACTCCCCGGGCTCCACCGAGTCGGCAGCCGGCACCAAGGCCCCGGAGCCCGCCCCCGCCGCTCCCGCCGGGTCGCCCCAGGTAGGGACGGGGCACCCCCCTCCCTGAGATGCGGGGGACCCGCCTTAGGGGCGCGGGGGGCACTCGCCTCAGGGCAGCGAGGGACTCGCCCCACAGCCACGGCCTCGCCCCGAGGGCCGCGGGCCTGCACGGGGTCGGAGCGGCCCCTGCTGACGGGCCTGGGCACTGCAGCGCCGGGATGGCGGGAGGGACTGGGACGACTGGGGGAATGGGGAGAAGGGAGTGGATCGGGGAGGGGGAGAGGGTGGAGAAACTAGTCTAGTCTTGGGGAGACTGGGAGGGATTGGGGAGACTAGCCCGGGGGAGGGGTGGGGAGACTGGGGTGAACTGAAGCAGAGTGGGGTGGGAGCGGCTGGAGGGACTGGGACAGGCCAGAGGTGGACTTCGGGGACTGGGCTAGTCTGGGGAACACTGAGGGGCCAGCGGTGTGCTGGGGGAATGAGGGTACAGGGCTGAGGTGGAATAGAGAGGGCTTGGAGACTGGGGTGGACTGGGATGGACTGGGGAGGCAGAGGGGCTGGGATGGACTCGTATAGCCTGGGAGAGGTGAGGATAGTCAGCTGAGATAGACATGGGGGACTGGGTTGGAGTGAGGCATCTGGGATGGACTGGGGACAACATGGGGCAGGGGGAATGGGGCAGCAGGTGTTCCTTGCAGGCAGAGGCCATCCGGGGTGGCCAGCCCCTGGCACCGGCCCCGCAGCCCCTCTCCCATCACACGGATCACCTCTTCCCTGCAGGATCACCCCCACGGCACCGAGAGTCATGCACCGGACCCAGCCGCAGGGCAGGGTAGCCAGTGCGACAGCCCCAAGCAAGCAACGGGGCAGGAGAGCCCATCCCTCCCGGTGACCTCCGCCGTGAAGGTAATGCCTGTGCCTCCAGGCTCTCCGGGAGAGGGAACAAGCCCAGGGCACCTGGCTGTGTCCAAGCCTGAAGTGCCCACATGATGCACCCCACATGTGTGGGAGGTCTGGGGGTTTGGCCTTAAGGCTTGGAATAGTGCAGGGAGACAAACCTCGTTGGCAAAACCTGCAATTTGACTCATTTTGTAGTGGTATAAGGTATAATATTGCACCCTGCGAGCGGTGATTGCTCAGGTCCTGCACTGGAAACAGTCCTTGGGGCTAGGAGCAGAAGGAGTTACAAGGCAAGAAGGGTCATTCTCCATCTCATGTGCTCTCCTGGACAACTGAGATGAGATGTGGCCCTGAGGGAGTCCCCCACTTGCAAGCTCAGCTGCTCCTGGAGCTGGAGTGTCAGGGTGCCAGCAGGAGCTGCCCTTTCTCTGTCCTAGGCCTCTGACTTCTCATGAGGGTGGCAGAAGCTCTTCTCTTAGCTAATTCCTTTCCTTCTTGCACCAACAGTCCAAATCATCCAGTGATAGCAAGAACCGTCACAAAAAGCCCAAGGACACCAAGCCCAAGGTGAAGAAGCTGAAGTATCACCAGTACATCCCTCCGGACCAGAAGGCAGAGAAGTCCCCTCCACCCATGGACTCTGCATATGCCAGACTCCTCCAGCAGCAGCAGCTCTTTCTGCAGCTCCAGATCCTCAGCCAGCAGCAGCAGCAGCAACAGCAGCAGCAGCAGCAGCAGTTCAGCTACCCAGGGATGCACCAAGGCCAGCTAAAGTGAGTGGTAATGTGCCAGTAGCAGGGCTTAGCCCTGTGTCTCTCCAAACTTTCCCCTTCCATACCCATTTGTGCCAGTGCAAGGGGGATAGATGCATGCAAGTGAAACACAAAAGCTTGGGAACAGAGCAGAATCTCCGGCAAAGCTGTTCTGGCTTTGTGCACTGGCTGGGGCACCTGTGACCTCCTGATGGGTCATCAGCAATCTTCTTACAGCCCAGTCTGATTTTCCTTGGGGTTGCTGGTCCTTCAGGTCTCATACAGGAGATGGTATCCCCAAGGGAGCAGAGATGGTACACTGGGCACAGAGACCCCGGGGTGGGCAGACAAGTTACCCCAAATCTCCTTTGTTATTTCAGGCAATCAAATGAGCAAATGGTCAAAAGTTCAAATTCTTCATCAACTTCTGTCAACAACACCCCTCTTTCTCCTGTGAAAACCACCTTTTCAGGCCAGACTTGTGTCTCATCTATCAAGCCAGGCCCTCTGCCTTCTAACCTGGATGATCTGAAAGTGAGTGCAAACTTTGTCACCACAGGAGCAGAATCTTATAGCCTGAATGTGCTTTGCTACCCCTGAAGCGTGCAGTGTAGAGCCACAGGCTGAGCTGTCTGGGAGTGACTGCATGTTACAGATCAGCAAACCAGAACCACCATGCTGTGAGCAAACCGAGGAGTACATCACACTGGGTCAGGAATTCGTCACCATGATGGTAACTTAAAACATGGGTTTGCTGCTCTGCAGGTGGCATGTGCCCCATGGCATGTATCAGCAAACCGTAGGTATAACTTGAGATGGCAGGAGGCCAGGCCATCAGGTCGAGGACTGAAGGATGATCTGTGCTGCTGCTCCTGCAGCTCATGGCTCCATGCCTTCTGTGGTTTTATTATGGACTTCATGGATGCTGCTAGCAGACCATCCAGAAGTTAGGAGGTCAGCATGGCCTCCACTTAGTGACTCAGCTTCTCCGTGGCCATTGCAGCCAGGCCAGCACAGCTCTCTGCACAGGCAGGTGTCTCCTGGAGTCTGCAGCTATGAGCACTGCTTTGAACAGTACCTAAATCTCTCATGTAGGCAAGATAGGCAGGGCATAAGGGAGAATCACTCACATCAGTGGTTCTTTTGTACTTTGCTAATAGAGCCTCAGCCATATGGAAGGACAAGTCCTTTTAGGAGCAGAGATATGGAGGCAATACTCGTTATTAGGGAAAGAAATAAGATAAGGTAGAAATTAATTTGGCCATAGCGATGCCCCAGCTCAGATGCCTGAACCGTGTGCAGATGCTTGAACATGGAGTCTCTGGCTCCAAGGTATGTGGTCACATTCTCTGAGCTAAAGGATGCCATCAGCTAGTTCCGTGTGAAAGTCCCCTACTCATGCAGAAATCTATTGCTAGGAAGGGAATCTTGAGTTACCTCCTTGGCCCAAGGACCACTGCTGGTTCATGCAGTGCAGTCACAGTTGCTGGAGGAAGAAGGAAGGTTTTCCTGTTCGGAAAGGTTGGGGTCCTGCAGGACATGCAGTGGTCAGGGCTGTGCATGGTGACTCTGGTCACTGTAGGTGAGACAGTGAGCACCTGGGGGGTCAGAGCTTCCAAGCAGGGAGCTGGGAGTCTGTGATCTGAGACTCCTTGGCAGAAATGTTGCGTTTCTAAGGGGCTCATCTGCCATTGGGACTGATCATTGGTGACTTTCCTTCTAGGTATCAGAACTGAGACAGCAGCTCCGAATACGAGGTCTGCCAGTGTCAGGTACCAAAACAGCACTGATGGAACGGCTGCGGCCCTTCCAGGAGTGCGGCAGCAACACAGTGCCAAACTTCAGCGAGATCACCACTGTCACCTTCCCAGTCACTCCAACAAGCACCCTGTCAAGTTACCAGTCGCAGTCCTCCACCAGCATGTTATCAAATGGCTTCTACCACTTTGGCAGCACCAGCTCCACCCCACCCATCTCTCCAGCCTCCTCTGACCTCTCTGTGAGCGGCTCTTTGCCAGACACATTCAACGATGGGCCCATGTCTTCTCCACAGTTTGGTCTCCAGCCATCTCCGGTTCATGGCAGTGCTGAAGAAAGCCTCATGGGCAGCATGAATGGAGGGAGCATCCAGCTGGAGCTGGAAGGGATTGACACAGAGAAAGACAAGATGCTGGTGGAGAAACAGAAGGTCATCAATGAACTGACGTGGAAGCTGCAGCAAGAGCAGAGGCAGGTGGAAGAGCTGCGGATGCAGCTCCAGAAGCGAAAGAGAAGCAACGGCCTCGAGGAGAAGCAGCAGCCTGCTCAGCATTTCTTTGGTGTCCCCATCAAGCAAGAAAACTCAGTGTCCAGCTGTCCATTTGCGTCCAAACAAACTGCCTTGAAAGGCCAAGCCAGCAGCTCGGATAAGTTAAGTAACTGTGGGGTGCCGCAGCTGCCTCACATTGTAAATAGCCACTGCCTGGAGACTGCAGGGCAAAGCACCATCACCTCCTCAACATTCCTGAGCCCACAGTGCTCCCCCCAGCACTCTCCACTCGGGGCTGCAAAGAGCCCCCAGCACATCAGCCTGCCACCATCCCCCAACAGCCACTATCTCCTCTCAGTGTCCCCTGGCTCACAGGCAGAAGGGCGCAGCGGGTCCCCACAGACCAACAGTTGCCTTCGCACAGCATCGGTAAGTGGAGAGCACCCCAGATGGCATGGCAGTGGTGAACACACTGGTGAACATGCACATCCCAGTTTGAGTCCTTTCCTTTCAGACTGAGACTGATAGGGGGCCACAACAGCATGTGGGTCTGCCTGAAAAGGCAGAGTAGCCCAGGTGGACAATGGGTTAGAAGCTGATGGCACCTCAGGGTCCTTTGCAGGGCATCTCCTGGGGATCCTTGCTGACACATCCAATTGCCTTGGGGGGCCACAGCCCAGCTCCCATGCCCTGTGGAGCCCTAGCACAGCTCCTTCTGCCCTGGGGGATCCCTGGCACAGCTCCCATCTTCCCCAGAGGACCCCAGCACAACTCTCTCTGCCCCTGGGTGAGCACTGGCAAAGCTTCCTGTGTCCTGGGAGAGTCCTGGCACAGCATCCTCTGCCCCATGGAGCCCTGGCACAGCTCCCTCTGCCCTGGGGAGACCTGGCACAGCTTCCTCTGCCCCTGGTTAAGCACTGGCACAGCTCCCTCTGCCCCTGGAGGAGTCCTGGCACAGCTCCCTCTGCCCTGGGGGAGCATTGGCACAGCTTCTGCTGCCCTAAAAGAGCCCTAACTCAACTGCCTCGTCCCTCAGGGGGAGGACCTGGCACAGCTTTCTGTGAGCCTCGGGGAGTCCTGGCGTAGCTCCCCCTGCCCCATGGAGCCCTGGCCCGGCTCCCACCACCCTGGAGAAGCCCTGGCACAGGTTCCTCTGCCCCATGGAGCCCTGGCAAAGCTCTTATCCACAGAGGGCAAGCACCGGCACAGATCCCTCAGCCCCTGGGAGAGCCCTGGCACAGCTTCCTACACCCCTGGGAGAGCCCCGCTGCAGTGTTGCAGGGCTTTTCAGCATCTTTCAGCATCAAGTATCTAAAGACCACCTACAGGAAAGGTGGGGGGGCACTCTTGATCAGGAAGTGTAGCGATAGGACAAGGGGTAACTGTTTTAAACTGAAAAAGGGGAGATTTAGATTAGATATTAGGAAGAATTTTTTCACTGTGAGGGTGGTGAGCCCCTGGCCCAGGTTGCCCAGAGAAACTGTGGTAGCCCCATCCCTGGAGGTGTTCAAGGCCAGGTTGGACAGGGCTTTGAGCAACCTGGTCTGGTGGGAGGTGTCCCTGCCCAGGGCAGGGGGGTTGGAACGAGATGATCTTTAAGGTCCCTTCCAAGTTAAGCCATTCTATGATTCTATGATTCTATGATCTGCTGCACCATTGTGGCTCCTAGAAGTGTTTGAGGGATTTTGACCACTGGGTTGAAGGAGGGCAGTTACCTGTCATATGGCAAACCTTTTCTTGGAAAGATAGAGCAGGGCTTGCAATTGGAGTCTGCAGTCAGATAGAGCTTGTGCATCACCACCAGGAAACCAGGACAGCAGAGCATTGTCCCTTCAGCATCCACCACTCCTCACTCAGCCCTCTGGACAGGTACGAAAGCTTGGAGAGGGCAGATGCTGCCAGCACACAAAAACAGCACAAGGTGCTGCTGATCGCAGCCCCAGTTCATCTCCACGCATTACTGGGGTTTCCCAGGCAGCAGCAACACCTATCATACAGTCTGTAAAACACACACAGCGGTGCAAGGCATGCATACTGCATTCAGAGAAGATGTACAGCAAGTGCCTGCTGCGTGCACAACGGCCGCACAGCAGAGTGACACCCAGTGCTCGAGCAGGGCAGCTCACGAATCACATTCCTGCAGTTAGCACACTGCGGGCAGCGGGGTGCAGTGCTGCAAGGTGGCAGAAAATGGGAAGCAGCGGTGTCTCTAAGCCATTCAGAGAACAGTGAGATAGGTGATGTGCAGTTGGCACACAGCACTGCCTGGGAGGTGAGCAATGGGGAGCAACTTAGGGTGAGGGGGCAGAGAGATAGCATGCTGCCAGTGGGATGGCAGTGCTGTCGGGGTGAGGTAGGCAGTGGGGCGTGCTGCTGGAGTGAAATGGGCAATGGGGAGCAGTGCTTTGGGTGAGCTGGGCAATGGGTGCTGTATGTAAGCTGGGCAGTGGGGCAGTAGATTGCAGTGGGTGACCTCAGCAGAGGGGCATGGAGCTATAAGGGTGAGCAGGCCAATGGGGCAGAGCTGTGGGTACAATAGGCAGCGGCACACAGTACTGTGAGGTGATACTCCCAAGAGAGGTGGTGGGGCTGCTCTGGACAACTGGGCAGCTGTCAGCGAGCATCAACAGGGAGCAGCGACACCCTGGGGGCATCTCCAGCTCCTTCCTTGCTGTCTGAGAGCAAGGAGCATAAAGAGGAGATGGCCCCACGGTGTCCTGCAGCTCATCCTGGCTGCGACACCACCCATCCTAGACATTCCGCTGCTGCCTGCAAGGGGCTCCCAGGGGCGAGGGTCCTTCTTCAGCAACAGCTCCCTCTCTGTACCCAGCATTCAAGTGCCCCACACCCCCCCAAGCCAGAGATACTGTTCCTCCCATCTGCCCTCCACAGAAAGGTGGCCAGAATGTGCGTGGCCAGGTCAAGTGGCCTCACCACCTGAATCCGGTTCTGGATCCGATCCACCTACCGGGGCTGCATCCATGCTGCATCCCCTGGCACTGGCTCTCATGGGACAAAGCAGCTGTGGCCAGGTGGTGGGGAAGTGCACATAAGGGCCTAGAGGCGATGGGGACAGCAGCTGGCAGGCACTGGACCTTCAGATAACGTCCCTCCTGGAAGGGAGGACTGGCAAAAAGCTGGCACTGATATGCAGGTGTTTGGCACAGGCACAGGGAAAGCCTAGGTGCTTACCTGTCAGTGGCTCTTCTGAGTGGTCTTCCCTGGCCTGGGCTCTGTGAGATGCCCCCAGAGAGGTGGTGATGGAGACGGTCCCCAGCAGAGGGGCTGGCCGGCAGCTGGCGGCTGGGGAAGCGCTGCATCACTAGCTGGGTGCAGCTGACCACCAGTAAACCATTTCTCTCTCCCCCTTGCTCTGCGTGTTCACAGCCGGACTGAGCATCAGGGTGTTTTGTGGCATCATGTCCATCCTCCGGCAGCAGCCAGAGGCCAGCCTGGCCCTGGGTCTCAGAGCTAGGCTGACAGCTAGTTTACCTCCCTCTCTCCTGCTCAGAGGCCAGGCACTTTGAGCTGATTTGACCCAGAAAATTGTTAGTTTCCCTGGCACCACTCTGTCTTCAACACGGGTGAGAGAGCAGAGCCTCCCGCTGTGCCTCCCTGTGCATTGACTCCATTTCCCTGTATTTCCCCCACGCAGATGGCTACGCAGGCAGGTCAAAAGTTTTCTATTGCATCCCCAAGTTTTTCTAAGTCAAGCCCAGCCCTCTCAGAGGTAAAGCAGCCTCCACCCTATGAGGATGCAGTAAAGCAGGTAACTGCATGATTTTTATTTTCTATAGGGCTAGTGCTGCGCAGGGTGTTCTTCTGCAGTTAATGTAACTCATCTGCAGGAATTACAACCCGTTATGGGGATCTCTGGGTAGAACAGACCTGTTTCCATAAGGAATGGGCTTTTCTTGAAGAGTTATTTGCTGAATAACTGCCACAAAGTAGTCAGACACCACACTGGATGGGATAGTGTCTTCTGTGCTGATAAAAGGTGCCAGTCCACCCTGGGGTCCTGACATCCCACACAAATACCCCAGGACTTGGGTGTACTCTTATTTGGGGTGCTCACTGCTATGTGAGAAACAGGCTTTTGAGCATTCCCAAGTCACGAGGAAACCATGAGCAAAGTGCCCTGCTCCATGCCATCTGCCTCCCTTAGCCTTATCCTGGAGCACTCTTCCCAATGGGAGGACTGTCTCCATCACCCACGAACCTCTTACAGCTTGTGAGAGTATGTCAGCAGCCTCAGTGCCAGTCATGATGGTGCCTTTAGGAAAATGGAGTGATGCTGTTGGCAGTGATAAAAATGGGCTTGTGTTGGCTGGCAGGAAAGAGCTGGTGCAGAAAGTCCATCCAGTCTCTGGTCAGGGAGAGGAGGATGGCAATGTGTTGCCCCAGGGAGTGCAAGGAGGCACATGCCAGGGCAAGGTGCTGGGGCCAAAAAGTCAGTGTGTCCTGATGGTTCTGGGAAGATGCATTCTGTGGTGGACACTGAGCAGAGGGTCGGCGGCAGGGCGGGGGGAACCTGGGACCATGCTCCCTGGATCTGCTGTGCTTGTCCCAGGGCTCTGCAGTGCTCACCTGAAAGCCTCTGCCAGCCCCATGTTGGAGTGGCATCTCTCCTGCATGGGAGAAAGCCCTTTGTGGGATCTAGAGCCACCTACCTGGCTTGTGGCCGGAGGGACTCTCCTCCTAACGCCCTCTACTCTCCTCTTTGTCGTTTGCTGCAGCAGATGACACGAAGTCAGCAGATGGATGAGCTCCTGGACGTGCTGATTGAGAGTGGAGGTATGCACTGCTTCCCTGTTCCCCCACAGGGCTTCCCCTCCAAGCCAGCATTGGTCCATGGGGCTCAGTGCACTCTGTGCAGCCCAGCAGAGCTGCCTGAGTTGAGTACAGCTTTCCTTTGCCCTCCCTGTGCCAGCAGCCACTGAGATTGAATCCAAAAGCGTATTGGCCCTCCCGGAGCCTGCTCCTGCATGTACAGACCTGGTGGGGTGGTCCAGGCTTGGTTATTACCTATGCAGACTGCGCAGAGAGAAGGGACGGCAGGGTGGCAGCCCTGTGCACAGCACTGCCAGCACCCTCCCCATGCAGAGCCCCCCACCATTCCCAGTGCTGCCAGTGCCATCTCCTGCGTAGAGCACTGCTGGTGTCCTCCCCTGTGCAAACTGCTGCCTGTGCCCTTGCCCATGCACAAGATGCCCAGCCCCATGGGGACAGCTGCCAGTGCTTGTGCCCTGGGGACTGTGTCCAAAACCAAGGAACTCGAGGTCAGAAAGCAGGAACGTGTGAGGCTTCCCACAGGGAGGGTGGGCAAGCAATGCCAAGGGGATTGAGTGGGGAGCGGGTCTCTGTAGGTATGCCCCAGAGCCCAGCTGGGGGGCTGTGGTGGTGCCCCTGTGCCCCACTGTTGGTGGGCACTGCCAGAGCACCTCAAACCCCTCTCATTTGTTGACAGAAATGCCAGCCAACGCCAAGGAAGATCGGTCCTGCCTCCAGAAAGTACCTCAGATAACAGTGTCTACAGGGAACTCCAGTGCTCCTCTCTCAAAGTCATCTGCCCCGTTTGAGCAGGTCTCCTCAGCCCAGCTCTCCTTCGAGCACTGTCCGGGCAGCAGCGATGCTCACCTCGAGGTCCTGCTGAATGCCCACAGCCCCCTGGGGAGGGTCAGTGAAATCGCCCTGCTGAAGATGGGGGGAGAAGAGTCCCACTTCGAAGGGATGATGGAGGGGTTCTCCAGCAAAGCCGCAGATGAACTGCTCACCTCCCAGGAGATTTTACAGACTCCCCTCTCACCCATGGAAACCCAGCTCTCCCCTTCCCCTGCCGATGGATCCGGTTTACAAATGAGTTTCACTGAATCTCCGTGGGAAACAATGGAGTGGCTGGACCTCACCCCCCCCAGCTCCGCCACTGGCTTTGGCTCGCTCACCCCTGTGGGTCCCAGCATCTTCAACATCGATTTCCTAGATGTTACCGATCTCAATCTAAACACCAGCATGGACCTGCACCTTCAGCAGTGGTGAAAGGGAGGGTGGTGGAGGCAGGATACTGTAAGCCCACAGCAGCCAGCACAGTGTTTCTGTCATGCCAGAGGACACGCAGGGCTAATGTGCCACGTCCAGGGGAAAGTGGAGTCATTTTCCCAGCATATAAACTTCTTTGAATTTCCAGTTACTGCGAATTGATAGCACAACAGCTCTGGGACTTTGGTTTTCCTCCATTGACACATCCCCACAGATGACACCAGTGCCTTTAACGACACTTCTTTAGATTGACAAGAACTTCAGTTTTGTTTCTTTTATCTTTCCCCCCGCCCCTGGTTTTAGCAGTCGGTCTCGTGAGAACTGGAGCAGCTCATGATAAAACTGCGTGGTGAGGAGACCTCACCTGCGTGGTAATGGGAAATCATGGAGAGGAGAGCCCGTTGCTGCCCTCCTGCCCGTCCAGCCCTGGGCATATCCTGCTGGGCACATCCTGGCCCTGCCCAGGCCAGGGGGGTGGGAGCAGGGAGGCTGTGCCCAGCCAGGGCGACAAGCACACTTTGTACATCCAGGCTCACCTTGCTTCCTTCCTCCTGCCCCCGACACTGCATTGCCCAATCCCTGCACAGCTCTGCTCCAGGTGGATGAGAGATAGAGACCACCATGTTCGTGGTGGCACCTTGTCGTGTCCTCACAGCGCCTTTAGGCCTGAAAGCCATCCTGGCTGCAGTCTGAACTGAGTCAGGCTGAAGCCTGTGGCCTTGGAGCAGAGAGCTCTGGACGTTGGAGGCAGATGCTCAGGCTGTAGGTTCAGGTATCGAAGGGACGTGGCATCCCGGTAGAGCTTCCATATCCCAGCTAGTGTGATACGGATGAAGAGATGTGTAATGTGTTTTGGTCCAAGGTAGGAGCAAGTCATATGGAAAATACAGCCAGGCTTTGGGAGGGGCTGTCCTTTGCACAGCCAGAAGTCAGGATGGATGTCCACCACCTTGCATGTCCTGGGAGCAGGGGGAGCCAGAAATGGGCACTCAGTGACCTGCACGTGGGGCAGAGCTGAGCGGGCCCTTGCATGGCTGCGGTTTTGTGCGAGCATCTGCCTTTGTTGCCTCCACTTCACTGCCATCCTTCCCTCCATCCTCCTTCCCATTCTTCCTTGATCCCCAGCAGTCATCCCCTTCTTCCCAAGTTTACTCCAGTGTCACTGTTCACTCAGCCCAGAGCAAGGCCCCGGAGAACAGCTGTGAATCACTGAGCCTGGAGGAGCTAGTTCTCCTGAAGCCAGCAGAGATGGATGCTCTCCTGCAGTGACGCCTCCCGTTTGAAGTCACCAGCATTTCTCCTGTGAGTCTCTGTGCAATATACTTCCTCAGGCTCTAGCGAGAAGGAGCCTTCGCTTCACTTCTTGGCTTCCACCAAAGAACTTGCTGCAGACTGTTTGATGGACACGTCTACTTCTTTGCAATTCTGGTTTTGCCAAAGTAAATATTGTTGCTGACTAAGATTGTTAAACTATTTACAGACTGAGCGTATTTAATATTTGTGTTACTGGAAGCATAGCACATCGGAGATGCAGCAGCTGGGGAGGAGGCACGGTGCGAGGGGCCTGCAGGTGGCCTGGCCATGGCTCCTGCGGGATGCTCCCCCCCGGGATGCTGGAGCTGTCGGAGGAGGCTCTGCAGCCCCTGCTGGGTCTCCTGGTCCTGGTGTTGTTGCATGCTGTATAAAGCACGTGGCAGTAGCTTTCAACTCACTATTTAAAGCACCACTTTTCTATTGTACAAACGGTCACAGTGCACTGCTAGGGTAGATGATCACAGGTTGCATTTTTTTTAAAGAATTTCTTTTCCTAAGTGAGAGATTTTTTGAAGCCGGTCCGTGGAGAATATTAATAGCACTTGAAACAGAGTAGTGTTAGCTGCTACACTGCGTCATTGTACAGGGCTTTCCAGGTAACTTTCTCCTCTCAGCAAATGTATTTCCTTATTTAAAGGGATGCTGTCAGCTTCAAACTTGTAAGCAAGCACATTTCCTTAAGTATGTTACCAGCAAC
Organism: Stercorarius parasiticus; assembly: GCA_013396915.1. Taxonomy (NCBI): domain Eukaryota; kingdom Metazoa; phylum Chordata; class Aves; order Charadriiformes; family Stercorariidae; genus Stercorarius; species Stercorarius parasiticus. Next base: position 2,379,617 of record VWZL01003811.1, read on the forward strand.
ACCTCGATTATTAAAACCCCATTGTCTTGCCACTCGTCTGTTTGCAGTTTGCTCTTTGATTTTCCGGGCTGGGGTACCCACAGCTGTCCCAGCTGCGACCATTTGGTGCCACCTCCATGCTCTGGGGCAGCTACAGTCCTTGCAAGAACAGCACTGTTTCTTTCGCAGTTACAGATTCTCCTGGAAGATTCCTAAACAAGCTAGCTGGAGTCTCCTCTTTTTGAAGGCTTTTTCTTCTGTCGTCTTTGGTTTCGCTTTGTTCTCCTGCAAACCCTGCTCCTCCAGTCAGTGTCCCCTCCAAAGGCAGCGGTTGACACCTTGCCCAAACCCTTTGCATTTTCCAGTGGCCGCGTTCGCGGTGGCGGCAGGCTGCCAGACACAGGGCACGCACGTGGTGGGCACGGGAGCAGCGAGCAGCAGAGGCAGGCGGGAGGGCTCGCCTGGGAACTCTGGCTCCTTCTCCCTGCTGCCCATCAGTGTCGGTTTCCAGATTCACTGCGTCTTTCCTTTGACAGGACATTCACCCACCTGCTTGCAGGGAGGGAATGCCTGTTTGTCCCTGAGACATTGCAGAAGTTAATCTGAAAAGATGTAGATGAAAAAACAATTAGTTCCTAAAAACAACCTTTTAATCTCTAAACTACACTGCAAACAAACATGTTGTGATAAAATGCCTGGACTGAGCCACATTATGGTTACTCAGAGAATGAGAAGAAAAGCCTCAGTCTAGGATTGTTTCAGGAATAACGATGGAGCACTCACCTGTCCTGCTGCCTGCTGAGGAAAGCCTGCTGATGGTGTTCCACCTGCAGAAGAGGAGCTGGGAGGACGTGCTGCCAGTCTCCCAATGTAAAAGGCAAAGAGGAGGGCGAGGGCTATAGGGAGTCACAGCTTTAAAGTGCAGAAAAGATGCTTGTCAGGTGCCGAGGTTTGGACCAGAGACTTTGGGGAAGCTGAGTCCAGACCAAGGTCCTGCTGTGGGGCGGAGGGAGGGATTGGAGGGTCTCCTGAGGTCTCCTTCCAGGCCCCAAAAGGTGCCTGCAGCAGAGCTCCTCTGCTGCCTGGAGAAGAGCTCAGCTCAGCTCTGCCTCCGTCGATTTTAGAGCCCCCCGGGACGGGCAGGAGGACAGGACCTGCCCTCCCCTCCCACTGCCTCTGCCAGAGCAGCACCTGCAAAGCCCCATCCACACTCAGTCCCCATCATGAAGCTCCCCAGCAGCTTGCTGGCTGGGTACAGCCCCGGATCCTGGCTGGGAGGTGTTTCAGTTTCCTGCCCTCCCAGGCAGGGATGCCAGAGCTTGACCCCGCTGGTCGCTGCAAAGCCCTCACATTTACAGCTTCGAGGTTGTTCCCTCCTATTCTTAACCCTGCTCCCGTGCCGTGGTGTCCTGCATCTCGGGTAACTCTCCCCCTTCCTGGTACACCTTGGGTCAGAGCAAGGCCATGGGTGCTCTGCCTTCCTTTGCTCGGCGCCTGCTGATGAACCACACTCTCCATGCCCCAAAGGAGTCAGTGCCTCCAACATGTGGGGGATTTTCCCACATGGGCTGTCCCAGGGGATTTAGGTTCTTGTGGCTTTTCTTCCTGTCAAAGCCTGGATTCGACAAAGGAAAAACCTCCATCACTGGAGGATCTCAGTGATGTCCCACTGTCCCTGGGCCTTCCTGCCTGAAAAATACAGGAAATATAAAGAAAAATAAAATGTTTCAAGAGTCAAATAACATTTTTTATGCCTTTGGCAAAGTTTTTTAATGTGAGATGCCTGTCTCAGTGCACCATCCAATGTTTCCTCCGCAGAAGGCACTGAGACGTCAACAGCATCTTTCCATCAGTCCCAGGTCAAGACAGACCGTGTTCTAGGCACAGTTTCCCCTCCCAAGTGACGGGGGAAACACCTGCTCCTTCTGGGCTCAGCGGGGGATGCTGTGCCCTTGGAGGGGGGGAGGAGGAGGCTGCAGAGGTAGGGACGTGCATGGGCCCATTGCAGACGCCGGCAGCGTGGGGCAGTCCCTGAGCCCAGCAGCACGGCCTCCAGCGCCTTCCACCGCCCTGTCACCGACACCCATCAATCTGTGTCACCCACACCAGCACCACCGGTGTCCCTCTCTGCACCCCAGTGCCCCCCTGCACCCACAGCAGCCCCCAGCCCTCCCCACCACCTGCCGGCCAAGGGCCCCTTGGTCCTCCATGCATGGGCAGCCCTGGCACCTCGTCACCAGCGCACACAGCCCGCTCCTGCCTGCTCACCAGCACAGGACACTCTCTCACCCCTCTACGAGCACACTGCCACCCACCATCCATCCAGCCCCCTCAGCTCGTCCCTGGCTAGTTCCCCCAAAGCCTCTACCCCCGCCCCCCCAAACTCACTGGGGGGGAAACAGGGCCACTCCACACCCCTGCATGGAGCCTCTGCACCCCCTTGACCTGCTGTCACCCCCATATCTGCAACACCTAAAGGGAAGCCACCAAGGAGGAAGGACTTCTGGCTGTGCAGGATGCACTGAAGTTCTCGGGGGGCTTCGGCATAGTCGACATCTGGTTTTAAAGCCCAAACTCTTGCTCACTCTGGAGCACCGATAGTGATACAGCTGCATGGCCAGGTTCATTTGAGGTCACCAAAGCTCTCTGCACATCTTGGCTTACACACAGGAGGACAAGGACAAGATGGTCTTCAGAGAGATGCTCCCCACCCTCAAACTTCTACCAACTCTCCGCATGCAAGTGAGGGACTATGTTCCTTGTATTCCTACCAAGTTCTTACACTCAAAATTTTGTTGCATGCAAAAGGAAACATGCTTTTATACAACGTCATTAATCTATTGTTAGTTTCATTAATGTTGTAATAGTTGATTCAAACAAATAGTTCAGTTACAATGACACTAATCGTTTGGGCTATATACAGTTCTAATCAATGCTCACAGACCCCCTTGGCCTGACCCCCTTCCCTGGGCGCTCTGCTCACCTTATACCACCTCTCTGGGGCTTCCAATCTGGAGGACGAGGGTGTGGAGTGTCACGGCATGTGTCAGCGTCCTCAGTCCTGCCCATGAGAAGCAAAGATGATGTTGATAGGTTTTTCTTTCTCACTTTACAATCGGCTGTAGGAAACTGGGGCAATTTTTACACCTTTGCTCATTCTCGCATGCTCATTCTTCCTTGGTATGTAACTCCACGTTACATCTGGATTTACTGTAGTTGGTGTGATTTACATATGCAGGAGGCCTGTTCTTTGTTCTCTTTCTTTAAGGCTGGTTTGACCCTACCCCCCCAAGTCTATTCCTTTGGTAACTAATGAGATACTCATAGTCCTGGGGCCTCTGGCATCATCCGGTGCCTCTTCCGCCTGGCCCCTCCTGCCGCCCCGCGCTCGTAGTCCTCTACAGGCGCTTTGCTGGAGAAGCACAGATAGCTATTTCTACACAGAATTTCTCATTATAACTAGCCATTAGTTACAAAATATATACTCCATTACATCACACAACTGAGGAGAGCTAAAACAAATCAAGTAATGATCGTCTTGTCATTAGAGAATTGCTGTTACAGCTAAACAAGCTAAAGCAAAGTTCCAGGCAGGCTAAGACTAGTTCAGGCAAGGTCTGGCAGGTCCTGAGATCCTTTTGCTGGCCCAGCACAAGGCTGCAGTCCCGTAGCAGCAGCAGCAGCACCGTATTTACTGGCCTTCAACACTACAAAAGCATGGGACCTCAGGAGAGGACACAGAGCGTCTCCTGCATCGCCCATCTGGTAAGAAAACATGTTCCCCAGGGACACAAACCTCTCCCATCCAAGAAACACCCTCCTTCCTGGTGCCAACCTCAGCCAGCACCATGCGGAGAAGTGGCTCAGGCACCCCTTGCTGGAAACGCCCCCGCATTCAAATCACACGCTGGTGGTGGTGATCCCACCAGCGTGGCTTCAGCTGCACTGACTTTTCTGCAGGAAGCAGGAATTGGCTGGATTTCAAGCTGGTTTCCACTGACCTCTTGAAATTGGGATCATATTCAAATGTCTTTAGGAAAGCACTGTGATACATAATTCCAGGATCTGAATCTTTCCATCCTCCTTCCTCGTTTGCTTCCCTCCTGATTTTCCATCTCATACACAATTGCAGAAGGAGAAAGAAGCGCAGGATCCTGGTGCAGGGACAATGAGAGCGGCTGCCGTCTGCACTATACAGAAGGTTGACCTACACCTTCCAACCACGCACCCATCAGAGTTTTCTCCACGTTTTGGTATTTTTTTCTTTTAAAGCATCTTCAGCTAGCCAGGGTGTGCTTGCATGGAGCAGCACTGCTGCATCGGGCTTCTGTGGAGCACCGAGATTTCAGCGTGCCTCCTGGGTCAGCAGGATTAGAGGTGGCCACAAACTGAATGGCTCATGAACCATTTCTGTAAATGTCTGGTGGGCCTCGTATCGAAGCTCTTTCTTCTCATCTTCTCAGAAACACCCAACAGCTTCTCAAGACAAGCCCCTTGTAATTTGTCCATGGAGCTACTGGTGTGCTGCAGCAGACAGGTTCTCAGTCCATCTTGAATTTGGTGAGAAACCTGTTTTCCTCAGAAGGTGTTGCAGGATCTCCTTCACTTCTCAAAATAATCTGACTGAACACAATCCAGATTGCTGCAGCAGTGGTTGGCTCCATCTCTGTCCAACAAGCTGCACTCCTGTCCGGCCAGCGGAGAGAACTGCCACTAGTGGTCGGCCACTAAAGTTTCTCTCCAGAGGCATAAAAAGAATTCAGGCATCCAAATTTTGCTTCTTGTCTTTCTATCTGAGGTGGCTGACTTCTGTCGAGCGTGGACCAAATTTGGGAAAAGAATGGGCAGAGCAGCAGTGCTCTGGGCAGGACAGTGGGGGATGGTTGCCAATAAGGAGGTGTCTGGTGTCTAACGAGATGCTCGGCTCACACAAAGCACGTCATCCAACGGTTCTCAGCATCGCTCTCATGTCTGCACTCGCACAAGCACAACTATGGACACACACAGGTACCATACAACCTTGCAACACGCACGCCTTCCCCAGCGTGAGCCCATGGCCTTCCTGTACACACCAATCCCTGTCACCCTCCCCACTCCCTGAGCCTTTCTGTGCTTTTGGGAGTGCTGGCACAGGTGCTCCTGCAGAGTGACATCCCTGCACCCAGCCCTTCTGCTGCAGCTGAGCAGAGATCTGCCATTTGAAGTAGCAAGTGCTTAGAGACGCCAACTTTCCCCTGGCAGAAAGGCCTGCCCAGCCCTTCCATCTGGGATTTATCCAAAGATAACGGCTTCTAGTCACACGGCCTGGCAGACCCCCCACGGCCCAGCCAGCCTGTCCTGCTGTTACTCCCACTGCAGCGGTGCACTCTCTGTCTCCAGAAGAGGGAGTTTGTGCTTCATCCCTCCGTCCGTTCTCCGAGCGTTTGCACAGCTTGAAACATAATGGAAAAATTCAAGAGCCGCTTTCTTTTCTTATTCATCAGAGCAGCCGCTCCTTCTTTCCCTGGACCCTTAACATGTTCGAAGCAATGCCCACGCTTGTGATTTGTATCACAAGTCAAAGTGAAAATGAAGATATTTATTTCTAAGCAGCACCTGCGGTATTAACCCAGGCCTGAGCACTTCAGTTATACTTACATGGCCACCAAAGGAGACAAGAGGCTGCGATGAAGGCTAGGGGAAGCCAGGCAGAAGATTGGTGGAAACACAGAGCACACAACTGAAAGAGCTCCTGACAGGAAGAGGTGGTGGTGCTCATCTGCATTCACAGTGCTTGGGTCCAGGCAAGGATGTGCTTGAACTCATCCGAAACCCAAAGCTGGTCTTGGAGTTCCACAGACACATGATAATCATAATAGATCACAGTATGCTTTTTTTGGATGCTATATAGTGCTTGGTGAAGATACGAGAAGCTCCTCAGTCATGCAAGAGGGCATAAAGATGTGAGGAATTGCTATGAGGTGCCAGCCTGGACCACTGAGCACAAAGAGGGTGGTCAGTGGCTCAAGGTCTACCTGGAGCCTGGCCCAAACATCTGCTCCTCAGCCTCGGCGCTGAGTGCAGACCCCAGGGCAGTCTCAGAGCCCATGGAGTGCTTCAGCAGGAGAAGCCAGAGTCAAGCCATATGGACCTGGTCATGATGCCCATAGGAGGACTCCCAGCACCAGGGCTGGAGAAAGCCATCATACATCACTCAAGGAAGGAATGTTGGAATTGCCCAAGGGCTCAAAGGAGCAGCAACAGTGGCACTGCACAGGCATGGGTCCTGTCTGAGACGCTAGTGGCGTCTGGGATGTGGGTCAGAGTTCTTGTGTTCCACCCTCAGAGATGATACAATGACAATGAAGGTCCTCAGTGAAGGCACTGAAATCCATATGGGCACAGAAAAGAGTCCACAGGAGGAAAACTGAGCATGAGTTCAAAAAGGGGAAACTAAGAGGAGCTGAAATGGCTGCGAATCCAGTCCCTTCTGCATGCCACAGTCACAGGAGAAAAGAGATGAGAGGGATCCTCTGCCTGCTGCAGAGCATGGGAACAGCCGGTGCAGGGTATGTGCAGGTGGACTCACCTCCAGCCACCAGCTTCTCTTAGCTACTCCAGCTGGGACAGCTTCCTCGAGAACAATCTCAGGATGCAAAGGCAGGCTGCAGTGCAAACGGAACAGAAACCCAGAGCAGCCCTAATTATGGAAAAAGGAGCTGTAAAGTGAAGAACCGGATCCTCCAGCTTCTGCCCAGCTCCCCTGGTGCATGGTCAGATTTTGTCTTCTACCTGGAGATCACCAAATTGGGGATCCTGGGCTCTGGCTGAAGAGTGGGGACAGCAGATGGTCCAAAACATGGCAAGTATTGTGCTGGCAACAGAAACCTTCCAGAAAAAAGCTTCATGTGGTGGAAACACTGAATTTCTGCAAACTGACAGACTTCAACCACCACTAACCTTTCACACGGTGTTTCTCTATGCAACAAGACTTTCTTCAGCTCTGTTATCTGCCTTCCCTTAATAAAATTCTCACCCTTCACATGAAGAGATACTGCGAGAGCCAATCCCAGGTTACTACACCTGTTTGTAAGTACTTCTGGTCCTGAGCTGAGCCGTGACCAGTGATCCCTACCAGTACGCTCTGGCTCTCCCCATCGCTGGATTGGGCACTCCTGGAGCAATCCCATCAAACCAGTTTGAGCCCTACAGCACTCACTGCCAGCCCCTCTCCCCCAACACTGTCCTCTTTCTAGTGGGGCTGCTGGGGTCCAGTTCTGCCCACCTGCCTGCGCACTCTCTGAGACCTCTGTGGCTTCCAGGCAGGAGAGACACTTGTCCCAGCACCAGGAGGTCTGGCAGTAGGAATTTCCAGGACTTGGTACTCTTAGATCAGACTTTGCAGACATGGGCTGTCCTTGCCAAAGTAAAGCAGCCTGCAGGGCTGTGCTCACCAGCTGCCCTGTCCCCAGCGCACGGCCACAGCCACCCTCCTCGCAGGGACGTGGTGTCCTCAGCCACCAGAACAGCGTGCAGCGCTCACCTGAGACAGCCCCTGAGCACAGAGGGCTCTGCAGCCTTCCAGAGAAAGAAAATACATCCAGGTCTCCCTACACTTTATTATTATTTTTTTTTTAAATTTAGCATAAGCGGTTTCGAAGGCTGCTCGTCTCCTGCACAGCTGTGTCCACCTGGAGGAATCTCCTGGAAGCCAGGTATTTCAACAGCTTTTTTAATGAATCTTCCCATTCACGTCTGACCTTACAAAATAAAAATACCAAGGTCACAGTCGCATCCTAGTTTTATTACAACTGACCTGCAGGCAAAAGGATAGAACTATTACATAAACACTCTGATCCATGGATAGTATCTTAAATAGAAGAGGAAGTCAAACCAGGATACCGGATAAAATATTCTGAAGCTCTTCGAAACAGTTATGTTCCTGAGCTCCATTTTACAGACAATAAGGCAACGTCCCTGCACATCAGCTTTTTGATAATTTTTATACATTTTTCTATGGTACAAGAAAAAAAAATAACCAGAGTTCACAATGTACAGTTCTTACACCATTTTCACAGCTTCTGAACACTATACACCTTTTTTTTTTCTTTTTTTTTTTAATAAAGATACATTGCAATAAATGGTGCACCCCTTACAATAAGCCGTGTTTCATATGCTACACGTGTCCTGCCGTACAGCTGCCCATACCACAGCACCTCACCCCTGACCTGGCCACCTGCAGCACAAAGCTTCGCGTTTCCATTTCCCATCTGTCCAGAGCAAACTGGAGGCGATGCCAGGGCCAGGCTCTGGAGGGTGGGCAGCAGGGAGCGCACCCTGTTGCTTGCCTGGGAGGGAAACCGATTCCCGGGAGGCTCCATCTCGGCGTCAGCCCTGTGGAAGGTGCTTGGGCTCCCCGTCACCGGAATGGGAAATAGACTGTAATGACTGAAAGGTGGGGGCAGAGCCAGAGCACCTCCGCCTGCATCTGTCTTTACCGGACCTGGGTCCCTGTGGTGCCCCCAGCCCACACCCCCGGAGGCTCGGGGCGCCTGAGGTCCCGCGATGGGGGATGACGGCTGCTGAGATGAATCGCAGCTGCGGGGATTTGCCAAGCCTGAGAAAAGCTGCGTTTTCTGAGGCTACGGGGCTGGGGGGAGAATTATCTCTTTAGATACGCTGAGTATCTTGTTCAACTGATCCTTCCATGTGATTCACCAGAGCTGCTGGGAATGAACAGTTACTTCAGAAAGCTCTGCCTCCTCCATCTCGGGAAGACTTTAGTGCCTGCCCCGCCTGAGGAGCAGCCCCAGTGGGAGACCATCCAGGGAGGGTGGGAGGACGGCACCTCCCTGTGCCCCAACAGACGTCAGCTGGAGCCAGGGACCTGCTGCCACTGCAGAGCGGGAGATGCCAGCGCTACACGCCTTGGGCGAGGGCGTCACCTCCGCAGCCAGAGAAACGCCCAGTGTCTGTCCACACGAGCACGGTCTTGGCCCTCTGCTTCCCCAGCCCAGCAGCCGGGGCAGGGATGTGCTGGTCTCCAGTGCTCCCACAGCAGCCCAGTTTGTTCTTGGCAGCATTGGTTTGACGTGGGGAGCCCCTTCCGTGGGAATCACGCCAGTACCGCTGCTTTCAGTCCCACTGTGTCTCGAGCCCTCTGTGTCCTGGGTCCCGTTTTGCTGCAGAGCTGTGACAGTAGGTCACTCTAACAGTGACAAAGTCCTAACAAGTGCCTAAACTGGACAATTCAAAATGGAAATCAGAGACCCTGCAGCTTCTGTTGTACCCCTGGTATGCTACCAAATACCTGAAAACTGCAATGTTTTGGGGAAAAAAATATAATTCGGGAACAATTAATCTTTGAAAAATATGTCAATTTTAAAAAAAAAAAAAGCCTGATGCACTTTTTTACTGAGCAGAGGGCGAGAAGATGACAGCTTGCCTGGACTTGCTGGGTCAGCCCAAAGTCCACAAGGTATTAGAGGCTCCCTCATCTCTATCTGCACCAGTTTCAGTGAGGTTCGCTCTGGGGTGCAGTGACAAGCACTAGAAAGGGTCACAAAAGCGGTTAAATATGCCCAGAAGGTGGTGAACAAGGTCTCTAGCAAGCTAAGCAGAGCGTGACATTGGCAGGCACGGGCGGCACAGAGCCCGGTGCGGCAGGGGACACCCAGCAGGGGACATCCCCGCCATCCCGCTGGCGGTGAGAAGTAAGCGCCGAGGTTTGCTCTTGAGAGGGACACTGGGCTGGGAGGTGGCAGCACTGCCGGGCTGGTCTCGGGTCAGCGAAAAGGAGCATCAGGGCTGGGGAGAGGGGAGAACAGGAGAAACACAGGCCAGAAGTCACAGACATCCATTTGCGGCTCATTAAAACAGCTGCAGACTTTGTGAACAGCACTCATCGAAGGCAAGGCAAAGCCAGCTGGTGGTGAGGACTGTGCAGCTATAAATCAGGTCACAAGCAGGTTAAATTCAATTGAGTAGTTTAATAATTCTTCAGGTCAAAGGTCTTATCTTACCAGGTAACAATTTACAGGACACCTAGTTAAGAGTGAAGAGTGGCTGGCTTGGTAAAGAGAAAGAATACATTATGTCCCATCTCTGAATAGTTTAATGTTAGCCTCTTTCAACGCAACATATTTTTGGTAAAGACATATTCACTATATTTAACATGATCTCTCTTTAACAGAAGTTCAGCTGAGCACACTGTCCCCAGAAAGTACACTGCGACTGTAAAGCAACAGAATTTCATAGCAGTAAATCTATTGCACTTTGTGAAGAATAAAATTCTTCTTTGCCTTTCTAGCTCCAGAAGGCAAAGCATTTCGTTGGTTAAGCACGTTCTTCTCCCTCCAGGCAAAGTCTCTTAATGTTCAGACAGACAACGCCTAACTTTTGTTTGTTTGCTTTTTATTATTACTTGAAACAACAATTGGAAGAGTTTGAGAGAAAAATCTTTCCAGTAGCTGCTGAGAAGTCTCCAAGTTTTGAGTCTAGAAATGAATTTTAGGTGCTATCCAATCACGGTCAACAAATAAATGTACTTATTTCCACATTTCATGAATATGTCCACAAAAGAGCAAGATGAGGTCTCTCTTTGACCAACACTAACACTGTGTGATCAGGTATTACAGGGATGCACTTTATATGTGACAACAGTATACAGACAGGATGGAAATAACACCAATATTATTGCACATGGTGTTTGGGCGAGCATTAAAAACACTGCAATATGTGATGAAAATTCTTTACAGCTTGTTTTCTCTCAGCCCTTTTTCTAGAGTTTGATGTAGCAGCAATATCAATCGACGTACATTGGAGAGCTGGGAGTTGCTGGCATTTGATCCAGGATTTTACAAACATAGCATGCAACATCCACTGTGCGTTCCTCATACATCAGGATGAAGGGATGTTTCTGGAATCAGATGAAGAGACAACAAGGTTACGTTCACCCTTCTGACGCGTTCTGGCTACCCCAGATAGAAGCTTAGCGTATGGATTTGCCTGATGCAAGAACACGGGGCTTGGTGGTGCCTGTAGGACAACCGGACACAGCCTGGTCCATGGCTTTTATACATCGGGAATCCCTAACGTGCAGGACGGAAGCGGGATGGGACACCAGGGGTGCCAGAACTGCTGGGCAGGAGGCAGCGAGGGCGTGGTATCAGCAGCACCTGGCTCCTTTGTAGCATGGGCACGGACTGAAATACTTTCAAGAGAGGTTTCATTGTCAGCCTTGTCAGCAATGGAGAGACAGGAGCGACAGGGAGATATGGCTTACGGAGGTCTAATAGATGATCAGGTCTCAAGCCCAGTTCTGAACCCCGACCCTCTGCTCTGCCCAGAAGGCCGCACTGGCCAGACCCAACTCAAAGCAGCTGGGATGTAAGGACACAGTGACCCTCTGGGCCAGGACACCAGGGAACGTCCTTCTGTATCACACCACCACCACCAGGGACTCAGGCCGTGATTTCACACATCCCCTGAAGAGGCAGCTTCCAGATGCCCAGAGCTCCTTGAAGGTGCACAGTTGCCAAGTGTGACTTATCCAACCCAAAAGCCTCACTGCGTTCCCTCCTTCAGGACCCCCCACCACAGACAGGCTCTGCTGGTGTCTTACTCTGGAGCCATGCTTTCAGGTCTCACTTTTGCCTGAGCACTCCCAACCGCGTTGTGTGCCCTGTGCGTTGGAGGCGTTCACACATGACAGTGCTGGCCAGCAATTCAACAAGGCTCCTGCACGGTACCAGGACCTCAAGCAAAGGCAGCATTTACATGGCGCATCCAGCGTGCTTCCACCTGAGCCTGCCCGCATCAGGGATCACCAACCCACGGCAGCGGGGCATATCCCTCTATGCTCATCTCCTGTAGTAACAGGCACTAACGATCACGGCTATTGCCATGACCACAGGCCAGAGACGATAGCACGGAGGTGGTGCTCTTCCTCAGGCTGTGGAGCTGAACACCCTGCCCTGATGTCCCAAGAAGACAAGGAGCGACCTCGGACACACGCCCCAGCTCCGCTCTGTGACCGGCACCGCTGTGACAGCCAGCACAGGCAGCCACGCTTCACACTCACCAGAAGCTCTTTATACTTTGGCCTTTTGGACTCGTCCTTTGTAAGGCTAAAGAAAGCAGAAAGAGAATTAGGAGAAGGTGGGATTGGGGAAATTGTTACAGATGTCAAATGCAAATTTTGACATGACATGACGTTGAATCCACTGCTGTTGTGGTGGGATTCACCGCCTCCCAAACCAGTCAAGACCAGGAATGTGTCTTCTGGAAAAAACATCCTTGTCATGCCGTGAGTGGCCACAGGGATTCCCTCCCTCCCCACATGTCAGCAAGTGTGGCCACCAACAAATCCCGGGGATGGAGCCCAAAGGAGCTGCAAGCGGAACGCCATCCTGACTGCCGCTGCCTCCGTATGGCAACGGGTCTGACTGCAGTGTCACCACATGTTTTGTTCAGCAGCCACTGGCCTGTCCTCCATCCGTTGGAGGCAGAGGAGAGCCAGCGCTGCCTGTCAGGGCACAGACGGGTGACACAAGCACCTCGCCGTTGTCTCTGCCTATGTGGGCAGGTGCCAGGGCTGCAGCAGTCAGTGGACGCCCAAACCGCTCCGTGGGGCCAGGTCCGGGCTCCCGGCACTGGTGGCATATCCAGCGCTGAGCAGGCCACAGCCACCGGGAAGGGACAGGAGAGGTGACATGGCTGCCCACGGGCTGCTGGGGGCAGGGGGGCCTGGCTGGAAAGTGTCCCCTCCTGCGGGGCTCCACCAGCACCTCGACCACCCAGCCGCAAGCGGCAGCAAAGGCCACCCGAGACCCTGCAGCAGGGGCCATGGTGGGGGACAGGAGAGGTGACAGGGACCAGAGGCAGAGGGGTTGCAGGACGAGGCTCGGCGATGTGCAGCACCAGCAGCCCCAGCCCCAGGAGCCAGATCTGCTCTGCCAGGAAGAGAAAGCAGGGCTGGAGCATCTTGTCCAAATGAGGGGAGTTAAGGCTAATTCCCAAGAGCTGCTTTTCCATCCCTGCCGGCTTTGTCTGGACCTTTCTCAAGCACCAGCACTACTACTGTGAGGACTGAAATTACTCGGAGAAGCAGAGGGTAATTAACGCCGCCACTGGTCAGTCCTGTGGCCTGCCTGCAGAGCTGTGCAGGGGCAGGGAAGGCTGCTGCAAACACATCCTCACTTCAGGCTACCCAACAGCAACTCATTTTCTAACCTCAGAGAGTTTTGGGGTTTGAATAAGCTCCTCACAACACCTTTAAGGCAACTAGTCAGACCTTCAGCTCACAGACCAAGTTTTGCTCTGAAATTTCCATGCACGCTTTCACGTAATCATAGAATGGTTTGGGTTGGAAGGGACCTTAAAGATCATCCAGTGCCACCCCCTGCCCTGGGCAGGGACACCTCCCACCAGACCAGGTTGCTCCAAGCCCCGTCCAACCTGGCCTTGAACACCTCCAGGGATGGGGCAGCCACAGCTTCTCTGGGCAACTTGGGCCAGGGGCTCACCACCCTCACAGCAAAGAATTTCTGCCCCAGATCTCATCTAGATCTCCCCTCTTTCAGTTTAAAACCGTTCCCCCTCGTCCTATCATTATACTCCTTGATCCAGAGTCCCTCCCCAGNTGGCTTTCTGGGTTGCAAGTGCTCATTGCTGGGGCGTATTGAGCTTCTCATCCACCAACGTCCCCAAGTCCTTCTCCTCAAGGCTGCTCTCCATCTATTCTTTGCCCAGCCTGGATTTGTGCTTGGGACTGCTCTGACCCATGTGCAGGACCTTGCACTTGGCCTGGTTGAACTTTATGATGTCTGCATGGGCCCACCTCTCCAGCCTGTCCAGGCCCCTCTGTATGGCATCCCTCCCCTCCAGCTTGGTGTCATTGGCAAACCTGCTGAGGGTGCACTCAATCCCACTGTCCATGTTACCGACAAAGATGATAAACAGCGTCGGTCCCTGTACCGACCCCTGAGGAACGCCACTGGTCATTCATAAAGCAGTCCTAGAAATGTTTCATTCCTTTTCCAGCTCAACATGAAGCAGCGCGTCTGGAGTGGCCACTGGCAGCCCCAGGCGCCATTCAGCTCCTCGGCAGGAACATCTGATCTCCTCCCCAGGCACCCCGCAGGAGGAGCTCACCGCCCTGCCTGCCAGCACGGCCAGCTCTGCCAGCACTAGCCAGCCACAGAGCCTGGATCCCCTGCCAACACCGGAGCAGAAAGTTGCACCACTGTAAGCAGTCCCAGGAGGAGTGTGACTTCGGACAGGCATCTGACACAGGGAGGTGGGCTGCAGGGGAAAAATGTTTCACCCAGGCATTCCCAGCGCTGCTGGGATCCAAAGCAAATTGGAAAAAAAAAAAATTGAAACAAAACAAAACCTCCCAGAAACTTTTTAATATTATCAAAAATATCCTTTCCTCACTCATCTATCATGGTGAGCAGGCAACAGCACTGCAGGACTCTCAACTTTTTCCTGACTCTTGAATGCACAAAAATAGAAGATGATTAGATTCACATTTGCAGGGTAATGCCCAGGAGATTTATGCCATCACCTAAAAGTACAGCCTTTTGGAGACTCACCTGTCTGCTTAGTTACACCAGACTACTGTTTGCACTTAAATAAAAGTATTTATTAAGAGATATATTACAGTGTTGATATGAAGACATCATAAATATTCCAGGCAAAAGTCAGATTATTTACAAAGCCAGATTAAACAAAAAACAGAATTAGACTGAAAACCGCCCTGTGCTCCATGCACTGTGGCTGTTCCAGAGCAGCAGGTTATGGGAGGGGTAAATGGGCTGGAAATAGGCCTGGACCCAATAAGAGTCCTGGGCCCAAGACGCTACTGTTCAGCAGAGATGCCACACAGGCTCCTCTGTTGGGTGATCTGGAGCCAAACTCACCAGTGCATACAGGGCAGGAGAGCAAGCTCCCAGCTCTGCAAACTCTGTAATGACAGAGCATCTCTAGGCAGAAATATGTGGGAGACAAACTACTGCTTGTACTGTACAAGAGGTGAATTTCTGGTCAAATACCACACCGGTTTTGACTGAAAAATGGAAACTTCTTTTGAGCAGCAAACCATTTTGACGCTCTATTTTCTGCAGCCCAAAGACAACATCCAAGCCTTCCTTCCAGCCGGCTGGAAAGTGGAATCTGGCCTTGATAAAATTTCGCAATTCTGAAGGAGAGTAAAACCCAAACCTAAAAACCTCTCCCATTTTGAACCATAACCTTTCGCATCTCCAGCAGATGGAGAACTCTGAAACAAAACCTCTCTAGGAGAGTGGTGAGCCCCTGGCCCAGGTTGCCCAGAGCAGCTGTGGCTGCCCCATCCCTGGAGGTGTTCAAGGCCAGGTTGGACGGGGCTTGGAGCAACCTGGTCTGGTGGGAGGTGTCCCTGCCCAGGGCAGGGGGATGGGACTGCATGATCTTTAAGGTCCCTTCCAACCCAAACCATTCTGTGATTCTATGAAAGTTAAAATTGTCTAGAGATGAGTCTCTCTGTCACAGAGCTTTAAGCCGGACACCCCTGTCCTGGGGATGTCCATCACCTGCGTGGATCTCCTGTGTGTTTTGGTATTGGGTTGACAAAACTATGTAGACCACCTTTCACATTTTGATATAACAGTACTTCATCAGAAAATTCCCAATCGGCCCTTAATCTAAGGACCATGCACACATGGCTGGCTGATGGATGGCCACAAGCCCCTCCCGTGCAAACCCTGCACACTCCACATCCAAGGCTGACCATGCTGCAGAGGCCCTGCCCTCTCAGAAAAGCACCTCTAGTCTTGATCTTGACATATGATTGACACGAGACATGAAGTCAACACCAAGCAAGCCACCTGCTGCAGGTCCTGACTGTCACTGTGCTGAGCAGAACTGGGTGGGAAGGCTCCTGGCTTTGCCAGGCAAAAGGCAGGACCAGTACAGATCCTCAGCCCAAGCACGAGACAAGACTGCCAGGTGTCTTGGGCTTCTGCCTGCAGAAGAAAGGGCAAATAGCAGGTCTGGCCCACGGCTGTGTCATACCAAGGAACAGAATGCAGAGGCCAGGCCCTTACCTGGGCACACAAACCTCCTGCCTTGGGTCTTCTCATGCCTCTCCTGAGCACAGACTCTCAGCAAATCTCTGCCCTTCAGCCCCAACCCAGACAAGTCTCCCATCACTCCCAAACAGTGAAATGTGAAAGGTCCTCACCCTCACGTTGGCACAGGAAAAAGAAACTAAGTGCTTGGCATGTGACCCTTGCCAAATACCTAGCAATGACAAAACAAGCCAACTCGAAGTGCTTTCAGTAGGAAACACTTACCACAAGTTGACGAAGTTGATGAAACTTGGGGAGAACTCCCTTTCCTCTGAGTTACTCAGCTGCGGTGGGTCTCCTTTTACTACTTGTGTCAACTGGTCAAACACACTGTTCCACTTGGGGTACGGGAATCGCCCCGTGGCCAGCTCATACTGCAGAGAGACAGCAACAGCATCAGGCAAGTTACACAAGGTAAGTTCAACCGGGGTAAGAAAATATCTGCGAGGACGCTGAACCTCTGAAAAGGAAGACTAAGATGAGATTCTTCATCCCGTTCCCTAGATGAAGCTCAGCTGAGAGAAGAGATGGGGAAATTCTACCCAATAGCAAGTTCTGCTGCCTACATTAGGAGAACCTCCAGATTTAACCTGGCTTAATGTGAACATACTTTCATGCTGACAATGTCTTCTCCTCCACTGACTATAAAATGAACCAATACTCTTACTAGAGTGCTCAAAAGCAGGAGAGTGAAATCCTCCAGTCCCTTCCCAAGCATCCTACCAACCACTACAGAAAATGCATAATGAGAATCATACAATCATAGAACATGTCAAGTTGGAAGGGACCTGTAAGGATCACCAAGTCAAACTCCTTGCAGGACAATGAAAATGAGCATTTTAAAATGCCAGTGGGGAAGAGAGAAGCTACTGATTCATACTTATTGCTTCTGCTTTTTCTACTTCACTACCTGAAGATGGCAAGATCTTTCCAATTTATCAATGTGTGCACCCAGCAGTCTGTGATTAAGGCAGAGAGGAATCAGCAATCAGGATCCAGGATTAACTGAATTCCTCCACAGTCGAAGTACATCAGATGCCAGGCTGAGAGGCTTATTTACACCAGCTGGGTGCTCTGTTCTGCACCGCCACACTCCCCATCCCTTCTCATCTGAGATTTTGAAGACAAAATTCATTTATGATCTGACACCGCTTCCCTGCTCACATCTCTTTCTCTGCAAAACATCGCTGCAGCTAAATGTATCCTCAGGGGTTCAGAAGAGCCATCTGTCTTGAAGGAATTTACACTCTTTCTGAGCCAGGAGGTGCCCACTTCAATCACAACATTCAAATGCTTCACGGCAGCGGAGCACGTCTTTGACTCCAACCAACTCCATCGCACTGCAAAGTGCACCAAGGCTACCCACCAGGAACGTACTGCGCAGCAGAGGGTTTAACCCCCACTCACTCACCAATGTAATTCCCAAGCTCCAGACATCTGAGCGGACATCATAGCCTTGTCTGGATGCGCTGGGATCTATCCTTTCAGGCTGAAACAGGAAGAAGGACCAATCAAACACTGAGCCATGCAGGAAGGAATGAGAAGCATCTGCAAACCTAGAAAAAACTCTAAGTTCATCCCGCTGGGCAGAGCCTGGCACATCCCTAAAGGCAAACTTGTTGCCAGGGCAGACGTCCAACCCCCGCAGAGAAACATCTTAAGGAATCAAACATTGATTTTATGGAGGCATAGTGTAAAAGGTGATCTGAAACGGCAATTCAGCACAGTCCAACCATTGTTTTTTTTTTCTTTTCTACAAGCAGCTTGAATAATTGTTATTGTCTATTTGTTTAGTTCTAAGTTCGGCTCCCTTTAACATGAAGTCTTACTTTCTTTGTTTTTACAGCAAAGTTGGCCCGAGGGAATCATAAGAAGGGGAATAAACATCTCATTCAACAGCCCAAGGAACTGAGGTTTAGCAGAGTCTACCAGAACTCTTCTGAGGTTGCTTAACCTCAGGAGGTATTAAAAACCATGCATTTCAAGAACAGCTCTTCTTTACAAGGTTTTGGGAATCCCTTGAAGGCAACTATGATGTTACAAGTTCTTCAGACATCAAAAAAGTTTTCTGCAGAAAAAAGTATCGAGCCAGACATGGGTGATTTGCACCTAAAAGCGAGTTATCCAGAGAGGTGAACTAGCACAAAACATCTTTATGCTTTGCATGTCATCTTTATGAGAAACCTCAATTCTGCCTTCTTTCATTAAAAAAGTAATAATTAAAATGTCAAAAGAAACAGCCTCATTCAATTTTGACTACAACAATAAAGGCACCTGAATTGCAATAAAATACTAAATTCTCAAGTACAGGAAATACTACAAAAGCCCTGGTTGCTTTGTAAGCTACATTTTCATAGAATTTCATGGCAGATACCAGCTGAAGAGTGCCATGCAATGAATGAAGCCCCTTAGTGCAACCTCAGCCCTCCAGTGGACCACCACATGAGAAGACTACCACGTTCCCACAATACCTCTCAGCCCCCAAACGCTCATGGCTTTTCTGGCTGCTCTGCCTTGCTGCCAGCTCTCCTCTTTGCAGCCCACCACTTCCACGTGGCTGTCCCAGCTGTGACTGCTTCCATACCTCTCCCATTCTCTCCATCACCAGGATCTTCTCCGAGAAGGAAACTTGCCCAGGCCACCACCCATGCATACCCACATAGAGAAGGGAAGGGAGAAGTTTCCACCAAGCTTCAGTGGTCCCACATGTGGCTTCTCCTACAACCAACCCTCTTGTCTCCACTACTCCTCAGTATGTGGTATGTTGCCTTCCCAGTGAGACTGATGCATTTTATCATCCTTACTCCCAGTTACAGTATCTGCTTTGAAACAGGCTGGCTTCAAATGCCATGCCCTGAACACGCTGCCTTTCCCACCCTCTCAGGTCTGCCCTTTGCTTTGCTTTCTTATGCTTTGGTTGTGGTTTCCATTCATCTGAAGCTCATGCATTAGTTATTCCTCTCAGGACTTGGATGGAATTTTCAATAATTCTGATGGGAGGGCACGCAAAATAACAAAATTACTAAAATTCAACTCTCTTAAACCTACCATCAGCCCTTCCCATGCTCATCTTGTAGCTCAGTCAAAACCAATCACGTTTATATTGCAGGTAAACTCATGCTTTTAACTGCTCACAACCCAGCATCCTGCCTTTGCTGGATGAGTTCAGTCTTTCCATACTGGGTACATCATACCAACAGGCTACCAATGAGCTGATAAAGAATTAAGAGCTAATACAACCATCCATTTCTTTAGATATGGCAAACAGAAATGCAATGACAATTTCTCCACAATTTTGTAGCTAAAAGAGTGGGAAAAGTACGTGAAATCAGCAAGAGGGGTGAGAATCTGAATGGAAAATGTGTATTCCCAGCCCCTGCTACTTGCGTATTTGAGGGGAGGAAGAACTGATAAGCAGCAGGCGTTCAGCATCTGGATGCTCTTGGGTGTATCAGGCAGTTGCTGGACATTGCAGTGAGAACCAAAACATCTCAAGGAGGAGGAGCCCGTGGGTGAGCATTGGCTCACACTCAAGCTCAGGAAGGACAAGAGGAGCTCAGACTTATAAATCAAAGCTGTTCCCTGCTCGGAAGTAACACTTGGAATAACATCACCTAATGGGCACAGAAAAAGTCAAAACGGTCTCACTGATGTATTTCTGTGAACAAAATATTCCTGAGAAAGCAAACAGAAAATGCCAGCAGTGGGAAAGTGGACAGAAGAACATGGCATCAACAACAAACCAGCATTAGATGTGGCCCAGTAGGCTCTCCCTCTGTCCCCTTGTGCAGAAGATTACAGACTGAAAAGGAGTTTCCAGGGACTCTCATCAATCACGCTCACGAGTGATGCTGTGTCTACCCTGCCCTGCCCCAATGCCATGGGCAGTATGATGGACCTGCGCCTCCCCAACAGCCTTGTTTGCCTACGGCCCCCACACAGCCCCCTCCAGCATCCCCAGGCCTCAGGCCCCAGAACAGCCAGACTCCATCGGCCCAGCAGCGTGCCCGGTACCGCGCTGCCATGATTGCAGCCCTGCAACACCAGTCGTGGTGTCCCTCTGTGCAAAGCTCTCCTTGCATCTTCTTGCCTCCAACCCCTCCTGCCAGAACGCTGGTGGCTCCTCCTGCCTTCTTGGTTCCCAGCAGCAGGAGTGGGTGTCAAGTAGACCAAGCTGTCCCTTCCCTGTCCCTCAGGCGGAGGGAGGTGACTCTCCCTCTCTACTCTGCTCTCATGAGACCCCACCTGGAGCACAGCATCCAGCTCTGGGCTCCCCAGCACAAGACAGACATGGACCTGGTAGAGTGGGTCCAGAGGCGGCCACAAAAATGGTCAGAGGGCTGGAACACCTCTGCTGTGAAAACAGGCTGAGACAGTTGGGGTTGTTCAGCCTGGAGAAAAGAGGGTTCCAGAAGACTTCATTGCAGCCTTTCAATATATAAAGAGGGCTTATAAGAAAGACAGAGAAAGACTTTACCAGGGCCTGTAGTGACAGCACAAGGGGCAATAGCTTTGAACTGGGAGAAGGTAGGTTTAGATTGGACATAAGGAAGAAATATTTTATGATGAGGACAGTGAGACACTGGAACAGGTTGCCCAGAGAGGCTGTGGATGCCCCATCGTCGGAAGTGATCAAGGTCACATTATACAGCACTTTGAGCAACCTGATCTAGTGAATAGCAAGGGGGTTGGACTATATGATCTTTGAAGGTCCCTTTCAACCCAAACCATTCTAAGATTCAATGATTTGATGACTGTATTGATGCTACCTGTGCTGCAGGCCACTGTGGACCATTGCCCCACAGCAAGGCAGCTCTCTGGGGGCATGGTCACTATCCATGCCAGGCCACATGAATTTTGGCAACAGAAAATGGATTCCTTGGCTGGCACGTACCTTCCCACCATGAAATCACTTCGCAGGAACAAGGACCACCCTGTGACAAGAGACACACACCACCATGGGGCCCATGTGATGGACGCTAGTGCGTGGGAACAGCAACGAGTGGCTCGACCCTGCGTGCTGCTGGGGACACATCACCACTTCTGGAGGCTGCTACCAGGGACCAGCCAGCACAGGGCCACACAAAATTATGGGAATGCTGGCCTTGCCAGTACTGGGACTCCCACACCGCAGATCCATAGGGAAGTGCCGCAGCAGAGTAGAGCAGTTCACAGCCTGCAGAAGGACTCGCTTTCCATGCAGCACAGTGAATTACGGGACTGCCTGGAGAGCACGTAGTTTGGGCAGGGAGTGAAGTACTGAAACGTTGTGTGTTACAGGGACTGGTGAGGTAGGTGGCACTGGTGAGACAGAGCTCCTCCGAAGCACCCACGCAGGGGTAGCCTTCTACCACGACCCAGCAGATGGAGCAACAGGGACTTGGCCCTAGACCCTGGTGGCACAGTTAAAGGGAAAGCAGGATGGACCAAAATAAATCCTGTCTAAATACAGAGCAAAAGAATCTTGGGAATTTTCCATGGAGATGACATGGGAGCAATTAACACCAACGAAGGAAGAGTCAGCACGTCACACTCCAGGCACCTGGAACGAGGGCTGCAGACAAAGCCTGGCTCCTGCCAGGTGACCTAACGCCAAGTGCAAGCGAGGAAAGGAACCGGCTGAGATGGAGACCCTCTGTTGGATGTGCTTACAGCGAAGAGGCAAGGTATGAATGCATCAAAGAAGGCTGCAGGCTATCATGGGGCTTCTCTGCATTTCAGCGTCCACCTTGGCACCAGCATCTTGACTGAAAAAACGAGCAGAAGTGGGCAGCACTGATCCTCCCTCACCTCCAAGCCGCCAGCCAGGCAAACACAGGCAATTTGGGGTGTGACACAAGGACACACGACTCCCCGCAGTCTTCAGCTGTTTCATGTTGCTAAAGAGCAAAGAAGCATTTCTGGGAAAACCCAGTTCTTGAAGCTCTGATCTGGATTTTCACTGGTTATACAATCAGGGAATTTTATCCTGAATGCACTGCAAATTCAAAACTGCCCACATGGCATTGAAATGTACAAAACAAATTCTTATTTGCTACTTAGGCCAATGGCTCCCTAAACTAGAAGAAAATTAAAGGTTACCAGGAGATAAGAATGACCAGAAAGAGCTAAATTTTTGCAATACAAAAAGCAGAACAAAATCTACGTGACACAAACTCTCCCTCTGCTCCAGCCACGGGAACAGACGGATGCGAGACGGAAGCTGCCAGCCTTTGTTGGAGGCTGAAAAACCTCTTCTCACACTGAAAAACACATGAATTGAAGTCCAGTGATCTCGCTGGCGCTGGTCTATGGCAGGAGCAAGGTAAAGCACCGCAGACCTGGAAGTGGGGCTGAGGGGGTGCAGCTGCAGCATCAGTTGTGCCAAATTCAGCTGCAAAGCACACAGGGAGCCAGGAACCGGGCCTGTCAGAGCTAACAGACCTGCCCTCACACAAACTGGATACGAGTCTCACACCAAGAGTTAAGGCTCCCTAGCATGTTGTTCTGCTGCTGTGTTAACCGAAATACCACATGTGTATTAGTTTAGGGATGCTCAAGACAAATGCCAACTCCCCCATGGTGGTGACCCCGTTACCGTGGCTTTCTCGTTTGGTGGCGCGCAAGGGCTCGCAGAGAGAAGCACCTGTCACTGCCCAAGTGATTTGTCTCTTGGGGCCAACTCCAAACTGAAGCCACAGCAAGGAGGGGAGCGATGTCTCTGAACAGCTGCCTGCATGCTTGTACAACAGCAATGCCAACCACCTTTAGGACCATAAACAACCAGTTTGGGAAATTCTTCTGCTGTTCAGTACAGGAAAATGTTGTTACTCTCCCCTGCACACCCCAGCGGAGCACAGGGCAGCAGCCAGCGTCAGTGCCACAGCATGGCCCAGGCTGGGATGCAAGTGATGGGCACAAAGCGGGGCAGGTGAGGAGGCACCGACTCACTGGGCTCTTGGACCTGGTTCTCCTGTTTCCTCCTCCTCCAGAGTGCGAGGATGCCACGTGCAGCTCCCTCTCATCTGCTTGCTGAGACCTCCAAATGTTTTATTCCTGCGAGCCCCTTCCCTGACTTCTCCACAGGGCTGGGCTGGCTGTTCGGACCTGGTAAGGCTGAGGATGAGCCTGACTGCTCACCTCCCCACGAGACACTCACCACCAGCCCTGTGGACACAACCACCATCCTCCAGAAAGGAGAGGACAGGCAGTCCTGCTCTGTGAGGGGACTGTTCTCGAGGGGACTCACTGTGCTTGTTCTTGTGCAGACCTTGGTGGCCAAGATAAAGCCCTATGGTAGGTGTTGTAGCTCCAAACAGATATGAACTCCCATCCACTCCTCCTGGCTGGTGTTACTGCTCTGCTCTATGGGGAGTTTTGAGGCTCTCACTTAGGTGACACCGATCTCCCTTTGGTGACACCAAATTCTTCTGCTGGCTGTTAAAGAGGTGAGGTGTCTCATTTCATGTGGATCTCAATTTTTATGTCCAGTGAAGCTTAACAAGCTTTCTGGATCTCCTCCTGGGCACGTAGGAGCTCACAGAAGGTGACCTCAGTGCTGCAAAAGCCTCAGTCTAAGAGCACAGATGTGTCATTCACATGAGCAAGCGAGGCATCGCAGTTGCACTGGGACGGGTAAAGTCTTTTCTACAATTATAGCCCTCCTCTGCAGTACTAGGTGACTGACAAAGCTATTAACACTTTGTTTTCTCTGGACCTGTATCACAGCGCCAATTGCCACAGAGGGCGTGCAGCATCCTATGCAGCAGCCCAGCCTGGATGCAGGGGGAGACACGGCTCCTCGTCCAGCGTGTGACGCAGCAGAGCAAAGGACACACAGCATGATGGGTGGAAGAGCTGACAGGGAAGTGGAGAACATGAGTTCTTCTGTCTTTGCTGGCTAGGTGGACCTGCCGCTTCCCCCGGCTCCTTGGTCTACCACCTCTCAGATAGCAGCAGTAACAGTGTCTCTGTGTGCACCACTTCTACACCTTCTGAAGAAAAACACTACATAGGAGGTATGAGTATTATTATTGCCAAAAAACACTTCAGACAAAATATTCATCCCTGCTTGGACTTTTGCATTCAGACTTTCCTTCCAAAATCCCCTCTGTTCTTTGATTTCCTGTCCCTCCCCCTGGTCAGCCATGAAGCCTGTGGCTGCACGGAGATTATCAGCAGAGATCATGTTTCTAGAGAACGGCCTTTCCTCCCCTCCTATTTCCTCTACATATTTACTCTGAGAGAATGTTTCATTTAAAAACTCCTCCAGCAGCATTTTCCAGGTGGAGACGCTGGTTTCCTTTCACATGGGATTACCATCCCCTCCCAGCTGGCTTTCCTAGCAGTGTTTGAATTCCTCCATCTCAATAGCAGGAAGATCCCAGGAAAGTGATGAACTGGCAGACAGCAGACACTTGCGAGGCACAGAAAGATTGGCAGGAACATTAATGAAGGCAACGAGGTCCTGTTGGACTTGGCACAGCTTATTCTCGATGACCTTCTTCGTCTTGTTAAAAAAAGTAAATGTGTGGCTGTAATAAACTCGGACTAGTGCAATGCATTGTCTGGGCTGCCACTAAATCAAGCATCAGTAATTTGCATTAGCAAATGGCTTCACTGATAGAGTTCACAGTGTAACTGTTGTTAAAAGGACTCTGTTGCTTGGGAAATGGGACCTCAGTGTTGTCTTCCCTTGGCCTACGGCTAATAATATCCATGAAAATATAAAATTAGCGTTGCTAAGTTCTCCATATTATAAAAATATTCCTAGTGCAATAAATAAGGCTTCCTGAAGAATTAGTGTGATTTGAATGTTTGGTAAGGTGGGCTCAGGCCGGACGCTGACCCACTCAACCAGACACAGGAAAAGCAGCACCCCGGCATGACAGACAGGCTCCTAGAGAGGGACAGGAGGGTTCCCAGGGGACAGTCACGATTAAAGCTGTGTAGCTGGGGCAACGCGCTAGGAACTGCTGTTCTTATTATATGCTCCGCAGATGAAAGAAACGCTGGAAGTTTGCTAAACTTCAGGTTCTACATTTATAAAAACCTTGGGGGGCGGGGTTATAGCATAGCCATAAAATACAATCCAATCTGCCTTAAAACCGTAAGCTGCTCAGTCACTAATCTCCTCAAAGAAAAGCTTAAGAGGTGACTACATCAGAGTCAGAAAGTACCTACTGGGGAAAGAAGCTGTGGCAAGTATTAAGTAGTCAATTCTGCAAACAAAGCAGGAACAAGAGCCCATGGCCATCCATTAAAACAAGACATTAAAAAAGATGGTATTAGGAGCATAATTAATGACCAGGACAACTTCATGGGCACTGTGGTAGATTCTCCAACACTTGAAGAGCCATCTGTAATGCAGGACAGAAACTTTGGAGGGCTTCTCCCTCTGGCGTTGTTTTGGAGAGCCACACTTGAGTACCCAGAGCTCGACACAACCCCTCAATGCCATCCCCATCGCTGCTTCCAACAACTTTATTAGATTAACAGGGCCAAGCTCTGGTGAGGCAGCAGTTTTGGAGAGCTGTAAGGGATCGTTTCAGCCCTGCTAAGTAACTTTGTCACAGAACTTCACTGAGGGCCTGAAATTTTGGTGGGGATGCTCTAGAAGTCCTTGAAGTAATTACAAAAGACTGAATTACAGGAAACCCAGTTACTTTTTCCACAGCCTTAAAGGCTAACCAATGCACAAGCCTCCAAACATACACTGAAAAGGAAAGGAGTCCATCAGGAAGCAATGCAATGGGATCTGCTTTGGCAGGGGGGTTGGACTAGATGATCTCCAGAGGTCCCTTCCAACCCCCACCATTCTGTGATTCTGTGTGATTCTGATCCTAGAGGACTTTCTGATGCAGCAGAGAAAGGGAACCAAGAGAGGGTCCTAGAGATGAAGCTACACACATCCTAACCAGAAATCAAACATAACGAGATGCAGATAGTCATCAGTAAAGGTGAGTCATCATGTGGCAAATGGAGTCACTAGAAGTACGAGCCTTAAAATTTGGTTTTTTCTCTTTCTAAAAGACGTCTTCCATTCAACCAGAAGCTGTTGGTCTGGGCACAGGATCAGGAGGCTTCCCTGGCTGTGTTCAGTAGGCTGTCCTTCTGGCCTCCTCACTCAAGAAAGTTTCCACCTGCAAAGCACAGCCCTCACCCCCAGCTCTAATCTTGGCCCCAATCCACATTATGGGAAATCAGGAGTTTTTGCACTCCACGAGTACTTGGTCCTGAACCAGGCGGGGTGCCCTGTGTGCCCCACCACCAAGGGTCATGCCGCAGCAGGGAATGGAAGGAGGAGGTGGAGGCCAGACTCGGTTGCATCCAGACCGTGATGCCAGGGGTAGGCTGTGTTGGGGATTAAAATAGTTTACTTATAGAATATTAGAATTAATTGTGTGATCCTTAAAATTACGTTGAATTGAAACTTGAGTGGCTTTGCTTGGCACGAATTATTTTGCTTGGCATGAGTGACGAATGTGGAAGCCTTGGGCCACAAACTATAACTTCAGTTGAACCTTTGCTTAGTTAGAAAAGGAGAAGTACTGGGAGTCTTGCACAACGAGATGAACTGGACCAAGCCTATAATTCAAGGAAAGGACCTTCAAAGACAGAGAGAAACCATTCCATCTGAAGTCAACAGAAAATAGATGAGACCCAAGCGTGGATAAGATGGGAGGATGATGAAACTGCATGAGTAGATAAAATTTCAAAGATGGCTATTAAATCTATTTAAAGATTATTAAACAAACTGATTGGACAAAAAATCTGTGCACGTCACGTGAACAGATGCATGAACACCTTAAAAGGCACAGGAAAACAACCAAGAGGGGTGTCTTCAGAGATACCCAGATCGAGCTGCAATAAACCAACTCTCAGGCAGAACCGAGGGTCCGAACCCTTCTTTACAGTCGGAGGCTAAGACTGGACGCAGCAGCACCTGGACTCCTCTCGGAGAAGGAGTTTAGAAAGCTAGGGGCTCCAGTCTGAACCTCGCCACTCAGCAGGAGGGTCTTCTCGGACTCTTCTAGAACAGGCTGGTACTCCAGCAGCTCCAGCAGCCCCCCAGCCTGCGCCGTAGCAAAAGGATTGGACAGCCCCCCGACAAAACACCCATGTGTCCTCCTGAAGAGAATCCCACCAGCCTCACACGCACGAGCGGCGAGAGCCAAACAGGCTCCAGGGGGGACAGGAGACCTGCAGACCTGGGACCTGTGCAACCCTTCGCCTCCTTCCTGCCCTAAGGAGCCTTGCCCATCCCCCTCTTCATCTTCACTGCCCTGATGATCACGTCCTGCTCTTTGTGGCTTCCAATTAGCCTTCTTGCAGCTAATCACGGCGGCAGGGGCTCCCCTGGGCTGCCCCAGCACAGCCAGCTGTGCCCTGCATAGAGCAAACCCAGCGCAAGCAGGAGCTGCTGCTGTTTCCAGCTGAACCTCCAATGCCTCCCGAGGGCAACCATCTCCCAAACCTGACTTTTAGGCACTCCCCATGTAAATCCTAGTGGCCAAACCAACAATTTTTCCCCCCTTTGAATACTCTCCTCCACAAAACTCACGTCCTGCCTGCAATACTTCTGGCCAAGCAGTCTGCTTACACAGGCAGCTGCTGACACGTCTCCCCTGGTTTATAGAAACCCCCTGTGCGGGGGAGCGCCTGCACAGGTGAGGAGGAAAATCCCATCCTACCCAGGTGGAGGTGCCGATGCAGAGACAGGAGCTCAGCCCTGCAGCCGCTGGGCACGGGCTCTGCACTGCCTGATGCCAGGAGCAAAGTTTGGACAGGAGAAGTCCCACGCTGGGCGAACCTCGTGGACAGTTTTAGACAGTGAATGAGTAAGCAGAGGTGATGTTCTCAGCCAAAGCCCCTGAAGGAGGGGGGCGGCAGCAGCAGCATGCGAGCAGGGAGGGCTGTGCTCAGAGCTCAGGCATCTCCCCCAGCATTCGCCACACCGCAGGTGGCAGCGCCTGTGTCCAGTCCCCACCGCTCACAGAGGGACGGTGCCACATGTCTCCCAGTCTCCTTCCAAATTTGTTTTCAATCATAAAAATTATGGCTGGGTGACAAGTTTCAGAAGGGGGAAAAAAGAAGGGAAAAAAAAAAAGTCCAGCAGACAACAATATTCAGGAGCATCCAAGAGGATTTTAGCTGTGTGAATTCAAACCAAGAGCCTGCCTGTTCAGATCAAAGAATGGCTGAGCCCGATGAAAACCTGGGCACTGGGTCAGGACTGTGAAGCTGAAGCAGAGGCTCTCGCTGTGGCTCTGCTTGGGTAAAGGATCTTGAGAGCTCCAACATCCTGGCAGCCTCTGTGTGCGCAGGGAGCAGGGCTCAGAGCAGTCACTGTCACCTGCCTTGGGAATTGTTCCTTTTCCGCACATGAGCCATCCAAGAGCAGGGACACAGCCTCTCCCCAGCCCTGAATGCTGATGGCAGTGAGCGCCCATCTTTTCTGGGGAGAAATGAGAAAGAGGAGACACCCCGAGCAGCAGCACTGCAGCGACAGGGCTCTGCATTGGCCTTCTATTCCTGCACAGGCAGGGAAAAGCAGAAGTGCATTTGCTGGGACACGGGTCACGCGTTCGCACCAAGAAGGCTGCTTGTACCCCCCAGTACCGTGCATTCCCTTGCCCACCCTGTCCTGGTTTGAGCGACACTCACTCTGCCCTGGTGGGGCCATAGCTACGGTCCAGTGTCCAGTTCTGGGCTCCCCAGCTCAAGAAGGACAGGGAACTACTGGAGAGAGTCCAGCAGAAGACTAACAAAGATGCTCAAGGGACTGGAGCACCTCTCTCATGAGGAAAGGCTGAGAGCCCTGGGGCTGTTCAGCCTGGAGAAGAGCACGTTGAGAGGGGATCTCATCAATGCTCAGCAATAGCTAAAGGGTGGGTGGCAAGAGGATGGGGCCAGACTCTTCTCAGTGGTGCCCGGTGACAGGACAACGGGCAACAGGCACAAACTGGAACATGGGAAATTCCATCTGACCATGAGGAAAAACTTCTTTCCTGTGAGGGTGGCAGAGCCCTGGCACAGGCTGCCCAGAGAGGTAGTGGAGTCTCTGTCTCTGGAGACATTCCGAACCCGCCTGGACACATTCCTGTGCAACCTGCTCTGGGTGACCCTGCTCTGGGAGGGGGTTGGACCAGATGATCTCCAGAGGTCCCTTCCCACCCCTGCCAGTCTGTGATTCTGTGACACAGGACTAATTCCTCTTTCAGTATTTTTATTTTTCAGTAAAGTGCGTTCTAATGCTTAGGAAAACTGCACTTTTAGAGGACTCCAGTGTCTGAATTTGTGAAAATATTTACTTTATAGCCCACTAAGGTATGAGGGTTTCAAGGTCTCAGTGTTTCCAAGCTCGCCAGGTGTGGCGATGAGGAGGAGTGAGACCCAGGCACTTGACCCAAGCTGCCAACAGGATTATTTCATACATGAACATCACATTCAATATAAATCAGAAACTTTGCTGAGAAGTTTTCTCTCCCTTGCTGGCTGCCATCCTGAGAACTTCTCACCCTGGTGCTGGAGCCTTCCCCTCCTCCCACAGCCACAGCGCTCGCAGTGTCCCACGTTCGCTGTTCCCGGCTGGGAGTGCACGGCTTCTGCTGATGGAATGGGCTGGCTATTATCCCTGGATATTTTATATTGGTATCGGGATCAATATTGGTTCTTTAGTATTATTAATGTTAATTATTTAGTCCTATTCCATTAAATCTGTTTATCTTTCAGCCCTTGGTTTCCTTATTTTTTCCCCGTTTCCCCTTCCTAGGTGGGGAGGCGCCATCAGGTGAGAGAGTAATTGTCTAAACGACAATAAACTGTTGTGGGTTCCTCACACTGTAACAGCCCCTCATCTCGACAGCTCTGCAGCAGCATCTGCCCAGCAGGCAGCCCTGCGGAGGCTGGGCGAAGCAGCACAGGGCACTGGCACCCAGGCACGGCCACAGCAGGCAGCTCCTTGGTGACCTGGGAAAAGGATCTGAGGGACCGAGGATGCGTGTGACACCATCAAACTGCCCCTGGAGCGGTCCCAAAGGAGCAGGGGCAAGGCAGGACATCCATCCTCACACTGGCTGGGTCCTCCCCTACCTAAACCAGGTGCTTCCAGTCTCATCCCTCCTCCCTGACACAGAAACTGGGTTCACTTGAGTGTTAAGAAGGCGAAAGCAGTAATGCCACAAACACAGCCAGCTTCAGTGTGGCACCCAGAGCCTCCCCTCCCACCCAAACTAGCAGTACTTGCTGCCCCGGGAATCAGCGCAGGAATCGCCAGGGAGGACCAGGGGCTGGCCAGGAACGATCTCAGCCCCACCGCAGGTCTAAGGCTGCT
The DNA here is from genome assembly GCA_013396915.1 of Stercorarius parasiticus. Lineage (NCBI taxonomy): Eukaryota > Metazoa > Chordata > Aves > Charadriiformes > Stercorariidae > Stercorarius > Stercorarius parasiticus. The sequence continues at coordinate 2,410,001 of VWZL01003811.1, forward strand.
ACCAGCAAATTGTGAAACCTCACCTGGAGCAAAGCCCCGCTGCTGGCCTGGGCACGCGTCTGGAAGCGCTCAGCAAATGGCCCGGACTGCTGTGGGCGCAGGCTGCTGCCTTGGGAAGGCCGGGGCCCGGGCCTTCCTTCCTTTCTCTCAGAGGACACAAGGCACCAACATATACTTCAATATAATGATCACAGGGAATTCAAAGCCAAAAGCAAAACAACTTCTCCATCACTGGCAGCTCCACGACTGACATGCTGCTTTCTGTGACAGCTCTTACAATTTTGGTTAAACCACACAGCACTGGCTTAGCAGCTGGACATGGCTCCTGATGCCTAACCAGGCTGCTCACAGTCACACTGGCCCACATCTAATGTTATTGTTATCAGCAGCTATCTGGGGACGCAGCTCCAGTGAACATGGTGTTATCGGGTTCCTTCGGTGGGCAAGGGCTCACGCTACAAGAATCACTGCAAATGATTGCAAGTGGGCCTTGCAGAGCAAGACGCTCTCATTGTCAGAGAGCACCATCCGGCAGCCCCTATCAGTCCCTCCCTGGCTGAACATAGTCACGTTATTTTGCACCAAAAATAGTTGCCTATTTTGCACCAAAAAAAAAAAGAAATCCTTTTGAAAGGAGTGTGACTGGGTGACTGGCCTAACTCCATCCCAGGTACATTCAGGTTTGATCACAGCATCACTCGGCCATCAGCCTCCGCTGGCTTGGAGAAAGAGCTGGCAGATGTGCCTGCATGCTGGGGACATCTCCCCATTTCCCAGGCTTCCCAGTACGTGGAAATGCTCATGTACTTGGAGAGGACTCACTGAGCCTGGAGAGCTGGAGGGAAGAGGCCAGCCATCTCCCACACTGCTTGCCAGCTGCTGGCTCGTCCCACAAACCCTATACCGTGCCAGGGCTCTTAGAATCACAAACTGAACTGAAACACTTTTGCTCACTTAAAAATCCAACAGAGTCTGGAGCTGGTGACGGAGATGCACAAAGAGCAGGGTGGATACGCACAGACAGGGAGGAAAGACAAGGGGCTACCAGCAGCACCCACCCACCCGAGTCCCGGGGAAATGAAGCAGCGCACCTATTTACAGACACGCTGCTGTGACTAAACCAACAGCCTGTGCAAAGCTAACCATCTACCCATGGATTTAAGAAAAAGCAGGAACATTAATTCCTGTAATTATAGCCCATTGAACTTGGGAGGGGGACAGGAGTGAGCAATTTTTCAAGAGCCCTATTTACAGACCCGATAAACACCTCAGAGGACAGGGAAAAGTTAACAACAGCCGTAACTCCACTGAGGGATGTGATCAGAAGTGCCTGTGGTCTGAGATGCAAACACCCAGGCCGGGGTGAGACGAGCTTAGCCTGCAGCGGCGCCAGGCCATCCGAAGCACCCCTCTCTGCTGCTGCCCTCAGCGCCCCACTAGCCCCACAGACCGGGCAGCTCTGACCATCCCCTTCCCTGCAGGGACTTCCACGCACCTGCCAGAAGTGCTCAGAGCACAGACTGGCCTGTTCCTGCTCTCCAGCCTCACGAGGTCTTTATTTAAATGAACTGCCCCATTCTGCCCCATTTCACTACGTTACGTAGCTCGGGGGCTCACACACACTTCATTGTACCACAGCACTGGTCCCCAGTAACAGATCTCATCTGTGCTCTTCTTTCCAGCTCATTTTGTAACTAGCCCTGCTACGAGGACAGTGAACAGAAAAGGTCAAACGTTCTAAAACTCAGCAGCTGTGTTTGCCCAGGTCAGGATCAGGCCATACAGGTTTTGCCTTGGACACCACAGTCGGATAAAAGCCACAGGAGAGCCATTCCCTGGACCTCCTGCACTGTATCTTAAAAGAGTGATTTTCCTTTTTTGTTTCCTTGGTGGCAGATAAAAGTGTTCAAAAACCAGTATTTTTCAGCATATAGAGCCATAATGTAAGTAATGAGAGTTAAACACAGTCCACTGAAATTAAAGTTGCATTGACAGCAGCAGAAACACAGCTCCCTGTGCAAGGCACTCTCAGCTCATGTGAAACCAAGAGATGCCTTTTCAAAGGAGCCCGATGCACAGAAGTGTTTAAAACCCTCAGACAGCTTCGAAAATCCCCACCACAGCTTTTCTCCCTGGGAGGGGGTCGGAAGCAATGAGCAGGACAGACTCCCAGGAGCCACGGCTCAGCCCGAGCGATTTCCACACAGCTGCTCTGCTACCGCTGCCCTCCAGAATCACATTCTTCTGGATTTAAGTTATGGCACACTTTGGAATTAAAGTGGTTTGCAAAAATCACTGTAATTCTGCTCTGCAGTAACTCCCGTGACATAATCTTACCGTGGCAAATGGATTTCTTGCAGACCAAGAAAACCCCACACCCAGACGGCACTGCCTCCTCTGTGAGCTGTTTTGAAGCGTGAGCGGGCGCTGCTGGAAGGCACAGAGAACTCTCTGGTCCAATGCCACTGGCAGCAGCAGAGGAACCCAGCAAAAAAAGGGGAATTTGGTCACTTTGCCACAGCCTGGATGCCTTTGCTGACACTGCCAGCAGCAGTGCTCAATCCAGAGCTTGGTTTCATCTGGGAAGGGGGTGCTCATCCCATGGGAAACAGGCTGACACTTGAGTCAGGCAACAGGCATGGCCGTGCCAAGCCAGGCCTGCAGAAGGAGGGTACGGTCCTGCCCAGCCCACGGGCACGCCAGCTCAGCCCCACTCACCGCCATGTACGGCCGGCACCCCGCATCACGCGTTTTGGCAATGGAGTCCACAAGCTGTCCGCTAATGCCAAAGTCACAGAGCTTAATATTTCCATTTCTGTCCAGAAGAATATTGGAAGGTTTGATGTCTGCAAGGGAAAGAAATTGAAACTGGTAAGCCACTGCTGTGGGTTTCCATTTCTAGCACAGCAGCTGCAGAGAATGGACACCGGCAGTGCCGCACAATGGGCATTGCCCGTCAGCGCAGGGCACGTGGATGCACTCGCCATCGCTGGGCATCCCAACCAGCAGCAAGAGGAGATGGAGCCAGCCCCAAAGACGCCACGTGCCCGGAGGCAGAGCTGGACACCCAAAACCCTTGAAACCACGCTTTTACGTAAAAGCACAGACTGAAGGGGGAATGGAACAGCCACTGGGGACACACTTGTGCAAAACCTGTATTCACATTCACAGTAGTATGTGTGCTAATTACACTTTGACTTGAAGCAAAGGCCGCTTAAAAATCCTTGCAAGTACTTCTGTAGGCAAGAAGAAAAGACATGAACTCACCTCTGTGAATGATTTTCAAGTTTTCTTTTAAGTGGTTTAGTGCTTTCACAGTCTAGGAAAGAAAAACAGATGAAAAATAAGCAAATGTCATAAGATTCTTGTGGTCGTTAAACTTTTGGAGCTCCAAGAACAGGGGGAAAAACATTTAACATGTTGAGATAACAATCTGTAATATGCCATGTAATTAAAGCATTTTTCTCACAATCTTTCCTGCAAACAGAAGATGGTATCAGAGAGGGCATGTGCTTGAGTAAACACATACCACTTGCCGTAACCTGGGAAGATCACACTCTGGGAGAGGGGAGCGAGAGGTGAAGTCAAGCCATTTCTGATGTTAATTGTCTTGAGTAAGAACTTATTTTAAGCCCTATGCTGTACTTTTTCAGTAGGTAACAACGGTTCCCATTCCACTGACGGAGCAGCAGCAGCATGAGGAGCAGCAGAGGAGGCTGCTTGGATTTAGCCATTCACCCTCAAATGGAAGAGACGCTAAGGGAGCCTGAAAGTTCACCAATTTAATTCATTTTGCTTCTGCTGAAAAGATCATTGAAACCTACAGCCAAAAGACTGCCTTGAAGATGATGGTAAGAGGGTGTTTGTGTTGTGCTGCAAAGCTCTCTAAAGCTGTGCCACAGCACGGATAAGTCTAGCACTGAGGAACAACTCCCAAAAGACTAGTCCTTCAGGCTCGCCCAACCCGACATTCAAGTGTTTGGGTCATGAAAAGGTCTGGCAGGCTCTGGGGCAGCCGCAGTGCTGTCTCCTCCTCGCCGCCCACCTTGCTCCTCCAGTGCAGGTTTCTGCTCTGGCAGCAGAAGCCACTATGTCCCTGAACAACAAAGCAGTAACTGATTTTCAGGCAGGTCCACAGTGGAATGGAACTGGATGGCCTCCTTGGATCTAAGCTTCAGCAAGAGAAAGCCTGTTGGACATAGTGACTGAATGTTGGTTTAAATCCCAGCTGACCCTGCCAGAAGCTTCTGCCCCAGCCCTCAAGTGGGTGAAGCAGAAGCTCACAGCTCTTCAACCTAGGGTAAAGCCAAGGACAATTTTACAGAGCACCGTAAAGGGAGACACGGGGCTCTGCGTAGCAGGGCTGCACTCAAGACACCCTGTGTGAGCTTCATTTCACTTCACTTTACCACCAAAGGCACCACGAGATGGGAACTCAGCTTCTGTACAGAGCCACCAACCTCTCCCCACTGACTCGAGAGAGAGGGCAGGCAACTTACTGAGACCAGACCCTTCCTCTTTAATGGTCTGATGGGGTTCACATGTCCTGGCTATAAATGCCCAAGCCCTTCTTCACTTTACAAACAAGGGAAGGGGAGACAACTGATCTATTTTAGGCACCTTCCTTGGGACAAGATGACCTGTGCTCAGCTTCCACTGATACCACCGCTAGCCCACATTGCAGCGATGCCTGAGGAGTGGGCTGGTGTCTATGCTACAGCACCGATGTTCAAGCAGATAGAGAAGGAAGCTGGTCCTGGGGTGTCTTTACGAACTGATTACAAACGCCCGGACCTGCTTTTCCAGCATGCAATATGGGAAAGTCAGAATATACTCAAGGATCATTAGAACCACAGTGCAGCAGAAGAATAGCAGCTCTGCTGCATGCAGATCAACCAGTTTTCTCACATGTAAGTGAAAGAGATCTGAATTTTTCACATTAGCGTCAAAAACATACAGAAAAAAAAGGTTTAACAAAATACTCACAGCTAAAGTGATTTTGCCTAAGATTTCTTCTGGAATAACATCATCTAATACACTATATACATATTTGTAAAACTTATCAAACGAGGTAGACATGAGCTCCATACAGATCCAACAGTCACCCTGGAAAGAGAAAAGACTTTGTGTTACTGCCAGGCTAAAACAAGAAACAAAAAAACAGAGAGGATAAAAAGATCCTCCGAATCCAGTAACACACATGAATGGCAACAAGCATTTGACAGGAAGGATGGAATTGATCTTCATTTATTTTAGCAATGGAAGAGTCACCCCTCTATGTACCTCTCCCCCACCCCACTCACCAGCAGAGGAATCTGTCTGATCAGCTCAGACCTGACATTACATTTTAGATGCCTGAACCTAGATGAATCCAAGTCTCAAAAACTACCTGGCTCTCCAGAAGGCACAGTGAGACATGAGCATGCACAGTAAGACGAAAAAAATCCCTTGCAGTTTATGACAACCCTGCAGAGGACAGAGGATGTTTCACACCACATTCAGATATATCATCTAAGCAAGAGAAAATGAAAAAAAAAATCAAGTACATGGGAGGTTTTGTTGATTTGCATCTTGTAGTTAAAACTATTTAAAGGCAGAAAATTGCAAAACATATTAGTATCTGTGTTAAACCAAGCTAAGCCTAGCTATCATAGAAGAATAACACGTCTTTTTATCAAATTCTCTCCCAAGATCTGTAAATCTACCCACTCACAATGGATTTGCTGCGGATGAGGAATGGACCCCCACAAAGAGGACCTACAAAAGGACTTCATCTTTTGCTTTAGTCTGTGTCTAGCATATGGCGATGAACAGCTTAGCGATGCATCGATCTTAGTTATTTCAATTTTCTTGAACATTCTACCTCCAGAAGGCTTTGTGTGAGCTCTATCTGTAAACTCTCATGCACTTCAGGCAACTCTTCATTGCTAGATATACTAAAATACAAGAACTAGACACGTCCTCACCAGAAACGACGTACTCACACCTATCGTTGACAGGCTGCATTACATTGAGTTTTAAAACTGCGTTAGCTGGCAAAAGCTATGTGCCGGAATGGAGGTGGTTAGTCTGGTTGTCTCCTCCTGGCTACACACCACCCAAAACCCTCGCGTGAGGAGCAGCAGCTGGTGCAGGCAGCACAGCCCTGGCTGCCTGGGGGGTCAGAGCACGGGATGCCTCTCTGGTTACGAATACGCTGCACACTCTTGTGATACAGAAGCAACAAATAGAGGAGAAACTTCCCTAAGTAATTATCCTACAGAATGCAGATTTTTCCCAACCAAGTAAAACGCAAACCAACCAAACTCTATGTTAACCCATGGAAATGAAACTAGGAAAAAAACCTAGGTATGGACGTGCTGGAGGTGTGGCAAAGCCCTGTGCTCCCACTCTGCACACCCAAGTTACTTCTGTTTGAAGCAAGCTCCTGGTGCTCATGAGAGCCAGCAGCAATTCTCAGGTTATATTCTGATGATTAAAAAATTTGAAGAGCCCCAAGTTTTAAGGCTAAAAAGGGTTTTTCCGACTACTCAGAATGACCTCCTGTAACACACAAGCCAAGGTACTGCATTTGCTAAGATGCCTCCAGTCCAAGTGCTTGGTTTAGCGGGAAGAAGAAAGGTGCTGTCAGACACTGCATGCTGTCATCAGCAGAGGCTGCGGTGCCACCCAGCTTGGTCTGGGGCTGCTCAGGCACCTGCAAGGCTGTTTCCAGCCATATAGATAGCAAGCGGCCAGGAAGCGTCCCACGTGCCACCAGCGTTACGGGCGCCGCTGCTTCAGTGACAGCGAATCCACAATCCATCTGCTGCCGAAGGATGGATGCCGCCTCCGAGAGGAGAGACTCTCCGTTGAGAGAACAGCGGATCACCTTTCCCGGGAAAGGCTGAACTGCTGGTGGGCTGGCTGGGGAAGGCAACTGTGGGTTCAGAGTCATGGGCAGCCCCATTTTACACTGCTCATTTGGCACCAGGCTTCTTATATCAGCACAAAGGTAGAGCGGGAGCTAACGTCATCCAGCCAAGTGAAATGGCTGCTACAAGCCTGAGCCCAGAAAACATGCATTTCACCCAAAACAAAGCAGAAGGATGAAGACAGTCAGAAAGGATGAGGAAAAGGCTGAGGTGCTCAATGCCTACTTTGCCTCAGTCTTCAGCAGTGGAACTAGCTGTTTCCTGGGCACCCAGCCTCATGAGCTGGGAGACAGGGAGGGGAAGCTGAACGAGGTCATCACAAATAAAGAGAAAGTGATCAGTGACCTGCCACACCACTCGGATGCACACAAGTCTATGCGACCGGATGGCTTACATCCAAGAGTGCAGAAAGAGTTGGCAGACGTGCTTGCCAAGCCACTTTCCATTATTTACCTGAAGTCATGGCTAACTCGGGAGGTCCCAATGGACTGGAGGGTAGCAAATGTAGCACCC
>VWZL01003811.1:2417789-2493483 GCA_013396915.1 Stercorarius parasiticus
AGCCAGCAGTGTGCCCAGGTGGCCAAGAAAGCCAATGGCATCCTGGCTTGTATTAGAAATAGGGTGACCAGCAGAAGTAGGGAGGTGACTGCCCCCCTGTACTCAGTACTGGTAAGGCCACGCCTTGAGTATTGTGTCCAGTTTTGGGCACCTCAATACAACAGAGATATCAAGGTGCTGGAGCGAGTGCAGAGGAGGGCAACGAAGCTGGGGAAGGGCCTGCAGAATAAATCTTATGAGGAGTGATTGCAGGAGCTGGGACTGTTTAGTTTGAGGAAGAGGAGGCTGAGGGGAGACCTCATCACTCTCTACAACTACTTGAAAGGACATTGTAGAGAGGTTGGTGCTGGTCTCTTCTCACAGGTAATTAGCAATAGAACAAGAAGGAATGGCTTCAAGCTGCAACAGGGTAGGTTTAGACTGGACATTAGGAAAAAATTTTTCCTAGAAAGAGTGGTCAGACACTGGAATAGGCTGCCTAGGGAGGTGGTAGAGTCACCATCCCTGAATGTGTTTAGGAGTCATTTAAATGTGGTGTTGGGGGATATGGTGTAGGGGAGAACTTTGTAGAGTGGGGTTGATGGTTGGACTCGATGATCCCAAGGGTCTTTTCCAACATAAATGATTCTATGATTCTATAAGGGACTGATCGAAAAGGTGCTGTGCTGGACACGGAAGCAGAGACACCACCATGAAAGAGGCAAGTGCAGTGCAACGGGCAGACAGGACTGGCATTCGAGAAATGTGAGTTCAGGCTGCTGGAGAACAACAGACTGGCTATAGATTAATTAGGCTCAGCACCTGCTCAGATTTAAACCACAGAAATGGAATTAGGCAACACATGCAGCAAATTTCCTTCTTCAGCACTGACCACAAATGCTAAGTTCAGTTGAGGCACTTCCATGTTACTGAGAATGGCTCACGGAAAATAACGTGGATCCAGTACTAGGGATTTGCATAAATCAAGTGAACTGGAACCACGCCAGACCCTCGCAAGCTATCTGCAAACATGGACTCGTTCTACTGGCTGCAGGACCATTCAAAACACTATTTCTGTTTTGATCAGCTTTACATAAAAAACATGGTACCGCGCTACATTCCTGTGTTGTTGTGCTAAGGCTGCGGGGGACTGTATGTGTACAGGAACACCGCAACACTGCTGACCACCTACAGCCTGGATTTGTGCCCAATCGCACCAATATTGTGAGTGTCTTCAGTCACCCAGGTTACAACGGCTGGGGTCTGTACAGCAATAGCAAACTGAAGCAAAACAACAGGCAATCTTATTAGAATCATCATCGTCCCAAAAGCTTCACAACGTACCCTGTGCATCTGCAGGGCTGGGATGTATGTGTTACTGAACGCTCAAACATGTACAATAAATTGTTATCCAATGTTAATTTAAGCATTAAAAAAACGTGTACATGATTCGGAAGCACCAGGAAAGAGCTGGGTTACTTGGTCTCCTCCAGTATATGCCATATAGACATCCTGGATGTGGTTGGGCATTTACTGATCTGGTAACATAAAAACCTACCTGATTAGCTTGAATTCATGTCAGCAAGATCAATGATCAATGAAAAAAGATGACAGACTTTTTCAATCATGCAGCTTCATTAAGGCTGGGGGCAAGATTCAAAACTTCACAAGTTCTTATCTCCTGGGACTTGAAAGGACTTATCTACTGGCAAAGTTGATGAATTTTACTGAGAACAAAAAGGAAGACTGACAGGGATGTCTGGGTCACCCACCCCCTTTCTGATCAAATACAAAAAAATGCTGATGTGCATGGGAAAGTTCTGCTTCATCATGAATTGTGAGGACAGAACGGTCTTAATGGAAGTTTCCCTTTAATTTATGCTCTTAGCTCAGGTTGATTTCCAATTATAAAATGACGGAAGAACCATTTTAATTTTCTCTTCCCATTAGAGCTATTCTTCCAAGGAATATATTTCAGTCCTTATTGTCTATTAAATTACCAGATGCTAATGCACATCTTGTAGGCATTCCAAAAAATGTCCAGGAACAGCCTGCACATTTCATTCAAAATACTGCTGCCCGTCCCCAGGATATACACAAAAACTGCTTAACGAGCAACCAGGATGCTTCAAGTTCTCCATGCAGAGTCCTCAGTTCCCAGAGGACAACCAAACACGTCACAAAGATGCCACCCAGCTGGAACACAGCTTGGCAGAAAAGGACCTGGGAGTCCTGGTGGACACTAAGTTGACCACGAGCCAGCAATGTGCCCCTGCTGCGAAGAAGGCTAACAGTCCCCTGGGCTGCCTTAGGCAAAGCATCGCCAGTAGGTCAAGGGAGGCGATCCCTCCCCTTGACTCAACACTGGTGAGGCCACACCTAGAGTGCTGTGTCCAGTTCTGGGCTCCCCAGTACAGGAGAGACATGGTCATACCGGAGAGAGTTCAGCAAAGAGCCACAAAGATGACTGAGAGACTGGAGCATCTCTGCTGTGAAGAAAGGCTGAGGGAGCCGGGACTATTCAGGCTGGAGAAGAGAAGGCTCAGGGGGATCTCACAGAATGGTTCCGGTTGGAAGGAACCTTAAAGATCATCTAGTTCCAACCCCCCTGCCCTGGGCAGGGACACCTCCCACTAGACCAGGCTGCTCAAAGCCTCATCCAGACTGGCCTTTAACAACTCCAGGGATGGCGCATCCACAACTTCCCTGGGCAACCTGGGCCAGGGGCTCACCACCCTCACAGCAAAGAATTTCTTCCTAATATCTAATCCAGATCTCTCCTCTTTCAGTTTAAAACCATTACCCCTCATCCTATCATTACACTCCCTGATAAAGAGTCCCTCCTCATCCTTCCTGTAGGCCCCCTTTAGGGACTGGAAGGGGCTCTAAGGTCTCCCCGGAGCCTTCTCTTCTCCAGGCTGAACACCCCAAATCTCTCAGACTGTCCTCACAGCAGAGGGGCTCCAGACCTCGGATCATCTTCATGGCCTCCTGTGGCCCCGCTCCAACAGGTCCATGTCCTTCTTGTGCTGAGGGCTCCAGAGCTGGACACAGTACTGCAGGTGGGGTCTCAGCAGAGCAGAGTAGAGCGGGAGAATCACCTCCCTCGACCTGCTGGCCACGGTTCTTTGGATGCAACTCAGGCTGCGGTTGGCTTTCATTAATGTATATAAATAGCTGAGGGGAGGATGCACAGAGGATGGAGCCAGGTTCTTTCCAGTGGTGCCCAGTGACAGGACCGGAGGTAATGTGCACAAACTGAAGCACAGGGGTTCCTTCTGAATATCAGGAAACACTTTTTCACTGTGAAGGTGTGCTAGTTTTGGCTGGGACAGAGTTAATTTTCTTCATAGTTGCTAGTATGGGGCTGTTTTGCATTTGTGCTGAAAACAGTGCTGGTAACACTGGGATGTTTTAGTTGCCACTGAGCAGCACTTGTACAGTGTCACGGTCTTTTCTGCTTCTCGCACCACCCCAGCAGTGATGGGCTGGGGGTCACAAGAAGCTGGGAGGGGACACAGCTGGGACTGCTGACCCCAACTGACCACAGGGATATTCCATACCATACAGTGTTGTGCTCAGCACATAAAGCTGGGGGCAGTTGGCTGGGAGGGGGGAGCTGCTGCTCAGGGACTGGCTGGGCATCAGTCAGTAGGTGGTGAGCAACCACATTGTGCATCACTTGTTTTGTATATTCTTTTACCATTGTTATTCTTTTCCCTTCCTTATCTGTCCTACTAAACTGTCTTGATCTCAACCCACAAGTTTTACCTTTTTTCCGATTCTCTCCCACACCCCACTAGGGAGTGAGTGACCCTCTGGGCGGTGTTTAGCTGCCTGATGGGTTAAACCATAACAAAAGGCAACTGAGCACTGGCACAGATTGCCCAGGGAGACTGTGGAGTCTCCATCCCTGGAGCTACTCAAAAGCTATTTGGACATGGCCTCGGGCAAGTGGCCCTAGGTGGCCCTGTTCGAGCATGGGAGTTGGATAAGGTGAACTCCAGAGGCCCCTTCCAACCTCAACCATTCTGTGATACCAATCCTGAAGGCTCAGCAGATTAGCACACTGCAGGGAGCGGCCAACTTTTTTATGCAAGTTGCATCTACATTAGTGAGAGAGAATGAACAATGTCATCACCCTCGTATATCCTTATGTGACACAGGATGCTTTTCCTATGGACCGGGGACTGCTCATGGGGACAGATACCTTGAGTAATGCCAAGACAGCCGAAGACTTCCACAGAAANCAGGGAGACTGTGGAGTCTCCATCCCTGGAGCTACTCAAAAGCTATTTGGACATGGCCTCGGGCAAGTGGCCCTAGGTGGCCCTGTTCGAGCATGGGAGTTGGATAAGGTGAACTCCAGAGGCCCCTTCCAACCTCAACCATTCTGTGATACCAATCCTGAAGGCTCAGCAGATTAGCACACTGCAGGGAGCGGCCAACTTTTTTATGCAAGTTGCATCTACATTAGTGAGAGAGAATGAACAATGTCATCACCCTCGTATATCCTTATGTGACACAGGATGCTTTTCCTATGGACCGGGGACTGCTCATGGGGACAGATACCTTGAGTAATGCCAAGACAGCCGAAGACTTCCACAGAAATAGAGTGTTGTGCATCAATAGCAAAAAGAACACATACCTTCTATCAACTGACCCAGGATTTGTCCACAATTCATACCAATGTCAGTGCTGTGCTACTGACCCATTCATACTAGCTCTTCTCTCCTACCAGCAGAAGCTCCCCACAGACTAATTCCCCTGGCTTCCCAAGCATGTTTTGCAACTTGCTATCAATTTTTCATTGAATAATTTTATCAACTATTGAGCTTGTTTGTTTAAACTTGGCTTGGCTACATTCACACTGTGTAAAAGTCACTGCTGAGATCCCAAGTCAAACAAGGCTTTCTTCCTCTTCTCTTGAGAAGAAAAGTAACAGGAACAGTTACTTTTGAAGAGCAATTAGTGTGGTCATGATAAATAACCAAATATTCTCAGCCTTACAAGTACTGTCTCAAACTAGATTAGCTCTAAAACTTTCAGCACACATGCAAGAAAAGAAGGTTGCTTTTTTTTCTTAAGACCTAAAAATCCTCCAAACAGCAACACTCAGGGCACAAGTCTTAGTATTGTCCAATGCAGCCCTACGGCTTAGCACCCCTCACTAGAGTAAAGTGACTCAAGTGAAATCTTTGCAGAAATCCTAGCAATCAGCTTTTTTTCTCCTGCACCTGGCAAGTACTACTTTGAGAGGTAAGAAATGGACACGAGTAACCAGACCCTCTTCAATACAGCATCTCGGATAACTCATGTGGGAAGCTCTGCATGCGTTTGCGGGAGTCAGGGCTCTCAATGGTGCATACAGAGAAAGCCTCTGGCTTCACGGGGCCAGGGGAAACCTCAGAAAGCTCAACAAGTGCAAGATCCTGCACCTGGGTTGGGGCACTCACTAGTATAAATAAGAACTGGGGGATGAACGGATTGACAGCAGCCCTGCAGAGAAGGACTTGGGGATACTGGCGGATGAAAAATTGGGTATGAGCCAGTAACATGCACCTGCAGCCCAGAAAGCCAACTGTATTTTGGGCTGCATAACAAGAAGTGTGGCTAGCAGGTCAAAAGAGGTAAATCTCCCCCTCTAACTCCACTCATGTGAGACCCCACCCAGAGCACGGCATCCAGCTCTGGGCTCCCCAGCACAAGGCAGACATGGACCTGGTAGAGTGGGTCCAGAGGAGGCCACAAAAATGATCCAAGGGCTGGAACACCTCTGCTGTGAAGACAAGCTGAGAGAGTTGGGGTTGTTCAGCCTGGAGAAGGTTCCAAGAGACTTTATTGCAGCCTTTCAATATATAAAGGGTGCTTGTGAGAAAAATGAAGAAAGACTTTTTACCAGGGCCTGTAGTGACAGGTCAAGGGGCAACGGCTTTAAACTGAAATAGAGCAGATTTATCTTGGACATAAAAAAAAGACATTTTTTACAATGAGGGTGGTGAGCCCCTGGCCCAGGCTGTCCAGAGAAGCTGTGGCTGCCCCATCCCTGGAGGTGTTCAAGGCCAGGTTGGATGGGGCTTGGAGCAACATGGTCTGGTGGGAGGTGTCCCTGCCCAGGGCAGGGGGCTGGGCTCGACAATCTTCAAAGGTCCCTTCCAACCTAAATCATTCTACGGTTCAATGATTATATGATTCATCAGCCACTGAATCCCGTCTATAGCCAGTGTAACCAGGAATAGAGCTAGTGGTATCACTACCCCTTGTGCACTTCCTCCAGGCCTTTCTCTTTCTGATTCTCTTCATTCTCCCGCCTTTACTAGATGCATGTCAGTCTGTGGACATGAAAACGATTTCCACTGCCACACAACACAACACAAGTGCTCAGGGACTCCTTCTGTTATTGAAAAAAAAAAAAAAAAAGGTTTATTATTTCTACGTAGGATTGTTAGAGAACCAAGTAATAGAGCAGTTCGCTCAACAGCTGCACTAACAGAATGAAGGATGCTGCAACATCATGGGAGGTGATGGAGAGCAGAGCAACCCACCCACAATCCAGGAGGAAGTAGTCAATGATCTGCTTCTGCACCTAAACGCACATAAGTCTATGGGGCCAGATGGGATTCACCCAAGAGTACTCAGGGAGCTGGCGGGAGAGCTCACCAAGCCTCTCTCCATCATTTATCAACACTCTTGGTCAACAGGGGAGGTACCAGATGACTGGAGGGTGGCTAATGTGACGACCATCTACAAGAAGGGTCGGAAGGAGGATCCAGGGAACTACAGGCCTGCCAGCCTGACCTCAGTACCAGGAAAGATCATGGAGAGGATCATCTTGAGTGAGCTCTCATGGCAAGTGCAGGGCAGCCAAGGGATCAGGGCCAGCCAACATGGGTTTAGGAAAGGGAGGTCCTGCTTAACCAACCTGATCTCCTTCTATGACCATGTGACCCGCCTTCTGGACGTGGGGAAGGCTGTGGACATTGTCTATCTGGACTTTGGTAAGGCCTTTGACACCGTCCCCCACAGCATTCTCCTGGAGAAGCTGGCGAATCATGGCATAGACAAGTGTACTCTTCGCTGGGTTAAAAACTGGCTGGATGGCCGTGCCCAGAGAGTTGTGATTAATGGGGTGAAATCCTCTTGGCGGCCGGTCACCAGCGGTGTCCCTCAGGGCTCAGTTTTGGGGCTGGTTTTATTCAATATCTTTATCAATGATCTGGATGAGGGGATTGAGTGCACCCTCAGTAAGTTTGCAGACGACACCAAACTAGGTGGGAGTGTTGATCTGCTTGAGGGTAGGAAGGCTCTACAGAGGGACCTGGACAGGCTGGATCGATGGGTCAAGGCCAATGGTATGAGGTTGAATAAGGCCAAGCGCCGGGTCCTGCATTTCGGTCACAACAACCCCAAGCAACGCTACAGGCTTGGGGAAGAGTGGCTAGAAAGCTGCCCGGCAGAAAAGGACCTGGGGGTGCTGGTGGACAACCAGCTTAACATGAGCCAGCAGTGTGCCCAGGTGGCCAAGAAGGCCAACAGCATTCTGGCTTGTATCAGGAATAGCGTGGCCAGCAGGAGTAGGGAGGTGATTGTGCCTCTGTACTCAGCACTGGTGAGGCCTCACCTCGAGTACTGTGTTCAGTTCTGGGCCCCTCTGTACAAGAGGGACACTGAAGTGCTGGAGCGGGTCCAGAGGAAAGCTACCAAGCTGGTGAGGGGTCTGGAGACCAAACCATATGAGGAGAGGCTGAGTGAACTGGGCATGTTTAGTTTGGAGAAGACGAGGCTGAGGGGAGACCTCATTGCCCTCTTAAAACTACCTGAAAGGAGGTTGTAGAGAGGTGGATGTTGGCCTCTTCTCCCAGGTGAATAATGACAGGACCAGAGGAAATGGTCTGAAGTTGCAGCAGGGGAGGTTTAGATTAGATATTAGGAAGAATTACTTTCATGAAAGAGCGGTCAGGCACTGGAACAGCCTGCCCAGGGAGGTGGTTGAGTCACCATCCCTAGAGGTATTTAAGAAAGGTGTAGATTTGGCACTTCAGGGCATGCTCTAGTGAGAGATTGTAGGGGTTTTTTTGTGTGTGTATGGTTGGACTCGATGATCTCAAGGGTCCTTTCCAACCATGAAGATTCTATGATTCTATGAGGTGTAACATAGTGATGTGAAGGTCAGGGCTTCATCAACAGGAGCAGGAGTGAGCGGAGCGCTGTCCCACGGAGGACCTGACCCCAGGTGTGCTATCTGGCACCAGTGCAATGAAGCCCCTTACCCCATGCAAAGGCTGAAGTGTCATCTTCTACTTTTTCACCTTTGTTACTGTTCCATTAAACAGGCAATTTAATCTCATCTAATGGGTGCTGATAAACTCAAAGTCCCATACCCAGCAATCAACTTGTAGTTTTTGCATTGTTACATATTACATTATATACAAAGACATACATAGTAACAGAAGGACGTCCCCTATGATTAAAGAACAAGAAGCAAATAATGTGTTAAGATGCCAGCTGCTGAGGGACATGCAGGACGAGTTCCCAGAGAAGACCTTTCCTAT
Organism: Stercorarius parasiticus; assembly: GCA_013396915.1. NCBI lineage: Eukaryota > Metazoa > Chordata > Aves > Charadriiformes > Stercorariidae > Stercorarius > Stercorarius parasiticus. Next base: position 2,426,321 of record VWZL01003811.1, read on the forward strand.
CACAAAAATGCTTGCTGAACAAGCTAGGGAAAAATATTTGTGTAGTATTTTTTTGCCTTTCCAAATCTAACTTGTCATAGTCATGGAGGCTGCAACTGTAACTTGTCTGTTTACAGTTACTTTCCTAGCTGCAAGCTGGGATATTCATCTGTCTTCAAAATAACTCTTTAAGCAGTTTTGTGCAATTTGGTTTACTATTCCCACTCCCCAAACTGTCAGGATCCAAGAGCTTAGCTCTGGTTCTCCACACCGACAGCTCACTCTGCCAGAGAGGCTCCCCGCCTTTCAAAACCGCACAGCTGCCCCGCTGCTGCTCCTGAAGCTGCTACAACCTTCTTGCCAATCATCTGATTGTGAGAGTTGCCTCCTCAATGTTTAAGTTCCTCTACAGAGGCTCAAATTGAAGTCTTTCACTTTTTAGGAGCAGGCAGAAGAAGACTTTCTATCTCTAGCTCCATCCATCCCTGGAATATCTGAATGCTGGCTCAGAGCAGATGGTCCCAAGAGGATCTGTCTTCTAGAACTTCCTTACTTTTCACATTGAAACGCTAGAACAAAGAGCTTTGTTTATGCATGTTTTGCTGTAGGAATTCCTGAGAGAAATTCAGTCTGTAGTACTGTCCCATGTGCTCTTACACTCTAGGGGATGGTGCAGCAGGGACCTGGACTGGTCACCGTTATTTGGGAATGGATCTGCTAAGCAGAGTAGGGGCGGTGAGACGGGTTCAAGCATACTGTTGAAATTCTTTTTTTCCTTTCTGTGCTTCTCTGCTGTCAGTTTCCTAGCTTTAAAAGATGTAATTAATTTTAGAACATGTAATTAATGTGACAAGACAGAAAACCTTACACAAGCATCCCAGCTCACCCTGTGTACCTTTGAGGTACGTGACTTGGAACATCACCTTGTCAGTACAGGACTGAGGAAAGGGGAAGGTTGCTTTCATCTTAGAAACAAACACCACTGGTGCTGAGGGTGGGTGGAAGAGGGAATTCCAGAGACCAACACGATACAACCCTGAGTGACCTTACTGAAACCTTTCCCAGAAGGAAGGCCCAAGGAGCTCTGTCTGGCTGCAGAAGGGCAGGATTTTTGGACAAGAAAAAGGGTGCAGCAGAAGCCAGGCTGATGTTTGGATGCTGATCAAGGTAGGGTTTTGTACTATTTATGTATTTCCACTTACATCCTGGGATGTGCCTAGTGCTGCAGAGAGGTGACAGGCTCGCACAGCTCTGAACATGTTGCTCATCAGCATCTGACAAGATACTCTCTTGCCCAGAGACTTTTCTTCACAGCAGCTGACAGCCTTATCATTTGTATGTCAGCAAAGCTGAAAATTTTCAGCCAAGGCTGAGGCTCGACACTTGGTAGAAGCTTGTACTGTGTGCACATGGACAATGTTTCCTCGCCCAAAATGGCTTCATGTTTAAACAGATAATAAAAAGCAGAGCATGGGAAAAGAAAGGATTACTACCCTTATTTTAGAGATTGAGGTTTAAAGCCAGAGGACCTGCCAAAATTTACAGAGGTGGACACTCTAGAAACAGGAATTGAATATTCAGTCTCAGTTTTGGACTTTAACTATAGCATTGACCTTCTTTCTCTATCGGTTCCCCATTAAAGCCCCAAAAGACTCTGCGCAGGCTGTTATACCCAATAATATGCAAAGACAACTAGCGGCCAGTGGGTCTCTATTTGCCTCTTCCCCTGGAGTAGGTGTACTCGATTTGTGCTGAAGTAGTGGGTAACAGGCAAGGCTATACCTCTACCCCCCTACACTGTGCCAGCTTCAACACTGGGTCAACTACAGGAGAGGAATAATCCACACCTGCAGAAGAGCTGCAGGAGCTGCTGCTCTCTGGAGGAAGGAGATGCAGTAGCCAGGATTTCTCATTCATCTTCTCCAAAACTCTTTTTCTTGCAAATGGACCAAACGCAACCCAGTGCTGCTCACCAGGGCTATATTCCTCTTCTTGTGCCTGTACTAAACAGACTTGGCTCAGCCTGATGACTGTCCTCCAACCACGGCATAAGACTGTCTGGGCTGCATGGAGGCGGCCAGCTTCCCAACTGTTTTTACTGGTCATTTGAAGCTGGATAGCAATAGGAGTACTTGGGGAAAGGTACAAGGAGACAGAAGGATACCTTCTGTAGCCCTGCAGCATAATATCTACCTTAAGTTACAACAAGTAGATGCTAAAACAGTCACAAACATGCAGTGACTAACATTGCATTCCTGTTCACGAGCAGCTAAAATATGTCAGGATTAACCGTGGTCAGCTGACATAGCTCTCAACGCTCTAATTCTGTTCTTCACTTGGAAGCACTCATGGAAGCATTATGTTGAATAACCCACTCCATGGCACATGCTATCTATGTACACCAAAGGGCCCAGCAAAATTACAGCCTTTAGGCTAGCTATTGCAGATATTGCTCTTTACAAGAACAGTCATGCAATTTTGGTTTCTGTCCCAAAAGGACAGAGTAGAACTAGAAAAAATGCAGAGAACAGCAAGAAAGATGATCAAAGGTCTGGAAGGGTTCTGTGTATGACACAGGCTGGCACTTACCAGGCTGGGTAAGACATGACAGAGGGGGCATGCGGCAACTGTCCATAAAATCCTCAGTGGCCCAGAAAGGATGGATAAAGATCAACTATTTACTGCCTCTTCAAATACAAAAACTAGGGGAACTATTACGGGCACCACTCAAAACAGCAGGATGAAAATTCAAAATGAATCAAGGTGATGGCCTTCAAACGAGGTGTGGACAACCCAGGGAAGTGTCCCTCAGGGAGCAAAATGGATGCAAAAAACGTACACGTATTCAAGGGCAAACTGAACGCTTTCATGGAAAAGAAATCCAGTTTAAAAAAAAATAAAAATCACTCAGCACAAAGACAGCACATTAGCTCAGAAAACACTCAGCTGCAGACTGACAGCTATGGCGAAGTATCACACACTTCTGTAACCAGCTCTTGTGGGCCACTGCCAGGACAGAGCACCCCGCTAGGGGTTTTGGTCCGACCCAGCATGGTTGCCCTTGTTTTCTTACATATCTGCAGGTACAAAGCACTTCGAGGCAGATGAGTGTCAATCGGGAGTTCTGACACAGGCTGACTATGTACACACCCACCCCACNCCACTGACAGAAACCACCCTTGGGTCCCAGCGTTGTGCCCAGCCTGGCAGCACACTCAGACCCGGAACACACCGAGAGAGAAGAAAAGAAGGAAAGAAGGAGAGACTGAAATACGCAGAGAGACATGACAACCGATGGGAATAGCATTTACATGCCCAGCAGCACCCAGACATCTGGGTCTCCTGGTTAAATACCCTTGATTCAAAGTGCAGAGCTAAGAAACCTAACATAAATTAACTTTTTCCTCCTTATTGCAAGTTGGAAACTGCAAAGTTAAAAAAAAAAAAAGTAAAAACCAAACTCTGTTATGAATGAAGCAAGTTTGGAGTGCCCACCTCTCTGAAGAGTGCGCCATAAAACTGAACAATATACGGGCAGTCACTGCTTCGCATTACTACATCAAGGTCCATCAGAAGCTGCTTCTGTTCTTTTTCATCCACTGTCGACCGAATTCTCTGAAAGAGGAAGAGTGGCAGAGACTTTATCACTTACATGCCATTACTGTATCCTCAGACCCACCCCTGGAGAAACGTGCCAGGGACCCCAAACCCCAGGCTGAGCAAGCAACCCCCAAGGCATGCTCAAACACACTCTAGAGAATTAAGCTGTGTTCTCAAGTAAGAAACATAACTGAAAGCCCCTAAAGCCATTTCATTCAGGCTATAAAATCCCCAGTCCTCTCAGGAGCATCAACAGTTTCAGATGAAATGTCAGAATGAAATTAAAGAGCAGAGATTTCATTGAAAGCTACTACAGCAAAACAACATATTCAGGCTTTCATTGCAAAACAAATTCCCACACAGTTCTCAGCCATGTTGGATGGGGCTCAAAGGCTGTTCTGAAATGTAACCAAGGAACGTTATGTTTAAAATTTCTAAGACAAGCACAGAAGACAAAAAGGCTCCTTCCACCATGCCTCCAGCACGCCTGGCACAGTGAAAAGGGACCATCACGGAACCAAGGGCACACATTGCTCTGGTAACGCTGATGGTGGGCAACGGTCCCCTGAGCTCTTCTCGTAACATGAACAATTCTGTAGCTAACACTGGCCTAGGGAACATTAACGCTATATAAAGGTACTTTGTATATATAAAATATATGCTATGTGTATACACACACTATATATACACATTATATATAAAGAAAAGTCTCATTTGGGCTTGAAAGAACAACACCAGTTTGAAAATAGAAAACTGTACATGTTCAAACATGAAGTTTGTTAAACAAAGGATGGAAAAGACCATCCACAGTTTTTCATGTGATCTTACAGACGTATTTAACATCTTGCACTAATTAATGCATTCCTGGAATCACAAGTGAGGAAAATTGTGAGCCTGACTGTGTGACTCATGTTGAAAAATCATTAAAAAAAATAAGAAAAAAATATTTTGCGAGAAGTCTAAAGCAACAGAGGTAGCCTGGACCCTCCTTGAGGAGAAAAACTACTTGGCTATCCAAGAAAGAAAAATTATTCAGGATTGTGGGAAAAATCTGCAACACACCAGCACCCTCTCCCACTGACACTACTGCCCTGGGAGCAATTGCTGGTGGCATCAAGACCACAGACATCAGCAAGCATAAGGCTATGCAAATGAAGGTACTTTCAACGTTGACCATTCACATACCACCATTTGAGAAACAGTGCATGACTGTTTTGTCATGACGCACACAAAATGAGGACAGTATCAACACTATAATTTTCCTTACCTTTGGTGTATCCTGATATTTTGGTATTTCACCACTCGTTCTTAATGTTCTAGTAGCTCTAGTTTGGCCTAGACTAGTAATTGTCATGTTCATATTGCCCTTTTCCCTCCCAGCAAATTCTAGAGTGCTTGGGCAAACTGGCAAGAGCCTTGCCCAGCACACCCACATGCTGCGATGCCACTGAGCGGGTGGGATTCTATAGTCACAAACAGAGCAAGAAGACAGCTCAAGGGACTAGTAATGAAACTCAAAAGCTTCACCTCTAGGTCACTGGTTCAAGTCTTTTTCACAGAAGTTCAGACATGTCACTGAAAAAAGCCTGAGTTTGATTATTTCTCTGTCTTGTGTCTACACCACATGAAGCTCAACAGCCCCCTGCTCAGATATCAAAGGCTGAACAGATTGAATGTCTCCTCCTAGGTGGCACACCATCAGCACTATGGGAAATGATAACACCATTGCTCTGACCTCCAGAGAAGACAACAGATGCCAAAGCCACCGTGCTGAGACCTATATGAAGAACAGTTTAGTCTCTCACGGGGATGCTATCCACTGCTCTGAAAAGTTCACCTCTTTGGTGAGGAGCAATACCAAAAGGAGCTTTTCTCCATATTGTAACTCACGTCTCCCTTCTGTGTCAACTCTGCATCTGTCTCCAAAAAGCCTCTTTCCTGGTCACCCAGGAGTCTCCCTGGCCCCCCTCTGCATTCCCTTTGCATCCGCACAATCCTGTCCAAGCCATCCCTGCAGCATGCTCCTCAGACTCCACAACTTCCTCTGAAAGCATCTCCTCCCACCTCTGATATTTCCTTTTCTTCTGTACTTCTCCAGCTCTGCAAAATACATGAAATATATGTTGTATGGCAGAGGCGGCTTTAATGGCACACCACAACACTGAACCCAAATATTCCTCCTTTTCCCAAATAAAATCTCCCCAGGGAGAAAAAGAAAGGGCAGGCAGAGAACCCAGAGGATGGACAGTGGGTTGGCTACAGGGCAGAGCATTCAGGCAGATGTGGGAGGCAAAGGACACATTGAGAAGCCAGCATGGACTCCCCCACAAACCCTGCTTCAGGGAGCGAAGGTAAGGACGTGATGCAAGATTGGGAGGTCTCATACAAGAGTGCTGGAGACTGGCAAATTCAAGAGGAGGGGGAAACTACCAGGAGCAGCATGCAGCACAGCACTGAGCTGGGGTCAGCCCAGGCTGGAAAATATGGCTTTGCTTAGCTGGAGTGCACCAGGGAGGCCGCTGCAGGCCAGTGGTCCCAATTCACCAGCTAAGGAATGAGCATTCACCAGTGAAACAAGGAAGAAACAGCAAAAGGTGACTGAAGGCACAAGCAGCCACCACCCAAATAGCACAGGAGCCACAATGACGATCTGCCACCTAATTCCAAGGCAGAGAGCAAGACACCGCAAAGCTACCACAGACAGAGTCCCCCAGGAACATGGGAGATGGCAAAGAAGGAAGACACCAGGTGAGGCAACAGCCTGAAGACACCATTTAAGAGAGGGATGGACAGGTCTGACTTAGCTTCAGGTCTTACACCTCTCAGCCTGGTCACTCTACTGCTTGTAGTCACTGACATGGCCAAACAAGCCACATATGGAAAAAGTAGGTTTTGTAGTAGAGGCTTATGGAAAGTCTCTTTTTTAATAGTTCCTTGTTGGTCTCAAATTTGAACTGCATCAAATCCTCCAGGAGAAAATTCTCCCGCTCTTCTAATACAAACACAAGTTAGGACAAAGCCTTATGGTATCAGGAACAAGAGCTCTGAGAGCTATGCCCCAGGCAGTGTCAACAGCAAAAGGACAAGTTATCCTGTGGACTGGACCACCCTCAAACCTAAAACCAGACAGATCCCAGAAACTAGACCCAAAATAGAAATCACCCAGACCCAATACGCACATGAAAAGATTCAGGTGCAGTGGGCAGTGACCAGTTAAAAAAAAGAGAAGGAAAGAAAATAAAAAGAAAAGAAGAAAAAAAAAAGCTATAAACACCAAACTGAAAACCAGCTCCTCGAGCTGTGAAACCACACAGTGCTGCCCTGCGTACAGGGCTTCCGTGTGTCCCCAGCAGAAGCACAGCAGGGCCTGGCAATGTCACCAGAGGGCTGGTGCTCCAGGGGGATGGCAGGGACTGAGGATACCAAACCAAGAGGAAGAAGGGGGTTTGCCCACCTGCTGCTGAGGACGAGAATACTTATCTACCCATCTGAAACACAGTTCCCCCTGACAGAAGGATGTCAGGTCTTCCACTGATCACAACTAGCTTCCCACCTCCTGCAGTAAGGGTCTCGCTCTCCCTCACCATTTCCTTTCAACCCCTCCTCATTCGCTCCTTTCCCAGTGCACCACCACCCGCAGGGCTTGGAGCACCAGTTTCCCCAGCTCTCAGCCAGCTACCCAAACGGATGAGTGAAAAGAAAATTCTGCTCACTAAATCACAAGGAGTCAACTTGGGAGAGGGTACCTAATTGTGCAAAGAATGGAAATCATGATTTGCAATAAAGCCAGCTTGCAGAAAGTCCCAAGACTCCTCTTCAGAAGCCATACGGGAAATCATAAAGAGAGAGAAATGCGTCCCTTGACTGAGCTTAATACGCTAATGGGTCATTTTGGTGGGCTTTGTGGGCTATCAGACATCCAGGTAAGGATGGAGAGATTACGGAGGTGTAAATAAATGTTAAATTTCTGCTCTCAGGGATATCTGATCCTTAGCAGCCTATTTCAGCTGCGAGGCTGCCATCAGAGAAAATCTGTGAAAGACAAAGACATGAACATCTGTTTCAAAGCTACGGATGAGAGAGTAAGCACTGACCCCAAGGCAAAATGATGCGAACGTTACTGCGCTCTGAACAAGAAATGGCTCCACAGCTTACTGGGCTTCTCCAGGAAGAACAGGGATCTTCCATGGACACCTCACAGGCTTAACATCCTGCTGAATTTTATTTATCTCTAAACAGCTCCCCAGACAGCTTCTCCGATTAGCCAACTGATCTTGAAACTGCTTCAGATGTTCTTAGGACAAGTTTAGAGTAGAAGAAGTGGAAGACCACCTGTAGTGCGGTCAAAAATACTGCTAGATAAAGAGAGAACAAGAAACCAGCAATCACATCTGAGGACACTAGCTGGAACTGGAGACTAGGCTTGGCAATATTGCAGAGTAGAACTAAATCATCTGGGCTGATTTACACCACAGATATTGGAAGATACAGAAAATTCTGGTATGTGGCTGAAAATCACTACATCTTTTGGGGTGAGGGAAAACCGAACACAAGGATCGTGGACAAAAATGCCCTCTCCTCAGTCGGCTTACGCTCCTAGGTATAACTATTTCTGACAGAAAAACAGTTTAATTAAAAAGAGGTGCAAGATGTTTCCATGCGGCCACGGCAAGAAGCCTGAAGGTCAACCAAAGCACAAGCCACTCTACTCGTCTCTGGATGAGAAACTAGCAGAAGCTGCTAATACTGAACCCCAAACACAGAGGCACACCCTGATGTGGGGCAGGGGGCTGAAGGGAGGGCCTCAGGACACTACGGCCATGCTCAGGTTGCTGACCCGCACGGGTGCCACCTAACAGATTATTGATCTTGTGAACTCTTCAAGGAAGAAACTTTCCCAGCCTTCGAGGGGCCTTTATAAGTACCCTGGCTAATAAAACCCACACTAGGTATTACATACGCTATTTAAGTAAAAAGCAGAGCATCCTGCTCCAACAGGGAGAACGTGCCCCAGCTTTCGTTCCAGTTTGGACTTTTTTTCATTTATGTATTTTTATACCAGTTTGGAAAAATTAAGTATGCCAAAGATCTTGTAAAGCATTTTTTTGTGTGTGAACTATCATCAGTGCCAGAGGGAAACCTCAGGACAGAAAGAAACCCCCCAGCTGCTGGGTAAGCTTCCCAAGAAAACCATTTCACCCAAATAAAATGGGGCTTCCCTATGGTTCCTCTGATGTGCCAGAGACAGTCCTGTTCCTTCAGTTTGTGGTACTCTCTTGAAACAAGATGCAGAACCCCCCAGGGCAGCTGGGACAAGGACACATGGTGATGCTGCAGGGTAAAGACAAAAGGGGGCTGGAGAACTGCACATACTGTGAAGTCGCTGCGATAAAACCCAGGGCCACGGCAGTGGAGCAGATGTCGAGAAGGGAGCGGGGCTCTCCACAGGGCGAAGAAGCTGGGGAGATTGTGAACCCCCACAGGCTGGGCTATAACAGACCAAAGAGAAAACAAGAAACCAGAAGCAAAGTCAAAGGTCTCTGGGTGGAACTGGAAGCCAGACCAGGCAACACCATAGAGAGCTGGTGCTGGTGCTGCTGGCCAGGGCAGGGACTTTTTCAAGGAAAACAAGAAGCCCAGAAGAGAAACCTGCCAAGGAGGTGAGGAGTTAATGTACAAACTGGCCTTGCAATTGTGAATTTGCACAGAGCTGGCACTGGACAAAATTGGGCTGTTCTCTTTCCCACCTGGAAGAGTCTTGAACTCATATACCAATAAACTCTCAAGAAAATTAATAGGGTTTTTTTTAGTGAGAGGAAGAGCACGATGCCAGCTGACCCACAGCAAACAGGGGCTTTGCATCTCTAGGAAGATTTGGGAGAGGAAGAGACCTAATGAACAAGAGGAATGTCTTTTACTAAGATTTGTAAAACAAAATCCAACATTTTTCAGGGGCAAAAATGAGAAAAATTTGAATATCAATCCTCTGAGTTGGATTCGTCTTTCCTTTATCCTCTCCCTCATGGCTCTAGGAAGAGCTGTCTATGGCAGAAAGAGTAAGGGATGCCAAAGCATCACAGCAAAGTCCACAACTGTCTGCCTCCGAAGCCAACCTGCTGCAGCCACCAGCAGCTGCTCCAGCCTGTTCCAGAAGAGGCACTAATGTCTTTTTGTTATTTAAATTCTTAGAGGCACAGAATGACAAAGGTCGAAGGAGAGGGAGGAGCAGGACTGGGGACACGCCCATCATCCAAGCCTCTCCCCAGCAATGCTCCGCGAGCCGAAGCTGTCCTGCAGTGGTTTCACGTCAGCGATGTGACAAGGCTCATTTTCCTCCTTTGCCGCTGACACTGGAGCACAGATGAGAGCTTCCTGAGTCACCCAGGGGCCTGGCAGCGCTGCCCGGGAGCAGCTCAACACCCTCATTAAAGGTGCCAGGATTACTTCTGCCAGGATGATGGCTGATGAGGCCAAAATGCATAAAATGGAAAAATGAAAGAAAAAGGTACCCTCACTTTCAGATCTCAAGTTATTTCAGTGACATTTCAGCACTCAGGGACTATTTTCTGCAGAGGTAAGGAATGTAGATGGGAAGTGCAGCAAAAGGGCTGTGCTCAAGGAGCTCCTGCAGCAGCAGGAGCCGGCTGCTCTGCGGCACTGGGGCCACACGCACCCAGCGGGGAGAAAGTGGGCAGGTAAGCTAAACCACACTGCAAGGAACCTTGTGCCAAGGCACGACAGGCTTGAAAAAAAAAAAAAAGAGGAAGAAGCTGGAAACAGGATTTGAGGGTACACTCTGTCAGCCGCATCTGCGTAGGCTGAGGGGAGCAGGATGAGTGCCCAGAGGCCCCAGGCTGCCTTGGCACAGCAGGAGCCGGGATCAGCCAGAGTAAGCCTCCAGCTCAGGGGAAAGAGTAACGTTTCCCCTGCTCTTTACAAAATCACTGCAGCACACTGGTAGAACAAGGATTTGCATCTGCCCACGGCAGAAGGGGCTGATAAGCCACAAGGGGTGCAGCCTGGTCACGGTAGCTGCAAACTGGACTCAGCCCTTCCAGAAGCAGGGTAGGAAGATACCTGACTGCACTGGAAATTTGCAGCTGTGGTAGTGGAAATTTGGGTATTGGTGAAGGATGGAGGAGCAGCTGTGGGATACCAATTTTATCTGCATCTAATTAGCAGCTTCTGTAGCCATCTCTGTGATTCACTTATCAATACAGAACAGCCAACAACTTCTGGCTTGCGACTTCCACAAAGCTATTTCCCACTGCACATCCAAGGATGATGTGCCTGCTGCACTGATGTTGCTCTTGGGGAAGGCCCAGGAGAGGGACAGCAGCACCACCAAACAACCAGAGACATTGCCTTCACAATCCAGCTAGTTGCAGGGCAGTGCTCCTGGTGCCCTGCACGCAGCACAGTGTCACGCCATGGAGTTGCAAGCAGGTGTCGTTAAGATTATAGCCAAGACCTCAAATCACCAGACTGACACGTTTTCTTCCCAAACCACCATCCCTCTTCTAAACCTTCTTGATGTTCTCTTACAGAAGGGCATTATGCTGAAGCAGAAGAGAACAAGTGAAGTTCCTGCCTGTAGAGAAAAAGAGACCGCAGAGAGCACCTGGTTTCCCTGAATGCAGGTAGGGAGCTGGGGCTTCAGAAGGCAACCGCTCCGCAAGCTGGCAGGACACCACAGGCTCGAAGGAGACAGAGAGAGCAGGAGGTGGACAGCCCCAAACGTAGATAGCCCATAGGGCAGATTTAGACAGAGCAGTAACAGGGAGATTAATGCACAATCTCGGCTGCCCCAAAAGCAACAGCAATCTGAGAAAGAAAAGGCTGAGTAGTTTGTGATGAACCACTCACTAGTCCAAGCTCAGCCCTGTCCTGAAACCTCATCTCAAATAACTGCACCATCCATAGCTGCTGCTGCCTTGGAGACCTCACTTACATTCCACTCACAGGTCTCCCTTCGTTCAATTTCACGTTTTATCCCCACTGGGACAAACAGCCCCTTGCCACTAATGTTTTAGAAACTATGTGGTTGCCCAGACCCTCTAACCTTCCTTCTCCTGCAGGCCTAGCCATGCCTGCCCAAGTGAAGCACGTTCAGAGAAAAGAAGGTGGCACCATCCCAGCCCACAACTTTGGCATTTCAAAGTTTAGCCACTGTAAACCTATCAGGTTTTATTTGTGTAAAAGTAAGCCCCCAAGGCCAGCACCCCCGCAGGGCTCAGACCACCCCTCTTCCCTTGGGAAAGCCAGCTCAATACGCTGTGCAATGTCATCTCCAACTGTGTGCTTCAAGAGCACGGCATTGGTGCCTTCTGCCTCCCAGGTGGAAGCTGTACCTGCATCACAGACCCTCGATGTTGATAAGATTATCCTACAATGCTGAACATCCTTGGACACCCTTGTGCAACACAGTCTGGGACAACGGAATTGCTGTGCCAGCAGATGCATCTCCTGGATGACGTTAGCTACTCCAACAGAGTGCTCGTCTTGGCACAGCTGTACCCACTGCAGAGCTTCAGATAACAAAGCCAGGCAGCTGTAGGTATGCCTTTTTCTTACCTGTGGCTATCGTGATTATTGTAGCATAACTATAGTTACCCGTGTCACACCCTGGGTTTGGGAAGCTGGGGGTGCCCTAGCATCATTTCACTAGATCAGCGGTTTTCAACCTGTCATCTGCAAACTCCATCTACAAGTTACACCAAAGGCAACTAAGAGAAACAAGCCTTTAGCTACAGGCAGCCTCTACTGGAGACTTTTAGGGATTCAAGAACAGGCTGAAAGACCACTGCATGGTGATCCAAAACACTCACAGACCTGGCCAGTGATCCCACTGCTGTGAAGAAGTCAATATTTACTGGAGAAAAATCAAAGGATGGTGGTTACTCCAGTAACCTGCCACACTAGAGACAAGTACGAATTATATTCACAGCAGGTAGAGCTGGGGCTGAGACATGTCTACCTGGCATGTGAGACCAGCAGGAGTGAATGCTTCCAGATCAGATCAGGGAATATTCCAAAGAAGACAGAGAGAGCTGGAAATGAGAGCAACAGACTCCTACGTAGCTCATGTCTACTCTTTCATGGGAGCTGTGGGAGCACTTACAGTTGATATCATCAACAGAGTTAAAAGATTGTAACTATTAGCTACCAGCCAGCAGCAAGCGAAGGACGAGAGAGAGAGAGAGAGAGAGCGGATGCTGCCCACCTCACCCAGCTCCGTGGACAAGCAGCTCCTCAAAGATGCCCAGTGAGCAGCACTGCTGTGGTGAGACAAAGATTACTCCACGTTGCCCAGCTGGGAAATGAGGCTGCATATTGTTTCTGGTTTTAAGGTGATTTTTGGGGTAGCATAAGGTAGAAAATGGACAGTCCAGAAAACTGCTACGCTTTCCATCTCCAGAGCAGGTCCGGCATGGTAAGCACAAAGCAAAGACACTCCGTCATACTTCAGCAAGAGCAAAACGCTTTCTAGGTGTCCACTCCATTCCCGCTTAAAACAGCAAGTTTTAAGTCACTAGCTTATTTCACTAAAGAGACCAAGAAGCTATTAGATGTCAACTTGTGCCTACCACCAACCTAGGCTGAATCTGAACCAGTGACCCAGAGGTGAAAGGCCCATGCCCCATTATCAGTCTCCAGAGACACGTGATCCCCTCAAAACAGTAGGTTCCTGATAGGCATTTTCAAAGCGCACAAGCAATTATGAGAGCTTCACAAATCACTGACAATATGCCCATTATACAACGCATTTTCAGCAAATAGCAGCCTTTACACTGGAAATAAACAGAAAAGAGCAGTAGATGGGTGCTAGATGGAAGAACATTAATTCTCCATCACATTTCATCCCTAATGGACTGAAGTACAAATGTAAGTATGGGCATCACCTACTTTAACTGCCATAATTTGCCCACTTGGTTTGTGGACCATTTTGTTGACAGAACCATAAGCGCCTCGTCCAATTTCTCCAAGGTCTTTCAAGTCCTCTGCTGTAAAATCCCAATGTTGTTCAGGGGAAATCTTCAATTTTCCTGATGATTCAATGCTGTGTGTTCTCAGTCTCTCTCTGTCAAAAATATTGGGAAGCAATTTTTCCACATTTTAAATAGTCTGTAAATTTCTCTTTTCAGCACTTGATTAAACATTAGAAGAGAGGGGTTCACAAAGGCTACAGCAACAATCTAACTCCACGAAGGATTTTGGTTGGGGTAGGGGGTGCAGGGGTGAGGGAAAATGTTAAATCAAAAATGACATACACTTGCCCACAGCTACAATTAAGGATAAGTTTCTCCAGCTGCGGCGTAAAATTCAATGTGTCTCACACAGTAGAGTCATTCTAGTCACTTATTTACACAGTTCTTTCTACTTTGCATAAAATACATCAGGCTTCAAGCAGGATCTGGTAACATGCAGAACCAAGAGTGCAAAGTGCTCTCCCCAGCCCCATCTCCCAAAAGCTTCTGCTGCTCTACACCACCACAGTCCCGGCAACTGTCTCCCTTCTAGTTGGGTGTCTGTGCGACACAGGCAAGATCTTCTGTGGGAATCAAGGGGACTTTAGAAAGAGTTTGCTCTTAATGGAAAACTGCAATTAATTTAAAAAACAAAAAAACATTTTAGGTAATCATTTAATTTATTCAAAAACAAATAAAGAGCCAATAATTTGTATAAAAAACAAGACAAATGGTTTGTGACATATGAAAACACAAACTGACTGTTCAAGTGTGTCTTTACCAAACACCTAAATTAATGTTCTTGGGCAAACACTGCTCCTACTGAAGCCACCAGGATTTGTCCAGGTAAGGAGCAGACCAAGAAGAGTTAAACGGCTATTTTAAGGTGCCCACAATTACTCACTCAAACGCAGCAATGCTATCACTGAATTAGTAGGAAGAGCACAAGTATTTTCAACACTGGTCATCCTAAAATGCCATGCAAATTTTCAGTTTTTTGTTAATTAATTAGCTGATTCGCACTTCTTGGGTTGTAAAGTAAGTCAAAAGCCTGAGTTTCCCACTTTCAAGTAGCATTAACGGCATTAAAGACAGTTTCCACGACAGGGCACACCGAGCTCACGCAGATATTAAAGCCCACATGTACTTCTGGCCACCTTGTGTACAAGGGAGATTCTGTCAAACTCACCCCTTGGACCCCGATCACTTCTCTTGGGCACTTGATCTAGGTTCCTGCCAAACGAGCAGAACGCATATGAGGTATCCAACCAAACAGATAAAGCTTATTGAGTTCATCAGCCAGAGGAATACACACGTTAAGGCCAATTCCATGCTGATAAACCAACTGTTTGTCAACCAGCAACTGCAAACACTACCCTGTTGGATACAATGGCAGACCCAACCATGGCCTCCACCAGTTTTATTTAGAACCCGGGTTTTGCGAGGGCAATGAGGTCAGGTCCAAAGTCAGTTGACTAGAGCAGTTATGGTTCAGATGGCTTCATCTGCTGCACTCCAGCTTCTCTGCAAAGCTTTGGTTTAGCACCCTCCGGGCTTTGAGCGCAGCATGTCCTGAACCCTTGACCCATTCGATGAAGAGCCTTGCTCAACAGCTCCTCTCCCCTTCTGTGCTGGGCCTGCCCTGGTCCTTCCTGCTCTCTAACCTGCCTACCTTAAGATTTTTAATCTGCCACTCCCTCCAGTGCCCCTCCACTGTCCATAGGAAGAATTCGGGAAACCTGCTGGTAGGGCTACAACACAGCACAGATGTGACGGACACAGCAGCCCACAGAGGCAGAGGTGGCACCCCTTTGTTAGCACTATTTACATATCTTTGAGTTTCTGTGCATAATAAAACACTGCATTGAGTGGGGTTCTCCATGGAATTTGCTTACTAAAAAGCAAGGAATGAAAATAAGGCAGTAAAACGACCAAAAAAAAAAAAAAGAAAAGAAGATAAGAAAAAAAGGAAAAGAAACATGACCTCCAGACTTGCCAGTTGTCTTTGCAGGCAGCTTACGTTGGAAACTGCATGAATCACTATCTAACTGCTCAACCATCCTATTTTGTCAGCACCATAAAACCAGTTCTTGTTTTGATGGAAGGAGGTAGGTGACAAGTGTCATGCTGAGGAGGCACTGGCAAATGGGCATTTCCTGCCTACCCCCTGCCAGCTGGCGAAGAACCACGACCATCCAGAGCTAAATCTTGTTCAAAAAGTCAGGAAGAAATAGGCAGATAGGTGTCACCAGGAGGGCGAAATGTGAGATTTGATTTTCTGAGCAAACCCTTTCCATCTCTTCTTCCAAAAAAAAAAAAAAATAAAAAAATAAATAAAAAATCATACTGAAGTTCTCATACAGTTAAAAAATGTAAATGTTGACATCGTTTATTCAAATAAAGCAATTAAACCCATCTCCACTCTTCCCTCTGTCTGTTTTTCTGCCCAGGAAACTTTGCTTTTCTTATCCTATATCAGAAGAGAAAACGAATTTGAATTCATTATTTCCTTGTTACACAAGAAGCCTGTTTCTCCCCAGCTGTAGCATGAAAGCAGATCTGTGCCATTGTTCCCACAGCTGTGGGATGGGTGGTTGGAGCAGATGGGAAGAAGATGGGAGCTGGGAGCTCCGCGGGTCTGCCCTGAGCACCCGCCGCAGCTGGGTTCTGGTGCAGAGCAGCAGAGCTCCAGGAGTTTGGATCGAGATGTGCCGTCACCATCCACAAAACCTCACGCGTTGGAGCTGGGCTTAATTTCCATTACCTATTTATTATGCCATCTGCCTTGTTTTGCAATCACAGTTCCTGCTTATCTTTTTTCAAATACCCAGGGAAATGGCCAAGTAACCAAATGACAGGTTTGACAGAGTGACAGACACTTTAATATAAGATTTTGCTCATTTAGCTAATTTCTCTCATGCAAACAATGCAGTTTTCCTTTAAGCAGCATGGTCTTTCTTAAGAGTCAGTAACCAGAACGCAATGATTACTTTTAGCATCAAAAAACTACACTTTATGTCAGGAATTTTTCAGTGTAAATCAAAATCCCAAGGGATTCCCATGTCAAGAAAGCAGCTGAAAAAATGCAAATGTAGAACACAGACTCTCTGCACTGATATCAAATGGGAATTTTCTGATGTAAAACCGAGTAAGGCAATAAGAACAAGTAAATAATCAATGCAGTACATCTATTACTAGATTTGCACTGCTGCAGATACATGAGGACATAAATCCACAGGGCGGACATGCCCCCCAAATACCCAAAGCCCTGCCTAAACCCTGCCCTACATCCCACTGCACTGGACACTACAACAGCTCGCTTCAGAAATACAAGGGCAACCACATAGAACAGTGTCTAACGAAGGTGAAAAGTAATTAATGCCCAGTCCCTGCTTCTGCAGTCGATCAGATTTCAGTCCCTGTGTTCAGTGGTCATTGGTTTGCACATATGTGGTCAGACATGTGCCTCCTCTTACCATTTTGTTTTTAAGCGGTGCAATCCAAATCTCTCTAAGGCTGGGAATGTTGGGCAAAAATAGCCAGATATTCTCTCCAAATGATCAAGACATCTAAAACGGACTTGTGGGGCTTAATGTAGGATTTAAAAAGTAAAATAAATAGCTAAAGAGGGTGAGAGACTCCTCAAACAGTTAAAAGTAGGATTTTCAAACGCGCCTTATGGACTATAGCTCCTGTTGACTTGTCCAGGACTACTTGAGCTTCCAACTCCTCATCTTGCTTTTGAAAAGTTTTAAAAGCAACAAAAACCAAAAAAAGATAGGCTCAGAATGTCTTTGCGATTACTGCACTTGAAAGGCCCCAATGTATTGGTCTTACTGCAGATGGTTACTATGCTTGCCACAGTAGCTATTCCAGGGATTAGGAGCACCAAGAAAGACAACAACTCCTCCGAACAGTTGCCCTTTGTCAGAAATGAAAACGTTTGTGGGTCCAGCTTGGCAGGAGGCAGGCGGCCGGCTGGCGCCAGGCACCGCGGCTGGGCCAAGGACAGGGTCACACGCCCCAGGGGCAGGAGGTTGCTCACTGCAAGCCTGGCCAGGCGGAGCCCACTGGAAGGTCTGCCACTGCTGGAGGCCCACAAAACCTCCCGGGAAGAACCATGGAGACCTTGAGAAGCTCTCGGACAGGCTGTGTTAGTTCCCCAAGCCCTGCTGCTAGAACCAAACCGCAGGGATGCCAAACCCTTTTAAAACAAGCACTTCCTTGGCATGAAAAAGGAGGACTGAGGGGAGAAGCAGAGAAAAGTTGGTGGATTTTTTAAGCAAAATTGAGTTATCAGACATAAAGCAAGGCCAGAAAGATGCTGTAGGTAGCTACCTATCTCCTCTTTGTTTTACTTTGTGAAGAGTTATGCAGGACTCAAAGAAGCCCAAAAGTTGAGGTACTGGACATTACAGTTGGCATGAATAAAACAAATCTGCTGAGTCAAAAAGATCCAAGCAAACTTGGATCCAGCTGTGCTTCACAAGCCTGCCTAGTGCTGCATTCTTCTAGGAAGTCTCTCATTAAGGCTCCTATTTACACTATAGTTAATGAGAATACATTCTACTTCTCCACAAGTTTGGTAAAAGCGGCTCAACACAACAGGACTTTAGATCTGATCTGTGGTCAATCAGCCAAAGGAATGCTAAAAAGTAAATCCTAACAGAAAAGCTTCCGTGCAAAATGCAGGGTTTTAATAACACTGTGCACTGGTGGTAACTTCAGAGTACAAACATGGCTTATGACTTTGGCTAACGTGTTTCCACTGAGTCTTTAAAATAGGCTGGAAATGTTGCAATGCTTCTGTCTCAATGTCTGTGGTACTTATAAAACAGTTTTCAGATCCTGCTGCCTAACACTAATAAAAAAGCAACCCTAGTTTAAATTTCACTGGAGAAAGTCTCCAAAAGAAGTGGGTTTTGTGGTTTTTTGGTTTGTTTTTTTTTTTTTTTTTTTTTCTCTAGAGGGCTGAAAACATTGTCGCTCTCACAAATCTTTCCGATTTTCACAAGAAGAAATTTCTGCTTCCAATAAGCTGATGAGCAGCAGCGTCCCTTCAGGAGGGGAAGAACTAAACTGGTTTTGCTCTGACCCAGGTAAGCTGTCCTGAGGCTTAGTTATATTGAATAACAGATTCCTAGACATGAAGAGGAGATACAGAAAACGTGTCCAAGGAAGGAAAGGGTTTAGTTTTGCATCTCTTAGCTACTGAGACTAAAAGCAAAAGCCCACTTGCTCCCTTTCACCATGACCAAGTGGCAGACGTTATCCCTAGCATTGCTCTGCCTTTCCACATTCCTCCAAAACTTTAAAATAAAGAGACTAACAAGAAGATGGCACAGCCCCTTCCACAGCCCTCAAGACTCAGTCCAGCACACGCTCACGGCTGCAAAGCATCTCCTTGACTTCAGTGGGGTTTGGCTAAGGCTTTTAAAATGTCAATATTTTGTATGAAGCTCCCCTGGTAAACTACTGAGTTATAATGGATGGTGATTAAACCTGCCCTTGACATAGAGGAAACCTCTCAATTCATCGTGGTGAAGCCTGTACTGAATTTAACTGAGCACATTAATCTCAAACTCATTTTGATTTGGACACGAGCTAGACTGCAGCACATTCGCTGAACCCACCACAGCTGGGTATTCAAAACTTATACCGGATTTGAGCATTTCAGAATAACACTAGAGAAAACTGAGCTAATTAATTTAAACAGCCCTTCTGAGAACGTTGACTCTTTCTGAAACATAACATCTCCTGAGCCGTGGTCAGCTACCCAAGAAAGAACAGGCAACAGAGACACGAGCACATCCATAAGAAACAACAGAAGAACCTGAACATACACTTTAGTTTGCAAAATGATACTGCAATGCAATATTATTATCATTACACAAAAATCACCCAATGGAATGACACTATTTCTGAGACAAATTCCGTTACTTTAATAGATGCCATTTTTGCAGGTATGGAAAATATTTGACAATGGCTAACAGACAGTTAAGCTTACTGTAGCCTGCTGGAAAGTTTCTGGATGAGGTCCGCTTCTCTCCTTTTGAAACTGAACGGGACAATGTGATTACTACCCAGGGTTGCTTGTGTATCACTTCAGCCAGGAAAAGTTGTGAAAATGACAGGAAAACATGGTGCTGTTATCACATGACACAATAACGTATAACACAATACTCAGCTAGTCACCTACCCATGGAGTGCTTAGCATAAGAAATTAGTAAGCTATATATTTTTCTTCCAAATTTTGCCTAGACAACCTCCCCTCATTGGGAGCAACACAGCATCTGATGATTTGAACTGTGTTTTAACATAAGAAATTGTAAGCAATTTGTTTTCTTACAGCAGTGGCAATTATTATTTCCAATTGTATGATTGCTGAGATTAGAAACATGAATAGTTGCTTTCAACTTGCTAACCAAATGTCTCTATGTTAGTGACACGCTGTTTCCTCACTGCACATTGACCATCACTGCTGGTTTTCTTGCAGTCTCTAAAGGAGAAATTACTAAAAAATTTTTTTGTTTCAAAAAAAAAAAATCTAGCTTCCATCCTGAATCCACCAATCTAGGACTGGTGGTCTCTCCCAAGTGGGCTTGATTCATCTTATCCTCTCTCTTCACAAGTAAGTTTGCATGACCTGAACAAATATGTCCTTTCTTATTACCTTCAGAGACACACAACTAACAGATAAACAGAAGGTTAATTAGAATTATTAGTATTATGAGACTTCTCTAAGAACAAAAATCAGGTTCTGGATGTCCAAGCCCCTCAAGCTGTCCAGCTTTGGAAATCTCCTTTCCCAACATAAGGACCTGTTCTCTCAGAACAGTTCAAGCAGCTCAGGCGAGACGGGCTCCTGCTAAGCACACAGAAAACAAGCTCTCAAGAACTTGCAGAAATGGCCAATGCAGCTACCTACAAACGGTCAGCAATGCAAACTTACGGTTTTAGAATCATAGAATCATAGAATTTTTAGGGTTGGATGGGACCTTAAAGATCATCTAGTTCCAATCTCCTGCCATGGGCAGGGACACCTCCCACTAGATAAGGTTGCTCAGAGCCCTGTCTCAGCTCCGTGCTGGAAACACTTGAGAGGTAGATAATGAGCACTGTTATTTCAACTACATGAAACACTTCTGTTACAACTACTCTAGCAAGCCATTTTTCTAGTTTAAACGTCTGTACGTCATAAAATTCCAATCCTTGTCTGGGAAAGTGAAAAGCTCTCCAACTTCTCCTTCAGGATTTACTTTCTATTCGGGATTAAAAAAAAACTCCTTTGGGCTGCATCACAGGGCTTAACCTGAAATTCAGTGCCAAAGACATACTTGACAGTATTTTTCTTTCTGTGTCAGACAAGGACAGATGGGAGACAAAGAAATCACCTAACTGCAAGACAGAGATCGCTTTTTCAGAGAGATGCAGCTATCATAAATGTGGTGACCAAAAGAGAGCTCCTATCAAGACTAAATAGACCAAATATGACTTATATTTTAGAGGTGTCCCCCCTCTAAGACATCAGAGAAAGCAACTGCCTGTTGAAGGTCCCCGTGCTCCACAGTCCAGTAGTATGGTGAGACTTTAAACATTGGCCTCCTCCAAGATGGCTGCGTGGGGCTCAGTCTTCTCCACTGACTTCCAGGAGCCAAGAGGTAATTTTCTGTAAGCTCTGTAAAGATGCTTCCAGAAAATTAAGGTTGCTGTAAGGAGTTAGGCCAATGGTTCCAGAGAATCACCTTTCCCGTCTTTCACTGGTATGAAATACCCACCTAGAACATCAGAGAGACAAAAAAAAAAAACCCAGCTGGATTATAGAGAAGCCCCCACGCTCCTCAGAGAGGACAATCGCCTTCACGCTGCTGTAGCAAGAGAGATTTGAAACAATCAACTTTCAACTGATCCTCACTTGTCTCTGCAAAGGTATCAGTGTCATTGGGCGTGAAGGACCAATTGCTCATCCAGATTTACTCCACGCATATTTTACAAAGGAGGGAATTAAGACAGGCTCAAAGAGAAGACTATTTAGGGTCGCCATAATCCACTGTACACTAGAGCTTGGACATTTGTTCTCTCTTTTCTGAGGTTTCCCAAAATGGAGGGACCTTCACGATGGGAGGCAAGAACATCCACCTGAATCTCACAGATGTTTGTAGTTTTCACTGACAAATATACCATGAAGAAAATTAATCTTTTCAGAAGTCAGTTCCTCAAACAAGCAGAATGGCAAAACCAATTCAGCCCCGCAGGCCAACCCCCACCTCCATCACGCCCATCCAATCCACCATGGTGGCCTTTCCATGAACTCTTTGTACAGCAGCTGTTTATCCTGGGTGCCTCCTGTTCATTCAGTCCAGATGTCCTCCACAGTACATGCTGGAAGTCACTCATTTATGCAAAGGATGGAAACAGAAGTTGTTGATGATGACCTGTGGGGTTGAAGCAGTCTCCAAATCTGCACTCTCCTCTCTTTATTCTCCATTTCTTGATTTGTACAGAAGACAGAAGGGATGATTGATTCCTTCAGTTTGAACCCACAAAGCAGAAGAGTCATCTCACTTCTCTGTAGCCAGGGAAAAATGCACGACATTTTACTACAAAGTGGTAATTAATGTCTGAAGAGATAAAGGAAGTACGCTTGCTCTGAAGAAATGTGGTGTGATCCCGAGTATGCAGAATAGCAATGAGCAAATTTACTCCTGCAGCTAGCAACAGCAGTTGTTTATTAAGGTTTCCTGCAGGAACGTGGTTTGCAAGGTCCACATGGGGAAACATAGGGTTCGAGTCCAACTTAAATCACAGATATGAATTAGTGGTGGTCCATGTATAAAATCCTTTCTGACATTTCTGTATGTCACACAACCGGCAAAAAAAAAAAAAAAAAAGTCTGTGACTGACCATCTCAGATTAACTGGAGTCCGACAGTGACAGCCATGTAGGGCCAGAAACCAGCTACATCATCTGTACCATACAGCACGGACCACTCCTATGCACAGGCACTGACTCAGATCAATGTGTAACCAATGTCCTGCTTTCTTACTTGTAAATAATCATTGAACAATATATTTATCCAAAAAATGGGTAGGGAAGAAACCTGTGTGTGTGCACTATATACATACATGCATATCAAAGACATTACATTATAATAATCTGCTTCATCCCATTTTCCTCTCCAACACCAGCAGGTTTTGCATGTTAAGCTAGCAGGTACTGTATTTGCCCAAGAAGGAGGGAAGGTGGGGATACAGGCTCTCTTCAGCCTCAGGACTTCATCTGTGTTCCAGGAAAGCGGACCCTGAGACATACAGGATGAGACACCTATTGCCCCTGTCGACCTTGGATCGATCCCTAGCTCAGAAAGCCAGATTCATGGGTCTAGAAGAAAAGAAGCTAAAGGAGAAAGGGCATGAGTGCAGTCCAGCCTCTGAGATGTTATGTAAAGATGAGCAACAGCATTTCCCACTCCCTGAACAAATTTTAACCGAAATCTGTACCATCTGATAGGTTTTCAGAGCATCCCTTACAAACCGGCGAGTTCAGATACGGGGATGCTCTATTTCCCCTCTGATGTTAGGCAGGACAGCAGCGATATGCACAGCCCAACAGATCCCAGGGGCACTTTGGGATGCAGATAACACACAGGTGCCATAGGATATTTTTCATCAAAAAGCTCAAGTCCCATAGATGGCTCATCGCTGGAGGGAGGAAGGGAAAAATTTTGGCAACTACCAGCTCCCATTCTGGATCTCACCTCTACTTCTCAATCATAAAAAGTTACTGTTGAACATAGATAATCAGATCGTTTGAAGGCTCAGAGATGGCAACGCATTAGACTTTCTCTATAAAGTATGAAATGTAAGTTTTAGAAGGACTTAAACGAATTTACCAGACAAAATGGTAAAGCACAGACAGACGGGTCTTAAAATACTCTGAAAAATACACCAACAGATTCAAATGTTATTGTAAAGTCCAGCATGAATGGAGCTGTGGTCTCCCATTTTCTCTTTAACCCTCCAGAGAAGACATGGGTATTTTGGTGTCCTGAATGCTTTTAAAATCTCCACACACCAAGATTTACAACCAGTTTGCATATAAGCATGCACACTGCTGTCCTTGCTAGGGGATGCAGCACCTAGAAATAAAGGAAAGGGAAAAAAGAGAGAAAATCATGCTTCTGTTATTACAACAGTATGGAGGAAGTAGAGGAGCTGATACAGACTCTGAAACTACTTCACCTACTTTCACTTCTCTTAAATAAGCATTGCAGTAGTTACATTTTCGTGTGAATTATGCAGCTATGCCAGGACCAGATGTGTCCGTCCTGATGTGCGATGAGGGCTGTAACTCAGGAATCCCCAGGGTCTACTGAACACTAATGCGACAGCTCTGCTCCTGCCAGACTCAGCACCGTCTCAGAACCACCAGGACACAAGCAGCAGAATTAAATAAAACCAAAATTCTTAAACGACATCAAGCCCTCCCTACCATCTGAAACCTTCAAGTGCTTTCAAACAGCAGCAGCACCGTCTCCTCCCCCCGCCCCTCAAACACAGCCAGCAGACTCCCTTTCCGAACTCACAAATGCTGGGGGGAGATTTCCAACTCTCCAGTGGTCAGGACAACAGACATTTCCCAAACCATCTTCCCCATTAGACCACACAAATTATTACTGAAGTGTTGACCTTGACTCAGGTTTATAAACCTGGGCTTTTTAAACCAAGCTAACTAAGCAGGAAACACAGTCACCACCTGGCTCTTCTCCAGGTCCTGGAGCACGACAGGTACCTCCAAAGCAGGAGCTTCGTCCTCAGCAGGCTGCAGGCACCTGGCTTTTGCCATGAGAATGGATGGAATCAAGGATGACGACTCCCAACTTGTGTGTCTCAGGGAAGGATCTGGCCAGTCACAGGTCACCCGCAGACCTATGTTACTAGATAAAGGGTAGGCAGCATATCTCACTAAAAGGCAGGCACTAGAAGGAAAGTCTACAGGATACTTCTATCCAAGGGAGACATCACCCAGATTTGCTCTTCTGTACAGCCTCTGTGTGGGACAACATGCAGCCACACTGAAGCAGGTTTGATGGCAAATGAAGTCGGGTTCAGTTTGAAAATGAACATTTCCATTTCATTGCTCTGACAGTTTTCCAATTTCCACCAAACCAGAATGCTTTACCTCCCTCCACACGCCATTCAGCTCAGCTGAAAAAGATATGGTAGTCAACCCAGAACTGCTGCGCTTCAGAGATCCTCCTCAGACGCCACCTCAGCATACCTGCTGAAGGAAACCCATGGACAGCATCGCTAAAAACACCTTCACAGGCAACACAGGACAGAAGCTCTGCCTCTACCCCTCCGTGCTGGTAAAAGCAGGCCTGAGGAGGCACCACGGCCATCAGACATCATGCCTGGAATTAGGAAAAGTTGCAAATTCTCGCCTCGGTGTGTCTCAGACATCTATGTGCCAACTGTCAGGGCGTACGCGTGACCAAGGACGGGCCTGCAAAGGCAGGGCTGCCCCGGGCGGATCTGGGCAGGTGCAGCAGCCTCCAGCCTCCAGATATCCCCCCCACTACCCCCACGGGCCCTTCTTCCACTCCCACCACCCCGGCTGCTGCCCCTGCTGGGCAGGACGCACCAGGTCGTGGTGCTTTGGAAGGCCACTGTCGCCATCTTCTCGCAGCCTCTTACCCATTGGCTGCTCTTCCCCACCATGGAAGGGACAGGCCTCCCCACGCGCAGCAGAAAGGGGACCCGTTTCGCACCGCAGAGCACACCGAGAGGATCATGGCTGCACAGTCACAATGCTGCTCTCAGAAAAGCAGCTCTGACCACGGCTGTGTGTGTTCGAGAGCCAGGCCAACAGCCTCCAAGTGCACTGTCAATGGGACATGTAACAGAGACAACCTGTGGAGCACCAGCTGTCAGGAGATGCCTGCTGATCTCCCTGCCCCATCACAAGTTTCTGGCCTAACCTTTGCCTCTTCCAAATCACAGCATGCCCCAGCTTCCCAACTGCAAAATGGGGAACACAGAGTTTTGTGCAACCATTTAGGTTTGCAAAGCTCAATCACTCAGCATGTGTGAAGCACTCGGAACCCATGGGGCCACATTAGTATGTAACGTTGGGCTGTACTTGATTTAGACACCCAAATGTAGGTGATTAGGTTTCCAGAAGTTCTGAGGAGACCAAGTGCCAATAGTGTGGCAAGAAGCTAGGTCCTAAGCACCTTTGAAAAAAAATCAACGTCAATTAGCTTAATGGAGATACTCAAGCTGCCTAAATTCAGAAGCAGAGTGCTGAGATATCAAAATCCCTGGAGAAAGAACAGAAGAGTCCTACTAAGGCAGTGCTGCTCCAAGGGACATATTTTGGAAGCAGCAGACACCAAAAAGCTCCTCTGCAGAGCAGGATTAGCACCTTAGAGAAATACTGAAACTTAGAAGGGGAAAAAAAAAAAGAAAAAAGACCTTAATGCAGCACGTTCAGTCAAAATCTCACACTAACTTTGGTAGCACCCCCTCTGAAGAGGCGAGCTACTTGAAGTCTGAGATACTGAGCATGGGTTTTTTACAAGCCGTATCACCTCTTTGTCATCTAGACCACAGAAATCACTGGCCAAACTAACTTGTGAACTTCTGGAAGAAACAGGAAGGTTAGAGACAAGACAACGCTCCTCAATTTGTCAAGAAAATGCCTGAAAAAAAAACAATGTTTAAGAAACACTGCTCTAGCACTTAAACTACAGTGATATTTGTATTAAAAGTGAAAACCTGTTTTCCATAGACTCACTCAAACATTTAAAGGTATTTGCTGAGTCCTTGGAGGTATCCATTTCACTTGTGCTTTCTTGAGAATACAAGCAAGTTTCCCAGTGATTACATTCAGGTACCGCAACTTTCGGGAAACGCTGAAGACCAGTCACAGGAAAAAATTCAAACTCTTAACTGGTACCTTTTACACCGCAACCTGTCTCTCGGGCTTCCAGGCATCCCACCCTGCGATGGGAAGCTATCATGCGGAGAAAGGTATCAGAAATCAGTAACAATAAAGACGTGAAAATGACTGTGACAGAAGTGGGGAACAGAGAAATATTTACAGGGAAATTCACACAAGTTACTGTGAACATGCCAATTTAGGATATTCCACTGTTGTTTTTAATATTTGTTAGAAAAATGGTAGTAACTCTCACAGGTTATCTCCTAATGAACTCAGCCAGCTGCAGGCTATGCAGCCAGAGAGCCTGAAACCATGTGCCAGAAAGGTTTGGAAAAGTGTAAGAGGCGATTAAAACAGAAGTAGACACTTGAGAGAGACTCTGGGACAGCCTGAAAAATACTTTTCAGGAATAAAGACAGTCCCTGAATGATACAGAAAAAAAGGAAGCAGCAAAGTCTGACGTGCAACTGGGGCTCCATTTGAGGAATCCAACCCCAAAGGTCTATCGAACAAACATCTGCCAACACACTCTTGAGGCACTTCTCTGGAAAGCGTGTGACTCTCCCAAGTGTCACAAGGAGAAGGTCCACACGGGGCACCTCTGGAAGCTTAATTCACAATGAATCCATGAA
The DNA here is from genome assembly GCA_013396915.1 of Stercorarius parasiticus. Taxonomy (NCBI): domain Eukaryota; kingdom Metazoa; phylum Chordata; class Aves; order Charadriiformes; family Stercorariidae; genus Stercorarius; species Stercorarius parasiticus. The sequence continues at coordinate 2,453,445 of VWZL01003811.1, forward strand.
GACACTCACATGCTACAAGGACTCTACAGAGTCCAACAGCCCATGAGACAGTTCAGAAGCTGGGCTTGTCAGCAGTAGAAGGCGTCCTTTCATTTTGTCACCTTTCCAGATGAAACCACAATGCTCTGGTGTTCCAAGTTCTAGAGAGGTGGCACCTCTGACAGGATACTCAAGCAGCAACATGCTGCTAACCTGACACCAAACAGAATTCACCTACAGCAAACTGAACAACTTGGTTCAATGGATGCCAGCGACGGCCAGCACACCACAGCCAGCTGCCAGGCAAACCTGGCGTGCTACACAGACACATCTCACCACGTCATTTCCACGTTGGTGTTATTTGGCCTTTCAGTAAAGGCCACCAGCTGCAAGTAGCTCTGCAGAGCTTACACATAGATAATCGAGTAATCTGATTTTGTTTGTGACCTAAATCCTACTTGGACATGGAATAGATGAGGTAAAAGGTGGGATGCTTTTCAGTTGGTTGGAAATAGCAGTTGAAAAACAATGGCTTGGAAGTTTAAGAGCTCACCCTAACCATGGCTTGTGTCCTCCAGCCTCTGCAATGTCTGCTGCAGGGAAAACAAAGTTAGCATTCGTTAATTTGGTCTAAGTCAGAAGCAGAGTCTGAACTAATGAGAACTGTGGTCTCAACTGACAGTTCTCCTCAGCCTGCCCTGTCAGCCAGCCCGCAGAGCTCAGCGATTGCACACAGCGTTGCTGACTGTGAGCAGGCACGAGCAGGAGCATACACTTCCCTGGACTGGAGCATCAGCTGCCAGGAAGACACATCTTCTCCAGACTGCATCCTTTGAAGTAAGAATTTTACCCTCCAACTGTTCTCTGTAATTCAGGCTCTATTCTGCCTTTACCCTGTACAGGTCACATGTAAATAACGTGTATCACTGTCTACAGGCAGGCTGGGTTGTATGCCGTAACTAGACAAAATCTCTCTCTGCACTTATAAAGTAGATTTGGTGGTAGCGAGCTCAGCAGAACTGAACGAGATGCATGTCCTCCATAGCTCCATCAGTCACAGAACCAGAATGAACCTTCCTTCCAACCCCCTGCCTTGCTCCCTGCTACTCAACACATCACGCCAGGGCTCTGCCCACCTGCCCCACAGGATCCGTGCTGGAAAGCCACCCACAGTGCCTTTTAGTTGCCATAAGGGACGTCTCAGCCCTCAGCATCACCAGGAGGGCAGCTTTCAGGGAGCCACAGCCCAAATACCAGCAACTAGAAAAGTACCTCTAGATTCTGGTCTCATTCAAAGCTATCCTGAGTTAGTCTCCTATCTAAAAGTCACTTCAAAGCCCCCTGGTTTTAACACATGTTCTAATTAAAAAAATATTTAGGGCAAAACCCTAGCAGCACTGGAGACATAAGAGGTTTTGACACTGGCTCCAGTCTGAGGAGCTGTAGCCTCTGCTCCGCTAATCTCCTCCTTGCTTGGTTTCCTGGTCATCCATGACAAAGGTGACCTCCTCCTTCAAGACATCCCAACACAGCTGGTAGTGAATGTACTGGCAAAGGGGAAGAGGCGTCCTGGATCGAGAGTGCTGTGGGATGGGCAGGGACAGGGCAGGAGCAGCAGGGCCATGCCACCCCGCTGCTACTCAGCCACTGCAGTCCTAACCAGCTCTCAGCTCCAAGGCCATCGCAGAGATGGCACAGCAAAGCTCAAAGGTCCCAACCAGTCAATGGCTGCTCCTGCACGTGGTCTCACATTTCTACGTGTTGCTCTGTATCTTGCCCTGGCACCCACCTCCTGCGGTCCCTGCACAGCCCCAGCAGCACACTCATACATCCTGGAGGGATGCAGCCCCAGCCTGAGACCCAAACCATAAGACATGGCTCAGAACCTGTGCAGGTGGGAAAGAAAACACAAAGGGGAACAGGAAAAAGATTTGGGAATCCACATCCCAACTTCCTATATTCTGTAGTGTTAATCTATGCTTTCTCTCCCTGGAAATAGTATTCCAGGGCACAGTCTATGTATTAACAAAAAGCCTCTACTCATGAGAGCAGCGAAGGTCTGGGAACAGGCTCCGGGCAGGAGTACAGTGGGAGTGACGCCTGCCGGGCTACAGAGGGCATTCTGTGCCGTGGGATGTAAGGCAACCGGGAAGCACTGGTCAGAGTCTTAATAATGTCATGTTTTGCAATTGGGATTCTACGGTTCTTGAAATGGTCCCTCCAGATAACATGCCGCTAAAACCAAGGAAACAGCATGAATGACTGGAGTCAGAAGTTGTGCACGGATCATCTGGGAAACCTCCCTGTGGAAACCACACTGCGTCCCCTCCAGCCCGCATGTGCATCACCCCTGCCCACAGGAGCTAAACTCCACCCCTGGCTTACAGTGATTCCCAAAACAGTTTCCCCCGACTTCTTTTCGAACACTCCTGAGACCTCTCAGACTGAGAAACAAACCCTAAAAAGAAAGCTGAATCGCACCTTGATGGGTCACGCGGGGTCCACACCCATTTTACCAGGGTACGGAGCCTCAGCACTGAGGAGGAGCAGGGCTAAACACAATATCCTGAAATTTCCAAGGCCGCCTCTGGCACAATGTGCCTCTCCTCCGGTGATGCAGTTTACACGGAGGTTTCTTCCCTCCTAACACACGCATGGGCACAGGGAGCCCCATTTGCTCCTTTGCTTTCTGCCTACATAGCAAGAAACCACACTCTTACCTGAACATCCACCAATCCAGCCTGATCAGTTCCCCGACCAAAACCTGTTAATCAAGCAAAATACAGCTAATAGACAAATTACATCTCGTAGCAGCTGCAGGACACTGCTGGCTGCCTCCTCTCGAGCCCCAGCCATTGCTCGGCACAGGCAATGGGCACTTGACAACAGGACCTTCTGCCCTCCTGGAGGGAGGAGCAACAGGACACGTCCAGATCGGTGGATCCAAGTCACAGAAACCCAAATTTCATATGAGAAATTGACCTCTCTGTATCTTCAGATCCACCCATCTGGACCAACAGGGTCTGCACAGGGAAATCCCCAGCGCCAAGCCAGCACTCATCTCAGGAGGGCGCCGAGGCCGCTCCGCTCCATCAGGCTGGGGAAGAAAAGCAATTCAGTGAACAGAAATACACCTTGCATCGGGAATGCACCTGGGCCAGGAGGTCTGGAATATCCAATTCAAATCTGAAGTCTAGAAACATTTCTAGACAACAGAGGAAAAAACATTCCAGCCTCTCTGGGAAGCAGGCGGGAGATGCAGAGACATCCCTGTGATGCATCAGCCACAAGACAAACACTCGAGAGAAGCATGCAACCAGGAGATGTGAACATTGCTTTTGAGGAACAGCATTACATCCACTATGGACAACATGAAGGACGTGAGGATGAATTAGCCGTATCCAAGCTTAGCAAGCCTCAACACAGAGAACGCAATCCAACCAACAGCATCCACCTCTGTCAAACAGAAATGGCTATTACAGCTTGTAGCCTCCTAAGGAAGTTCTAGCACAGACACATTACCATCATTTTTGACACCTGAACAGCTATCTCATCCAACCCAAAACACTTCCAAGCCCTCAGAACCAGTTACACCATTACGCAGCCCACCCCTGCCAACAACTGCAACTCCCACAGAGACAGAGAAGCACCATCTTAATGGACAATGCTGACAGTCATCTGCACAAACATGAACCTTAAGATGTTACTGACTAGCAATGAAAGCTCTTCTGTGCTATACAGGAGCTGCTGTGACTTCCAGTGAACCTGAGAGAGAAATCTGTGTGATAAACACAGAAAAGTCAAATCCCTACAGATGGCTGATGGTGGGAACTCGCTATCTGAGACTTAGGTCCTTTAGTTAATGGACATGGGGAGGTTTGAGAGAGGTAAGAGTCCCAGATGGGGTTCTCCAGAAAATTGTTACAAGGGTTTGATGATGTTGAGGGAGAGATACAAAAAGTGAATATATAAACACTAGCTCTACAACCAGTGAGAATAGTCTATTTCAGATATGAAAAGAGAGAGAAGGAGAGAGGAGGACTCACTGGAAAGGTCACTTGGGGTGGTAAGAAGAATCATCTGAAGTACTCTCTAAAATTTCTAGATGCTGTAATTACTGTTGATAACTCATCAGAAACATATTTCTAATTCCATAAAAGCTTGCTTGAAAATCCCCAGCATAAAGAAGCTACCAGAAACAGGAATGAACCCCAGAGGATGTATCCTGGTGAAGCAGAAGACACTGAGCTCAAGGAGAGAAGCAGCTACATGCAGAGACAAGCAGAAGCAGCCTAAAACCACGGACACCCTGCAGAGTCCCAGCAGTGGGGGAAGCTGCAGGTGCAGTTTCTGAGACTTGCCACTGACAATATCTTGAGACCTGCTGGAGAACTTAGAGAGGAAAAATCTGGGACATCTTTGCATGCTAACTGCGTTCTGCCACGTGTACAGGCTGTGGGTGCGTCACCCATCTCTCTAGATTGGTGGATCTGAGGATACAAAGCTAATATTCTCTGTGATGATGTGCTACTGTTATTTACTAGCGTCAGGAACAGCTCTGTGCCACACCTGCATTCAAACTTTGGATAAGGATATCCTGTAGCTGTCTAGAAAACTCAGTGAGAGCTAATCACTGCGTAACTCCCTGACGTCTCTATGGTGGTAGAATGACAATCCTCAAACCTTTGTTTATTTTAGTGCTGGAAAAAAAAATAATAATCTAGCACAGTTATATCTTTCACAAGTAACACAGAAACAAGAACTTCTCTCTAACAAAGTAATAAGCACTGAATAAAAAGACAGGAAAATGACAGTGAATAGGTCTGGAACTTCATTATAGGCATATTTTGAATTAGCAGCTACAATTTATCTCAATTTAATCAATCCTGGAAGGCAATTGCTCCAGTGAAAAACAGAAAGATCTCAAATTTAACCTTTTTTTTTTTTTTAATTCTAGGGGAAAAAAAATAAGCACAAACAAAACCAAACCAAAAAATTATTTTACAGTGACAGATTTGACTGACCTACAAACAACTGAAGTAATCAAATTGCATTTAAAATAACACAGCACGTTGGCTAAATAATTTCAAAGTTGTTCCACTAGTTGTGCCTTCGGCTTTATACTCACATGTGTGGATTCTGGAAAGGAACTCCAGAAGTGTTTAGAGTAAATCTTGCTGTGGACTTGAAAGGTGGATTTGCAAAATTTAACTTCAGCGCTTTGCGTTTACCTGGGAGACAACGAACATAAAGTAAACTTTTTGTCAGCAACAAAATACTAAGAGCATCTGGAAATAAATAGGAAAAGTTAAACATATTGTAAGAAAAGGAAAAAGCATTTCACAACAACATCAGCAAATCATAGCTTGCATTAGGGACACAGGGGTAGAGAAATGGAGTCAGCTCTCACCCCAGGGTCTTCCCCCACCTCATTCCAAGTCAGTCGCCAAAGCAAGGCATCCCAAGCACCTCCTGTGGCAGCTGGAGTACCAGGACCAGCTGCCAGCAGTACGGGGCACCTCCACACCAGGGCTCTGAGCATCTTCCATGCATGCCACTGCTCCTTTCAACAGACCTATGCTGGCAGGCTCAACTGCAGCCATGGTGGCAAAGGGGCCCGACCTGCTCGGCACAGCCTGGGCACGCCACCAGCCGCAGTGTGGACAGCGCTGTGGCGGGAAAGGGCACCTTGAGATGTCTTTTATGTTAACAGTTCAACTGTAGGAGGGTTGACGGGGTTCCTGACCCTCCTCAGCAAATGGAGATAACCAGGCTTGAGCGAGGATGGAGGAGATGTGCTGTGCGCTCCCTTCTGCCAAGTGGGACACCAGAAAGCAAAATTCAGCCCATCGGACGGGCGACCAGGTGAGAGAAAGCTTTGCTCTGCAGCCAACTGAGAAAGCATGGGGAAAAAGAAAATAAACAGAAGGGTGGAAGTGGTCCTGGTCACTGCTCCAGCCACTGTCTGTGTATTTTTCATCAAAGTTGAGATGACCTGCTCAAGCAACAGCAGGATCAGGGACTACAAAGGGAGATGGCCCTTCCCAGCCCTTCCACTGGGCTGCAGAAGACCCTGTCTTGTTCCTGTTCAGCCACAGGAAACCTGTGCTCCTCTCCACCAAAACATGCCAAGACAGGGGCCCTCTTCCAGCCCACCTTCCCAGGAGCCTGAGACTGAACCCCCCTGGGCTTTCCCCTGCCTAAGCAATGTCTTAACAACTCACTGCTGCTCATCCCAGGAGGCACCAGACACCCAAACCTGGCCCAATACCTGGATTCCTCCAACACCATTCCTTTGCCTGCACTCTAGAGCAGGTGTTGTGTTCCCAGTCATCTCACAGCCCTCCTGGGAAAAGTCAGGAGGCACCATCCAGCTCTGCAGCATTCCTCTGCCTTACACAAAAAAGTGGTTTGGATAACTCCAATATAAAAAAAAAAAAAGAGAAAAAACTAGTTACCGGTCAAAGCACTTTACAGCAATTTCAGGGCATGAAATATTAGAAGGATCACAGAATCATAGAAAGGGACCTTTAAGTTCATTGAGTCCAACCATCAACCTAACACTGCCAAGTCCAGCACCAAACCATGTCCCTCAGCACCACATCTACACACCTCTTAAATACCTCCAGGGATGGAGACTCAATCGGTTCCCTGGGCAGCCTGTTCTAATGCTTGACAGACCTTTCGGTGAAGAAATTTCTCCTAACATCCAACGTAAACCTCCCCTGCCGCAATTTGAGGCTGTTTCCTCTTGTCCTATCGCCTGTTCCTGTGAGAAGAGACTGATCCTCTCCTCGCTACACACTTTGTTCAGGGAGCTGCAGAGAGCGAGAAGGTCTCCCCTCAGCCTCCTTTTCTCCAGGCTGAACACCCCCAGCTCCCTCAGCCACTCCTCACAAGACTTGTGCTCCAGACCCCTCACCAGCTCCATTGCCCTTCTCTGGATACGCTCCAGCCCCTCAATGTCTTTCTTGTAGTGAGAGTTTCCAAGTTCAGGCTCTTACAGCACATGTGCCCAATGCAATGCAGAAGAATCACTTAAAAGAAGTCAAAGAGATCAATTCATCTTTTTAAATGACCCAGAAACAAAGGAGGAGCTAACAAAACCAAAAAGGTGGTAAAACCAATTCTATTATTTTCTGCAGAACTTATCACCCCTCCACAACTTTGATGTTAATCATCCACAATGTTCTGAAAGATAAGATATTTGCATGACTAACGGGAATATTCATAGAATACAGAATGGTTTCAGTTGGAAGGGACCTTCAAAGATCTTCTAGTCCAACAGCCCTGCCATGGACAGGGACATCTTTCACTAGATCAGGTTCCTCAAAGCCCCGTCCAACCTGACTTTGAACACTGCCGATGTTGGGGCATCCACAGCTTCTCTGGGCAACCCGTTCCAGTGTTTCACCACCCCCATTGTAAAAATCTACTTAAAGGCAACACAAACGATATTGTCAGCCAACAGGGGTGGAGAGCAACCTGTATCTCATGTCTTTCTCTTAAGAAGTTCTGCAGGGATTGTCTGAAGCGTATGGCTGCAGGCAGGTATGCCACTACCAAGGAACCAAACGTTTCCTGGCAGGACCCTCTGCAAGTGCACAACCTGTCACATGGCTGCAACACCACTCTGTTGCCTGACCAACCTCCGAGACCTCTTCTGACCACATCCCTGAGGGCATCTCCCTTCTTACACAGAGCAGAACCAGACTGAGTTCACGACTGCCAAGGATCTGGGGGATGCAGACACTTACCAGCCATGTGCATATGCCTGAAACCTCCTCGGGCCCATCTGCTCTCCCCAGGTCCTCCCCGCCGCTGTGCAGACAGGCGTGGGTGGTGGAGCTTGGCAGGTACCTGCAGATAAGGGCCATACAGCCCCTTGCTCACATGCCCTGTTACCACAGCATAAACACTGCTCTCAGACTAGCTCCAGGGATTTACAGCAGCCATCATTCTTCTAGCTTTGTTTTATTCACATACCTGAAACACTCTCCCTCTTTCAAGGGCAATAATACAGTGTCATAAGATTTTCCCTTTCTAACAGCAACGTTTATACAACTTAGAAGAGCGTTTGTCTTTGAAGTAGCCCAACATTGAAAATGACAGTTAACTACAAACTCCTATCAAAAAAATCTCTTCTCAAAACCTACTCCTGTTCTTACTACTTGCAAACTTTATACAGCAGGTTTCCTCCTGTTTTCACAATGTGACAGAATATTTTTTATCCATGTCAAACGTCAGTCTATTGATCTCTATCTCAGTAGGTTTCTAAAAATAGTTCCAATGACATTGATCCACCATCCAGAGCTGGATTTTCTACAAATCCAACAAATACAGAAGCATAACTTGCCCCTGGAAGGCAAACAGGATGGTTTGCTTTCACTCAGCCTATGAAGAAGGAACATGACAGGGAAGAAACATCCTGAGAAATGCCGGGAGTTGACATTCAGTGCAAGCCACCCCTACTGTAAATGAAACAACACACTAAAATGAACTAGAAGCCTGACGAGAGTCAAAGCAAGCTGTCTTCTCCAGTTCAGTAGCCTTTCAAAAAAATTGAGTACTTCAACTGTGTAGTCTATGAGTCTAGCGTTTCATTCCAAAAAAGACTTTTGACAGCTCCAAGCCCCTATTCCTTGCAGAAACTTCACTCAAAACTGACTGGAGACAATAGGGCCTCTTTACACCCAAGAGTTTTGCTGGTGATTTTGCTATGCACAGATTTAATTCAGAGCACCCCATTCTGCTGTAATTAAGAGGCCTAGGGTTAACGTTGCTTCTGAAATTTGCTAACGCCCCTATCACCATCAAGGTTGTGGGTTCAAAATCGTCCTAAACTGCGCTGCAGAGATATCCATCTTATGTAAATTAAACATCCTTTAAAGGGTTTGCTAACTTAATACATAATTCTAATCATCGACCACCATAACATCTACTGCTCTGAGAACTGTAAAAGTAAACACTACTGGAGAAGTAATGATTTAGAAGAAACCAAAACTAACTTTGGAACATATTACTTTTCCATAAATGAGGTTAATCCTCAAAACCAAGCCTGAAACTATGAATTTTCTTGACTTAGGGTCTTCCCAATTTTGACTAGCGGATTTGTTCAGCTGTATATTAATGGTTATACTAAGTCCGGACTATATTTGAATGCAGGATGGCCTTGGCTTTGGCTGAGGCGAAGCGGTAAGTATTTGCTTGTGTTTTGAGGGAATCTAAACAGTACTATGAAATAAATTATGCTGCTCTCAGAAAGGAAAAAGACAGCTGAAATAGTTTTCTGATTGTAAATAAGTTCATCTTCTAACCATAAGGATAGCAAACCTTATTTTAAATCACTGCAGCCATAAACGATAGTATTCTTGTTCTCAAATCCCTTTTTAAAAGGATATTGTTGTTTTAGCAACAGATCACTGCGTGGAACTAATGTAAGGGACCAGGTGATCTCTTGTGTCCTGATACTCCACAAGTGCACATCCTTTGGCCCTTCACCGACCATCACCAAAACGGGCACAGTGAAGAGTGGCTGGGAAGCCTTGCCAAGCTCGCGCTGGAGACCCACCTACACAATGGCCACAGAAGAATAATTCAGGCTCATAGCACACATTTGTTTCTTGCTGCGCTGGTAAATGTAGACCAGGTTAAGTATGTAATTATTTATGTACTGTTATCCATCACTAGGATTAATCCAAACACTTGGCTCGACATTAGGCTCTCATCACTCTTTTTGAGGCCCCTTTACCACAAACCCAGCCAACCAGTCTTCACACAAGAAGAAACAGCTCTCTAGCAGATAATGTGCAGTCCGTTATATTTGTTATTTCTACCTTTACTTCACCCAGGACATCTTCAAGCCTCTGAGTCGCCTCCCGTTGGAGAAAGTAATCCTGATTTCTTCCTAGAATTTCCTTACCCCCATCCCACACCTCAACACCGCTGCTAGCAATGTTCACATCACGTATAAGAAAGTGCCCACTTCCCAAGCAGTAAGATTTTCAAAATGGCAGTCATTTAATGGCTTTTTTTTTTTTTTCAAGGTTTCTGTCTTGCAGGGATACAAATTGATCCCTGCTCTCCACTTCCTTCAAATCTGCAATATCAACCTTTTGTCGTCACAGTGCGAGTGTGATTCTGTCATAGCGCAAAGGTGACTGCTCTCTCTGGTCAGATGCTGAAGCCTCTCTGCTGTTTGTGGAGTAGCAACACACCAGGAACCAAGTCTACACCATTTCCTTACTCTACTATAAAACAGAAAAAAAGAAATACAACCACAGGAAAATGAGTGGTGGCAGCAAACAGCAGGAAGATGACCAACGGATTTGCAATAAGCTGTGTAACCTTTTTACCTCTCCCTAGTAAAATTAAAACACGTCAACAGGGACATGAAAACAGGGAGGAAGGGATGTCAGGAGGCCAGATGGGTGGGGTCTATTTGGGAAGAGTTGAATGTTTGAGGTTATCTTCTTAGGACAAAACTGCAAAACATCGGGTCTGATCTCTACCAGGGCATCGCAAAGTAGAGCTGGTGTCAGGTCTCACCTGAGACAGAAAAAAAACCCAACACCACAAATCTCTCTGCTCTTCTAACAGCTCTTACTTTCCAAATTGTTAGATCTTGTCAGCTAACAAAATGCTCACTTTGATGTAGAGACGGCAAAGGAACGTTTACCCATGTTCAGAGCTGCTGCTGTCCTGAAGGCACCTGGGATCCACAGCTCCCTCTCTCCATAGCTGCCAGCGCAGTGCTGCCTGCCGCAGGCCCCTCCAGCCCGCCACCTCCCAGTCCCACTGCCGTCCTTTCCAGTCTCCCTTGTGGATGTACTCCCAATCAGCACAATTACTTTGGGAGTAAAGTAGGTTTCCAGCCTTGCCCTGAAGACAACCATCTTTCAAGAAAAAACTCATCAAATTTTGAAACGAAACATGAAGAACTCCAGCATATAGCTCAGTTTATTTGGGGAGCCTGAATGAAAGAAAGGCCTGGGCTTTCAGTTACTAGTTTTAAGAACTATAACTATAGAAACTCACATTCAAGAGTATGGGTATTTTCAGTACGTCTGTCTGTTACTGACATTTACTGCCTTTTAGTGAAACCTTCAATTTAGTATAATACAAGAGTCAGCATTCAAATTTTGCGTGAGGATTTTGCACTGCAGGAACGTGCTAAATATGCTCACTTTTAGAAGTCGCATCATTAGAAAGATTATTTATCCTTAATTCACCTACAGCCCCAAGTGTGCTTCCACTTAGGGAGCACAAAACCACACAGGCCCAGAACAGCCAGGACTCTGGAAGGGCTACCAGCCATTACCATCACAAAACCCCTAGACAGCAAAACATTTGTACTAAACACAATGTCAGCAAGACACCGCAGTGATTTAAGGCCAGGAGGTAGCTCACGGTCACGTAGATGCTTCCGCACCTCTGCAACTTGCAATCCATGATTTATGCTGCATCCAACAGCACTTGCAACAGCCTCTATAAATACCTCCACTCTGAAGCCTGGCTAAAGTAGGTTAGGCTATGAGCACAAGAAATTGCAATCAGATTAAGATTAGTTCCCTCAGCCTGGAAACACCCAGCAGTAAAGACCTGAGAATGAAGTCTCTAAAATCTCAACAATCCACCGTTAACCTTTAGTATTTATTATACTGATACTGCCCTGCATGGAAATACCATTTGTATGAATAGCCATAAACAGAGCTCAAACCAGCCGACTCTTGGGAGCAGACCAGCTGTGGCAGAAGAGATTAAACGTGTGCCCAGGCACGCGCTGGGTGTGAATGCAGGAGGCCGGGGCTGCAGCGCACAGGGAGGTGCCAGGCCGAGGCCAGCAGCTCTGCCCGGGGAGGAGAGCGGAACCCGGGCGTTAGATGGCAGCTTTCCTCCCAAACCCCAGCTCGGGCAATGTCTCGCTGGAGAGCATTATTTAACACATCGCTCATAGTCACAGTCCAACGCCAAACCTCTGAAACACCAATGGAAAGAAGCTGGAGGGTCTGGTTGTCCCCGGCACCTCCAACTGGCCAGCAGCTGGGCCAAGTGGGCCGTGGGACAGGGGTGCTCTCAAACAGCGCTGCATTTCCATCACAAATACCACAAAATGTTCACGCTACCCGTGTCTGAGGCAGCCGCAGTATAATCCCATAGGAGACCATACCGGAGCAGTTGTCAGACGGAAATGGTGATGCTGCCCTGGGAAATTTATTGCAAGGCACGTGGAGCCCTTCCTGATGTAAAACAATGATAAATTATGCAAAGGGCTGTGCCAGGTACTTTTTTGTTATGAAACAGCACAGCAAAAATTATAAAATATACTGTAGGGAGAAGCACTGGGGAAGGGGTCAGTTGATTTTATATTTTTTTTTCTTTTTTAATTTTGGGAGACTGTACTTAGACTAAAAGCAAGGAAAAAATCTGCCCTTGAGGCCTTTGCTTAAGGTCAACGGAAAGGATTTAGTTTCTTTGGATAAAGCAACAAGTATGTTTCCATCATCCCTCTAGCTACCTTATGCCAGAAAAGTGGCAATGTCAATCACAGCCTGCATCCCACCGGCTCTGATAAACACCTCGGACCCAGTCTCTGAGAGCCCTGCAGCGACGGATCGGGAAGAAAAGCTGGAACCAGAGGACTGGGGGGGCTTTTTCTATATTAAGGCACAATTATTCTTGGGGGAGCACCCGATTCCATCCACCTTCGCATTAGTATATCGGGTTTTTTAAGTTCTGAAGACAAAAGAGACCATAAGTGGATCCTGCTGAAAGCAAGAAACAGCACAGGGATTCAGGAATTGCTGCCCTGACGTCTGTAGGGAAGGACAAGGAAAACCCTCGGCCCCCAAGACAGGAGGCATCTCCTGACACAGCAGGTATAGATTTCCTAAGTGTAATTGCTGATAACTCTCTAACAGAGGAGAGGTCCACGGGGCGGTGACTGTCTCAGGTGGGATTAGCAGAGCAAATATGGACTCATTTAAGCAAAATGTTCCCCAAGATGCCAACAGAAATGAGGGAAGCATCTGACTCCTCCTCCTGCACACGTCTTCCTCTCTTGCTTCTCCCAAGGGCTGTCACACAGGTTTCCAGCCCTCTGCTTACCAGGTTGTCACTTGCTACCTCTCAGGAAGAAGCTGTGAAAGGGACTTCAGCATCCCTGTCCCTGCCTTCCCCCTGCCCAGCTCCCTCCCTGTCCCAGCGCTGCTCTCCCCCACTGCCGAACATTTTGCTCCACGCCCTCGTGGCACAGGAGGCTTCATTTTTGTCTGCCTCCTAAACCAACCGGGTATTTTTTGAGGTTCATATCACCTCCGTGGAAGACGCTGCCTGACAAAGCACTGCTTTTCTACAAGTGGTTTCGGCCCAGGGTCAGTCAGGCAACACCGACCCCGAAAGATATTGATCCCGGTGCAACTCTACATTCACTTTGCCCCCTAAAATGAGCCCTTGGCAGCCTCTGTGCAATGTGTGTAGGCACCAAAGTGCTACTATGGGCCACAGCCAGGCCATCTGCTCGGGTGGGAGCTGGGATGGTGCTGCAGGACAGGACACAACCTCTCCCTCAGCAGAGAGCCAGGCAACCTGAGATGCAGCTCAGCAGCACAGGACGAGCCAGAGAGGCAGGCACCAAAGAAGCAGGCAAGGCCAGCACCGCGCGCCCAGCCAGACCTCAGCCAAAGGCCCACCTAAGGATGCCACCACTGCAACGCTGTCTCCTTGCTTCACCTTTAACCCATGAGAGTGGCGCATGGTGCACACACACGGATGCCATCACTGCAATGCTGTCACCTCGTTTTACCGTTAAGCCACATGTAGCACACACATATAGGGCATATTTAAGAAAATGGATTAAGTTGTTTTGAAACAACAACCAGTCAAACTGGGCAAGAGAAGGCCGAGAGGAACATCTCAGGAACCCTTCACAGTCGGGGGAAAAAGAATAGTCACCAGCATGTGTTACCTGTCACCGACTGGCTGAATAACAGAGAGAAAGTGTGTATGTGTGTGAAAATGTTAAAGCTGCACTAACATGCACAAACAAAACATTGCAAACAACCTGTGATAGGGTGAAGAGACTCCTCCCAGAGCAAGCTTTTAACACGCTCCAAACTCCACCAGGCAGGGGCACTGCTTTGATCCCAGGATCAGGCTGCCTCTCCTCTTGGCCACTATTTCCACAAGAAATAATCCTTTGCAATGCAAGGGAGCAGATCTCCGTGGCTGAATCCAAAACTTTGCAATATATGCTGATTTTTCCACATGCTATCACCTCATATCTATGCATACCTAAAAATACACCAAGCCAAATTTTCAAGTTAGGATCCGCTTCATTTAAGCTTGTGAGCTCCCAGGTGTCCTAGGAACATCTCATCATTGCTTTTACAGACTTAGAGAGGAGCTGAGCCTTTCTGAAAACCTGGTCTCAGCTGCAAGGTTCTTTAAAAAAATATTTATCTATCTGCATTGTGTTGCATTGGGAAAGATTTCAGTCTGGATCTTAAAAACGCCTAGGAGCATGCGGTCCCAAAGAAGTTTTTAGTTGTCTTTGAAAGTACTTTCTTTTTTCTTACTATTTTTAACTCCTCCTTCAGAGAACTTTTACACACTAAATCCAAGGCAATTTTATGCTAAGCTTCAACAACAGTACCTGTACATTGGCAATGATCTATTTTTGTACTTCTCCAATTCCGAAATTCAGAAAAAAGATGTTTTAATACAAGAGGTAAGAGCTAGACCCAAAGACACAGAGCATAAGAACAGCTGCAGCGGCCCATCTAGCACAGCGTCCTGCGCCCACCATGCCCCCAAGAAGATGCCAGCAAAGAGAGCAAGAACCAACTCCATGACATCCTTCTTTCAGGTATTCTCTCAGCCTCCAATCCCTTTCATCTCAAGGACCTCCTCAGCCAATCATGGTATCCCTGCATTTAATAACCATTAACAACACATTATCATAGAATCATAGAATGTCTTGGGTTGGAAGGGACCTTTAAAGGCGACCTAGTCCAACCCCCCTGCAGTCAGCAGGGACACCTTCAACTAGATCAGGTTGCTCAGAGCCTCATCCAGCCTGGCCTTGAATGTCTCCAGGGATGGGGCCTCCACCACCTCTCTGGGCAACCTGGGCCAGTGTCTCACCACCCTGAGCGTAAAGAACTTGTTCCTTATGTCTAATCTAAACCTGTCCTGCTCTCGTTTAAGACCATTGTCCCTCGTCCTATCACTACATGCCCTTGCAAACAGCCCCTCCCCAGCTTTCCTTTAGGCCCCCTTCAGGTACTGGAAGGAACCATTGCTGGGTTTCACTTCCTTGTTCGTATTCCATCGTCTTGTCTTCTTGGGAGCTTTTGGGTCCCATCATGCCAAGCCGGCAGGAGTTTGCACAACACAACACTTGTCTCTCCAGCCCTCAGACACGAAGGGACTTCGTGCAACACAAGCCCAATCCAGCAGCCCATCTACATGCAGCAGGCTGTCAGAAGACACAGGAGCTGCCCCCTGTGCCCACTACCCTGTCACCATCCGCCCTCTCCCCTCATCGCATGGGTCCTTCCCTGGCACTTGCATTTCAGACACAACCTGAGGTTGTTGAATTTCCACAGTCCAGTTCGGCACAACAGCAGCACGGACCTCACCATGACCATAGAACAGGTCTGGTCGCCTCTGCTGGGTCCATACATGCTCCTGCCCTGTCTCACAGGACAGCAGATCCTCCATGCCGCAACGGACACACGCAACCCAGCACCGGGGTCTGCCCAGCATGCTTTCACATGGCCACAAGTCCCCTGCTACCATATCATAGCTCTTCTCTGAGCACCATAATTACTTTGCTTTTCAAGGAGTTGGAGAGGGGGAAAAAATGAAGGAAAATTCACACTGTGAGGAATAAAAAAAAGCAGCAAAAAAATCTAAAAACTTAGGCAAACTTTGGTTTATTTTCCATTATTTTGTTCAAACCTTTCTTCATGCTGAAATCCAGCAGAAACAGCCAAACGCATCTCTAAGTCCAGTTATTCCTCAGCACCAAAATAATGCACTTCTGATGAGCACCTCAGAGGCCCAACTAAACATCACACCAGTATATACTGCGAACACCAGCTGTTGGGTTCTTACAGGAAAAAAAAGTTACCATCTTGTGCACTCATAAAAATTCAAGCTTTATGCTGTCTTCTGGAGCCTTCAATATGAATTAGTAATATGCTGTGAAGCAGAGCCTAGGAAGGAGCCCTCGTTCCACACTGCTGACACATGCTGGACAATGCCCATCAATCAGTGTTTCCAACAGAATTTGCAGCTTTAACAGCCTGGCAGTATCAAAACCTCTTCAGAAAGACACACAGTGATGGCACTCTTGCTCGACATTTCCATTCAACAGCCAAAACACCTGAAATGCCAGGAGTGAACCTCGCTGCTGTGCTGGAAGGACAGAAGGCAGCAGGTACCAAACCTTTTCCATGCCTCAACCGAAGGCTGGCCACAGCGAGGGACTCTGTCACAGTGCTGCCACCGTCAAGGGCTTGGCAGATGCCGAAACTGCCTCTAACAGGCCAACAGCAGTCTGCTCTTGTACTTTTCGTGGATACTTACCTATGTGGCAGAAGTCTTCATTTTTGTTAACCAAGATAATACAGATGGAAGCGTTACAATGTTTACATTTCTTCCCAAAGGAAGACCTGGATAGTTGCACACAACCAACTCTGCCGCTGAACCAACAGCCAAGGGATCTGCAGCAACAAACTCCATAGACTTTAGTGTATCAGCTGATGCAACTCTAAACACAGAACTCGCACCTGCTTAGTGCGGAGGGGATGGATCTAAGAGGATATAAAAAAAGAAAATATAACTACTGATCTTAATATAGCCATTCCTAATGGGAGCACAGACTGTGCAGAAAGTAAGAGTATAAAGAAATTAAGAGCTGCACCACGTTAACCTGCAAAGCAGGAAGCTGATGGTTTTGTGGTTTTCCTTTTCTGTGTGGTTCCAGATGAGTAAAATCCCAGTGTTTCTAGCTAGGATGAAACCGAGCCTCTGAAGAGCTTGGCTCCAGCACATGAATCACAGTCAGGAGATAACTTCTCTCAAGAGCTCTGGTCTCCTTCTACCACCCAGCCTGAAGCGTTCTGCTCCTTGACATGCAGTCACCTGAAGCAGGACCCACAAGCAGCCAGTACCTGTGAGAAGTAACGTTTACTTGTGCAAGTCCACGGCCACTGCTGGCCATCTTTCTGTCTAACTGAAGTCTTCTTCCAGAGCTTGAAGACGAGGAAACAGAGTCTGAACAAGCAGGGCTATAAATTACAGCAAATAACTCAAATTCCTAATTTACGGACAAAAGCTGGTAAGAATCACATCAGCTTTATTCTGCTGATACTTGAGAAATGCCAAGACGCTTCTACAACAAACTGTTTCTAACTTTCAAGTGGTCCTCTCGCCATGAGACATCCAGCAGACACTTTTCATGCTTTGCCTCTAGATAACTGCCAGCGTTAGTCCCTGGCACATCTATAAACAAGACATGTTATATATTGTGAAATGTTTTCCCTCCAAAATGTATATTCCTAACTAGGCATATACATCATCTGTTTTGGTCTTATTCCTGCGCTATAGCAGACAGCGCTGTAATCCAAATTGCTTACTTCAAAAAAAAAAAAAACAAAACGCCTTTTTTTTTTTTTAACAAATTAAGTTTCAAAAAATGTGTTATTCTGGTTTTAAAACACAGTCTCGAAATTTAATAAGGTCAGTTTAGCAAATTTAGCAAAACCAGTCTTGTTAAAGCAAGCAACTGTCCCCTAATACAGAAAATCCATGTCTGAAATGGAAAGGTTATTGGATTCAAATAAGCCAGTTTTAACACTGTTTATGAAGCTCGTTAGATAAGACTCTCCTTTGAGTTGTTCTTGATTTCTTTCTTTTTAATTTTTGTTTTTATTTCCTCATATCTGATGATTGGACTGCTTCCATTTCTTATTTTGCATAAATGTATTCAATCAGAAAGATAAAATACAGTAATTTCACCAGTAATTAAAAGCATAAAGCAGATGTTTTTTGGAACATCACCGCTTTAGCTCTACATATTGGTTACAAAAGAAGAAAATTATGCACATTGATTTCTCCTGTCCTGTATGTTAAGATTCATAGTACAAAAGAAAATTCTTGATGTAAAAAACCCAAAGTCAGTATCCTGAAAAGTCTGCTCTGGTACATACTAGTAAAGAAAATATGAATCGGTAATATCTTCTGATAAAAAGCCCTGTTAAAGCTGTATCTTTCTTCATTTATAAGTTCTATGAAAATTGCCCCTGAGATGATTAAATCAGGTTTCTGGCAGCAGCGGGGCCAGCGATGCTGATTTAATTCAGAATACTCTTGAATAACACATATACAACCCATTAAACCCCCTAAATACAACCTATGAAGTACAGGATAGGCAGAAAACCGTATAATGTGACACGTTTAAGTCTCACGTGTCCCTTGAAGGGCACTTTGTACCCAACACTGGAAAATAACAGTCCCGAAAGGTTAGCAAACTGGTGCTCCAGAGCACAAAACGCTACACAAAGTTGATTCACTCTCAAAACAAAACCCAAGAAAGTCGCTGAAGTGAAGCCTAATAAAAGCACAACCCTTGCTGCCATGGAAATACAACAGCTGCCACCCCAAATAGTGTCACTGCACACACACAGAGCATTAAAAAAAAAAAAAAACACAAAACAAAACAACAAACAAACTGCCACAGTAGCCAAAGCACTGAAACAGCTAGCCTACAAAAATAGACTTGTTCATGGCATTCCTTTAGTGCTACAGGGCTTCTTCTTTGGAGAAACAGAATTACACTGGGAAATGATCTTGATATCAAAGTCTGGGAAATGCCCTTCTAACAGTTTTGATGTTTGCAATCCCAAAAGAAACAGCAAAAAAATATGAACAGCCCCTGACCCTTTCCTTTTTGCTGTACGGACTTGTTAGCAAACAACAAAAGAGAAGCAGCCCCCCGGGAGCCAGGCTGCTCTGGAGAGGGCCAATGGGCACAGGCAGAGCCCAGCGAGAGGAATTCCCTGGGGAGGGGAAGGAGATTTAAGCCCGGGAGGGTCCGCGTGGCATCCGGCAGCGGCACCCTGGCACCCAGAGCAGAGCCACTGGCAAAAAGCTGCTCCCTCGAGGTCAGTGGGGAGCTGGTCACATTGCAACCTTCTCCCTCGTTTCAGAGTTACTAAACCAGCTGCTGCCTGCTCTCACATACAGTTCAACAGAACGTCGCCAGAGGTCGAGCCTCGGTGACAGCGTGCAGCTTTCCCCGACCACTCAGTAAGGCAAAGCTGCCATCCTGAATCCAGACACTTACTGCTGGTTTTCCATGAAAGAGATGTAGAGAGTTGGGGATCAAATCCTGCCACTTCTCAACAGCTCACAAGAGAAATTCAGGCACCTGTGTGACATTCCTCTCATTTACAACAAACAGACGATCTGGGAAGCACCTCCTCCACTGCACACCTTTCATCCTCCCGAACAGGGACCAGCAACAGCCTTTTCCCTTCTCAGCGCAAAAAAACCCACCTTCAGCTTAAAGGCTAGATGGTATTCCTCTGGCAAAGAAATGGATCCACAGCAGAAACCATCGCTTACGGGGAGATGGCAACAGGCACGTGCCACCCAGTGTCAGACCCAGGGAGACTCCTCCTGCCCTCTGCAAGCACCACCTTCGCTACAACATCTACTGAGCACCAGAAAAATCAGGTATTTGCTCTGTCAAGAGAGTCTTGAGCACCTTCCTAACAGCTTGCTTCTTAATTCAACCAGTTACAATCTAGAGGGGAAAAAGCCACCCTGTCCTCTTGCCAGCTCTCGAGATGACACCTGCTGCCCATCCTCGGCTCTGCCAGCAGGAGGGTGCTGGGATCCGTCCCTGCTGCACTACAGCCTCCCCCCATCCCACCCAGGCCCCCTCACGGAGCCACACTCGCTCTCCCAGGACCTTAATGCGTTAGGGTGAAGCTTCTTGTCCACCCAATTCAGATCCTTCATCTATACTTTCAATGGTTTTAAACTGAAAGAGGGTAGGTTTAGAAGGAAGAAATGTTGTACAAGGGGGTGGTGAGCCCCTGGCCCAGGTTGCCCAGAGAAGCTGTGGCTGCCCCATCCCTGGAGATGTTCAAGGCCAGGTTGGATGGGGCTTGGAGCAACCTGGTCTGGTGGGAGGTGTCGCTGCCCAGGGCAGGGGGTGGCACTGGATGATCTTCAAAGGTCCCTTCCAACCCAAACCATTCTGTGATTCAATGACTAACTCCGGGGAACAGCCGATTGAACATGCTTTATGCAGGTTTACAAAGCCATGAGGAAACCAGGCCAACTGCAGCATGCAAGGAGGCACTCGCTCTTCTCCCTTAGCAGCACGTGAAACCTTCCCTGGAATAAAACTCAGGTCACGTATGACTTCAGGCATTCAAACCAAGACAACCTACCCTTGGATGCACAATGGCAGCTGCCCTTATAGAAACACACGTCATGTCTGTCACAACATCTCTTGGGGATGAAGACCTGCACTATGCAGGAGCTCCCCACCAGCAAAAGGATGCCGTGCACAGCACCATTTTTAAAACCGCTCTTAGGTATTTTCCCCATTTTTAAGGTAAACTGCAGTGCTCTGGCAGGCAGGTACTAAAGACAGGTTCCTCTTTTTTACCAAGATGACTAGGGGACTGGAACACCTCTCTTATGAAGAAAGGCTGAAGGATTTGGGTCTCTTCAGTCTGGAAAAAAGATGACTGAGGGGGGCTTATAAACACTTAAAGGGTAGGTGTCAGGAGGATGGGGCCAGGCTCTTTTCAGTGGTGCCCAGCGACAGGACAAGGGGTAATGGGCACAAACTTGAACATAGGAAGTTCCACCTAAACATGAGGAGGAACTTCTTTCCTGTGAGGGTGGCAGAGCGCTGGCACAGGCTGCCCAGAGAGGTGGTGGAGTCTCCATCTCTGGAGACATTCCAAACCCGCCTGGACACGTTCCTGTGCAACCTGCTCTGGGTGACCCTGCTCTGGCAGGGGGTTGGACTAGATGATCTCCAGAGGTCCCTTCCAACCCCTGCCATTCTGTGATTCTGTAAAGCATTGGTTTAGAGCTGTTTTTAATGCCTTTCAGCCTCCTAGGTCTGACCCACCTGAATTCCTACCTCCTTGGAGTCAGCCAAGCAATTTTATTGGAAATATTTTACAGCCTTGCCAGCCGTGAGGGTCCGTGATGGAGCCCCCCACGCGGGGAATGCGCAGCGGGTTCCTCCACCAGCAGCAATGCAGGCGGGCAACCACCCACCCCAGCCCTGCAGGCTGCGGCACACCACTGCTCAAGGACAGACCGCACTACAGTCAGAAGCTAGAAACACTAACACATTTTTCCTTCAAAACTACCAGCATCATAAATCCACGGTGCTGCTGGAGGGTTTTTTGTCGCCTGCTCTCTTGAAGTCCTTATGGCAGCAGCCCCAGCACTGTGCTGTGCAGTCTTCTCCTGCCACCAGCAAAGCAGTTCACATGTTTTTCCTACCTTTCAGATAACCACCACAGCCAACCGAGCTGTTCAGAGTCACTGCTTATTTGGTGATCAGCTTACGGCAGTCTCAGAGCCCGTCCACTTCTGCAATGGGAAACAACAAATTCCCTTCCATAACACCCCATTTGTTACCAGTTTGCTTCAGGGGCTACCTAACATCAGAGTCAGCTGCTGAGCTCTGGACAACATTATTCTGCAGAACCCTCTGATGACAAACCTCTTTTTTTTTTTCCTGAAATATCATTCATTGAGGAGTTTTTGCTTTGTAGCAGATTTCAACCCCTCCAACGCACCTGGAGTGTCTATGCCTGACAGAAGATCCCAGCGCCAGATGAAAAGCACTTGCTGGGGAAGTAACTAAAACCCTGTCGAAGCTTTTACAGTCTTCTTAACGTGCCAGGCAACTGGGAATTGGCAAAAAGACTGACACAAAAGTAAACCATTGTCCTCAATAAATATTAATCAAACTCCTTAAGCAGCCAAGGTTCGTATAAGACATTGCATGCCAGCTGTTCCCGGCAGCAAGTCCTGTCTCCAGCTCAGTCTAACCTACGGAGCCATTACCGCAGCTCTGCTGGCCAGGCCCCAGCGGAGCCCACACGCCCAGGCACACGCTGCTCTTCCACCTCTTTTCACATCTCCATCACTGTCGTCTCAGGGACTTACCAGGAAGGTCTGCAAGTCTAACGCCAGTCCTGTCACACAGCTCTAGCTTGCAAAAGAGATTTGCAATTCCTGCTTCAAACATCAAGTTTCCTAAAGATGTGTATATCCTGTGCCAATAGAAAATTGTATTTAAAAAAAAAAAGTACACATTTCCCAGCCCTGTCATAGGGGAGCAATTCCAACAGACAGGCTCACTCTGTGCTGTAACACTGGAGCATGCATCCTTCTCAGCTCTTCCAACACAGAAAAGCATCAGTCTGTGAAAAACTATGGACAACAACGGATTTTCTATATACAGTATCTCAAAAGAAATGTGTGAACAGTGGTCACCAAGTATACCCAGATAACATCAACCCAAAGACACCAACTGTTTAAAAAACATTAACAACTGAATCTCCAGATATTAGAATTGCTGTAACAAATACGCATATTGGGTGTAAATAGAAAAAAAATCTAAATGCAAATTGAAAGAAATATAGAGTCACCTGATTTCTAGGTGGGGGGGGCTGGGAAGCAGAGACTTGGTTTCTAATAAATCTCTCGCCTTCCGCAGAGAGTACTCTGAGTGGGTGCCTGAGCCATGCACAGCCGAAGCCAGTGACAGAAAACAGAGATGAATCCTACCGAGCTCCCCAAGTCGCCGGGACAATGTCTCGGACCTCTCTGCCTGCTCTCACCTCCCAGGAAGAAGCAGGACCAGAGGCAGCCTCTGCGAGGACCCTGTGCCTGTGCTGACTGTTTTTCCAATACAAATCGGGTATTCCCCTGTAAGCTGATGATCCCCCTCGCTGCCACATAAAAGGATGTAAGCAGCCAGGTCTTCGCTCAGCAGACATTTTAACAAGTGCAAATCAAACTGCCAAATCCCACCCGGCTTGTGGTTTTTTAGCAATTTAGGAGGCGGCAAGTCCCCGGTGCTCCATACACCGCATCTATACTTAGTGTGATGGTACGGTCACAGAGCACTGCTCTTCTCTTACAGGTAACACTGAAGTCATAAAGCCACCTCAGCAATTAGTGACCTTTTAAAAGCCTTAATTGAGCTTTTACTTCACTAGCACTGGGAAAAACGGAGGCTCTCTTAGGAGCAGGACTGCTGCAACTGGTTAGTTGGAAGAAAAAGCAAATTCCCAGTACCAAGATTGATGAAAAAAGCACGGTAATACTAAAAAAAAAAACAAACCATATAGCTTGCTTTGTGCCTTTTCACAGAAGTTCATCTGAAAGCCTAAAGCAAGACAGCCATTCACAGAAAGTCAAAGCAACGCATCACCATTAACAATCACGTTTTATGTTTCAATATTAACTCTAAAATGATAAATAAAATTACTTTTTTAGGTTAACTTTAGACTGCGTTGCTTTGGATATAGAGCAATCCAATCATGTCAGGACCCATCATTTTATAAACCAATCCCAAAAGACAGCACGTCCCAACAGAGCAGCAAGGCAGCAGTGCAGGGACCCGCAGGCAGCAAGGAGATGAGGGTACCGGCAAGAGTGCTCGTCTTCTCCAGCTGTTTGGGCACTTCTTGCCAATTGTTATAAAAAGCCTACTTGAACAGAACAGCCCTGTCAGGAGAGTTTGGTGGTAACATGGGTGTTTTGTCACCAGAAAGTTGAAGGTTTGCATTAAACCTGCTCATATGAAGCTGTGTTTTAAACTATTCAGTCCAGCTGCACATGCCATTTCCAGCTCTCCAGCACGGCCACCGCAGCTAGACATCAGACCTGGCACAGCAAGATGCAGCACCCACCCACAGCCACTACGCCTGGCCGGCGCAGGGGCGCGTACCATGACTTACTGTAATACCCCAGGGCAGGTGCTGCCAAGGACAGCCTACGTGGGGCAAGCGGCACTGCCCGCAGCCCCCCGCCTCTCCACCCAGAGCTGCGTACCCTCCACAGCGAGCCCAGGGTGACACCAGGAGTAACGTCACTTCAGACCTGGGTACGGATCCATTGCTTGATATGAGGGACAGACCATGGCAAAGCTCCAGCTGCCTCAGCAGGGAAGACGACTGTCCTGGTTTGAGCGACACAGGACTAACTTCCCTTCTAATGCTTAGGAGAACTGCACTTTTGGAAGACTCCAGTGTCTGAATTTGTGAAAATATTTACTTTATAGCCAGCTCTGGCATGGGGGATTGAAGCTCTCAGTGCTTTCAAGCTCGCCAGGTGTGGCGATGAGGAGGAGCAAGACTTGACCCAAGCTGCCAACAGGATTATTTCATACCATGAACATCACATTCAATATAAATTAGAAACTTTGCTGAAAAGTTCTCTCTCTCCCTTGCTGGCTGCCATCCTGAGAACTCCTTGCCCCAGTGCCGGAGCCCTGAGCCCTTCCCTACCTCCCGCAGCCACAGCACTCGCAGGGTCCTATGATTGCTGTTCCCAGCCGGGAGTG
Organism: Stercorarius parasiticus; assembly: GCA_013396915.1. Taxonomy (NCBI): domain Eukaryota; kingdom Metazoa; phylum Chordata; class Aves; order Charadriiformes; family Stercorariidae; genus Stercorarius; species Stercorarius parasiticus. The sequence goes on from VWZL01003811.1 coordinate 2,478,052, forward strand.
CACAGCTTCTGCTGATGGAATGGGCTGGGTATAATCCTTGTATACCTTATATTAGTATCGGGATCGATACTGGTTCTTTATTCTTGTTGTTAATTATTTAGACTTACCCTATTTAATCTTTTTACATTTCAACCATCATGTTTCCTTGTTTTCCCTGGTTCCCCTTCCCGGGTGGGGAAGGGTCATCGGGTGATAGAGTACTTGCCTAAACGACAACAAATTGTTACGGGTTTTCTGCATAACAACTACCCACCAACACTCCCAAGAGCCATGTGCAATCTAGCAGGCTGTGGTGGTGCAGGCACTAAAGAGCGTGCACAGAGAATTAGCACCGTGGCGCTCTCGGGAAGCCACAGGCTGCTGTTTCTGACCAGTTTACCTTTGAAGCTGACAAATTAAGGGCAGGGTAAAGCCAGCTTCGCTCAAGGGATCTGACACCACACCAGCCATGGGAAGTACAGGGCTCCCCGCAACCATGTGCCAAGCACATGAAGCAGAGCCTGCAAGTAGCATCTCCCTCAGGCACAGTGGCCACCCAAGGATGCCCCATCCCTGGAGGTGTTCAAGGCCAGGTTGGATGGGGCTTGGAGCAACCTGGTCTAGTGGGAGGTGTCCCTGCCCAGGGCAGGGGGTGGAACAAGATGATCTTTAAGATCCCTTCTAACCCAAACCATTCTATGATTCTGTGATGGGCAGCACGTGTCCAGCTAGCAGCAGAGCTGAGACCAGCCCTGGCCCTCTCCACCACTGCTGACCAAGACGATGGAGATGGGTATCCCCTCTGACTTCTAGGATGTTTACATCGGAACCATCTGTCACCCCAGAACCAGTATGAGCCACATTACGTCTGCACAACACATTATCATACAATGCGTTGGGTTGGAAGGGACCTCTAAAGGCCATCTAGTCCAACCCCCCTGCAGTCAGCAGGGACACCTTCAACTAGATCAGGTTGCTCAGAGCCTCNCTCTCAGACTGTCCTCACAGCAGCGGGGCTCCAACCCTTTGATCATTTTCGTGGCCCTCCACTAGGCCGCTCCAACAGGTCTATCTATGTCCTTCTTGTGCTGAGGGCTCCAGAGCTGCACGCAGTACTGCAGGTGGGGTCTCACCAGAGCGGAGTAGAGGGGGAGAATCACTTCTCTCATTATGGCCATACAGGATGTCAGCTATACACAGTACCACAGCAAACATGATCTCTGCTGTCTCCACACCCTCGCCTTATCATATGGCAAGTAAAGCTATAAAGGCACCCAGAGAGGGGGGACCTGGCTGGAGCTTCCCCAGCGCTGCTCAGAAGCGCCTAGAGACAGATTCTGAACTTCAGCACATCAACAGCACAGCACACACACATGTGCCAAGCACGCAGCAAAAAGAGCACGAGCACATCACCGCCTGCTGGCCACCAGAATAAGAAACACCATCCACCAGGGAGGAAGGTCTGTGCTCATCATCCAGCCTAAGGGCTTGACCCAGGCGACCATTCTAGCTCTCAAAAACCATCCTCTGTGCTGCAGGCATGTTTCAATTTAACATAACCTCCGATACAAAAAATACGGGACATTTTTGACTCTGAGTAAGGAGTGAGAAGTGCACAAAAACTACGTAACCCAACACCACGGAGACAAAAAAAAAAAAAAAAACACCAAACCAAAAAACCCAACCTTGCTGTCTCCCCCCATGGGTCCCAGCCAGCAGCACGACTGCCACCTCTGGATTTCACCATGAGTCTCACAAGACCTGGTGTCCCCTCACACCAGCAGCTACAATTTACACAATCTGCTGAAACAGACTTAATTTGTGGTTTTTTCAATTGGTTCTCTCTACAAGAGCATACAAAAACTGAAAAATAATGAGCAAGCTGCCACAGCAGGCTGGCAATATGTTCAGAGGGCAATAATCAAGCAAGAACCGTAACTGCAATTAGCCATAGAAGTCTACTAATGCCAATTTAAAGGCTCTGAAATCTTATTAAAAATACTGAGATAAATCGATTAGTGAAAATAAGAAATGCATCAGTTAATCACGCGATGGGTAGGAAAGCCCCTCTTTTCTGATCATCTCCTTACTTTCCTTTTAGATCATGTTAGTATAAGCTATTATGCCAGACACGATTTTTTGGAGTGGTTATACAAGTCTTTTCATTCTTTCAAAGTCCCAGAACTAGCAGCAAAGAGAAAGTTTCTCTAAAGAAATAAGCACCATAGAGTCTCTCAACAAAGTCCCCAAGTCCGCTGGATTTTGAAAGTCCTTGGAAAAAAGCTCTACCGCTGTGCGGAGGGCAGGCGGGTCTTCAGTACGGAAGGAGTCTGGGAGTCTGCCCAGCTAATCCCCACAGTCTCACGCTGGGTAACAGAAGACTGTTGCAAAAATACCAGCCAGTAGCCCCAACACAGATCCAGCTACCTTCTTCCCTTGCCCTTGTCCCCATTAACTCCTTCTCCCTCGGAGCTCCCCAAAAAAGGAACTCACACACCAATTCTGCATACAAAATCTGACTGTCCCACATAAAAACACCAAAAGGTCCTCCTGGCTCTCGCGAGGTGTCAGAGCGCCACAAATGAAAGGCTTCCACCTTCACAGCCATCTGCGCACAGCTTATGGCCAGAGTCGATGCTGCTTGCCGTCTGCCTTACACCTCAGCCCAGAGAAAACTGACGTGCAATGCCTTGGATTAAGATGCTGCGATTTCTCCACTACAGCAGAACTCATGATTTTTTGCTGAGAAGGTGGGAGCTGCTCGGTGCCACCCTTGTATCAGCCATGCAATGCTCATCTCTGCCCACGGCCGATACCCAGCTTGGGGCTGCTTCTGGTGCTGCTGCCCAGGGGAATGGGGAAGCTGGGGGCATCAGCCTGGTCCTGCTGCCCACGTTTTCCACCCTGTGCGAGGCCGTCGGTAAACTCAAGATTCAAACTGAACTCCAAAGTCACCACAAATAACCTCCCACCAGCGGGAACAGAGCATCCATTTCCTGGAAAGGGTAGCAGAGGCTGGTTCCTTGCCTAGCCCAAGGCATGCCAGGAAACACCTCCAAGAAACAGGCCTTATGGAGGGAGTAGCAGTATGCATGTTGTAGGTGACAGATCAACAGCTACACAGTGTCATGAAATCACCGCAGCCTGGGAATTGAAAGAACATCTCCAGCTAATAATTGAAATTGTCTTCTGGAAAGCAGAGTCCAAACTGTTTTTAAAAAGGAGCTTGATATGCTTACTTATGAGGTAGAAATAGGTAACTACTGGAGATAAAATATTAAACTTGTGCTAGGATTTCTTGGGCTTGACAGTAGCGCTAAGGGGGGAGTGAAGGGCTTATGGTAGGATCTGGTCTCCAGCCGATCGTGCAGAGCAAGCGCACTGTCTGCGCGCACAGCGGGGAGCGCCAGACAGAATTCTATCATTGCATCTCCATTCCATGATTATCTTTATTTTATTTTTAAAGAGATTTCCAAGGGATTTTGTCTTTGAGTCATAGCATGGACCAGAGCATATCAAACTCATAGTCTCTTAAAATAACTGCCACGCTTGGGACGGAGGGAACCTTTCCTCTAGCACATACTGGTACCTTGCTCCTCTGAAGCACTGGGCAAAATTACTTCACAGGATCACTTGCAAGTTTGGTTCACAATTACCTCTTCTGCAGCATCCAAAGTACCTGGAACAGCCTCTTCCTCCAGCACATCACAGTGGCAGCTTACGGACTTTAACTATGGGTAGAAATTTGGAAGAAACTATTGCTGTGGGACTGCTGCGATAACCCACAGTGAACGGGGACACTCAGTTTAGTCATCCGTGGACCTCTGCGTACGTAACACTGACCGAGAGTCGCTTGTTCTCCTGGCACATGAGTCAATGACTGTTCCTGCCAGGCAGCATAGCAGCAGCAGCTCCCACCAGCTCGGGCAAAGACGACCCAACCTTCACCTTCACCAGCTCAGCTGCCATGGAGCAACCAATACTGATTGCTAAACACACACTTCTTGAACGCGATGCCTGAAGGGACAGCAAGATTTTGACCCCAGTATTATTACATCCGCAGTTTGGCGCATTGCTCCACAGTGTGGACAATCAACCAGTTGAAGAACATCGCCACAGAGCGTTCATTGTGTTTGGCTTGGGTGTCAAAGACCCATGACAGGCCAGCACAGGATTACTCTGAGGACATGAACGCTGGGCAGTCAGAGCTTCGCTGCCAAAGAAGTCAGAGTATTAATCAGATTTGAGAGGGAAACCCAACATAAACCTTCCCAGAAAGCTTCTATTTACTAAATGGAAATAGCACTGTGGACAAGCGGCTCCTGGACTCCATCCCAGGTGCTGTGAGCAGCACAGTGCCCTGGCATAAGGCAGGGTGCAGCTCAGACCTTTGGCAGCTCAGCAACGAAGCAGGTTCCCTCCTGCCAGTTCAGTTACGGGCTCCCGTTCAAGTCAGTCGTGACTAAGACCCATCTATATTAAAGCAAATGACCAGCCCCAGAAACATTTCATGTTTTCACTGAAATAAACCCTGCATTGACACATTCTTCATTTACAGTTTATTTTTGTAGGGCAGGAAAAAAAGCAGCCGTACTGACAAATCAGACTTGGAATTTGCAGTTCGAGTCACAGAAGATCCCAAATCATGCCCCTTATGGGGAAACCAACTGAGCCCTGTACACTTGCGCTGGAGACACTTATGGGCCACAGACACCAGCTCCCACCACTCCTGTCTGAACCTTTGCCACTTCAGTGCTTGCCAAGACGATGCTTCTCCCATTTGCTCCACTGTGTTCCTTGTCGGCAGGATCCACAGGGATGAAGCCACTGGAACAGGCCAGAGAATAAATTCTTGTTCTCAGCCCCAAGGATGTCTAGCACTGATGCACAGTGACAAAGCTTAACCCGCAGGAAACATATTTGGCCACAACTCTGGTATAACCAGCTGGGCAGATAAATTCCAGGATGTTACTCCAACTCTTCCCAAAAATAAATAAATTAGTTAGAAACATATTTTAAAATAGATTTTGCATTTCCAGGAGAAGGCTGGCAAGCTCGTTCAGATATTCAACAACATGTGCCCCCAGTGCAGCAAGAACTCAACTGCCAAGCTGCTGCCTAAAGCAGTGCATCTCCAGACCTTTTCACCCAACCCCTTCTTCTTCCAATAGACATCCCAGCTCTTTCACAACTCCTTTGCATAAACTTGCATACACACTTACACCATACAGTCACCCTTTCAGTCACAACAGTTGGGCTACATCAGATCAGAAAGGAGAGACGTGACCTCTACTTTTCCACAAATCAGTAAGGAAACCAGCTTTAAAAGCAGATATCCAAACACCCCAGTTTACACATGCTGACTGTTCCCACTACTGGAAGGCAAGAAGTAGAATCATAGAATCTTCATGGTTGGAAAGGACCCTTGAGATCATCGAGTCCAACCATACACACACACAAAAAAAAAAAAACACACCCTACAATCTCTGTCACTAGAGCATGCCCTGAAGTGCCAAATCTACACCTTTCTTAAATACCTCTAGGGATGGTGACTCAACCACCTCCCTGGGCAGGCTGTTCCAGTGCCTGGCCACTCTTTCAGGAAAGGAATTCTTCCTAATTATCTAACCTAAACCTCCCCTGCTGCAACTTCAGACCATTTCCTCTGGTCCTGTCATTATTCACCTGGGAGAAGAGGCCAACATCCACCTCTCTACAACCTCCTTTCAGGTAGTTTTAAGAGGGCAATGAGGTCTCCCCTCAGCCTCGTCTTCTCCAAACTAAACATGCCCAGTTCACTCAGCCTCTCCTCATATGGCTTGGTCTCCAGACCAAGAACCTCGAAGAAAGGACAAAACTCCCATGCCTATCCTTGGCTCTGGGACGCCAGTCTTGGCCAGCCCTACACGAAGCGGTTCTGATCATCCTCCCCATTCCTGCCCTCCGCCATCCAGGTTTCTGAGTAGGGCTGGAGGAAAGAGGAGGACACCAAAGGTAGGGCGAGGTTTCCAGTGTTTGACACGAGACCAGGTCCTGAACTGACACCATTCAGGAGGGGGATTGGTCTCTACAGGAAAACTCAGACACGGTCCCATCGCTCCCCAGAAGGCATTTCCAAATGCAATGCTTTTATCTTAGTCCATAACCCCTCGCAGGTCAAAGCAACACAGCCGTGTGTTTTTAAAAGGAAACTGTTTTATCTCTGTCCACAAACCTCTTCAAAGTACAAACACTTCGCTCTCTGGTCCAAAAGCAAAGTGATGGCTAATTCAGTTCAGAGAACCGCTTCCAGACAATTAGGTCCAAAGCAAACCATAAAACCCTTTTGGACCACAGAAAAAAATAAACCTAGACAAAAGCTGATAAAAGGACTGACTCCCTTTCGGCTCAGCTCTGTCTGCTCCCAACAGCTGTCCTCCTTACGCCACAGGGCATCTCCTGAAGCACCTCAGAAAGATCAGATAAATTATTCAAAACACAGGCTAATTCCTGGTGCTTGGACTCTTTGTTCGCTCCAGGATCAGCGCAAGCTGTCTACTTCCTGGAGGGCTCGCTCTGCCTCCAGTAAAGGGCAAACACAAAGGCTTCGATTTGCAGAAGAGGAAATCAATTTAGCAGCTAATAAATACGCAATTTGTGCAATATACATACTCTCCATCTCCCTTGATGCTCATACAAAAGTTAATGGGCCGTACTCTGCTAAGCACAGTTATTGCACGCATTCACGTGAACAGCAGCTTAGCTCGCTGGAGAGCAGAGCTGGGAGGGAGCCGGGTAGCGGATGCTTGGCAACCCCATGTTGTATTTCCTCACAAACAGCAATAGCAGAGATCCCTCCACGGAGGGCTACAGTCTGAGGAGTCAAGGTCACACATTTTGGAAGATGCTCTGCAGCATCACATGACGGTCCTGGCACAGATCCAGGCCAAGGATCTCTCGGACGCCCTGCGCAGGGTCTGTGCAGGCATCTCTACAAGGACCTTTGCTTACTGATAGCCTGGTCTCCTCTCAAAAATTCACAGACTCTGCGCACAGGAACTTAAATAAACCTATGACATCTGATAACAGTCATGCTCGCACCTTTCCACCTAACCACAGGGAGGCACAAACACGCTGCAGCCGTGCAAACCGCAGAACTTATCTCGAAGCAACAGCAGCCTAAGTAGATCAAGAAGCACACATCATGGGTATCTTCAAGATCTAAAGGCTCTCCTCGAATGAAAAAAATCTCAGTAAGATTGCAGATGCCCATAAGAGACAGCTTAACATAATTTCAAACAAAGTGAAAAGTTTAAAGCCAAAGTCAGCAATGCAGCCTGTCCAAAATACCAACTCCTGAACGCAGACGCTCAGCCAACAAAAAGCTCTGCCGAGGCACACTCAAACACTGCAGCAGAGCAAGTTTTCGATTCTCCCTTCCCTCCTTATTGTGATTTCCAAATGTATTTGGCTGCCAAAGTTTATGGGTCTTCTTTTACATCTTTTGGTTTAAAATGAGTCCCTCCCGTCCTCTGGGTGCTCCGAGTTTACCGTATTAAATCAGATGAATTAGTCCAAGTCTGCACCACTGCACATCCCCCTGCAGTCTATCCTTTCCTTCATCTTCAAGAAGTGCCTCAGAAAATAAAGAGGTAAAAACACTGTGATTAAAGGCAGGCAGGAAGCTAATTAGCTCCAATATTGTGCTTTTGTAAGTCGTAAGTTATCGTACACCAGAGCACTGATTTCTTATACTTGCAGCTGGCCAGTGCAATACAACTGTGGAAGTTTGCTTGATCCCTGACAAGCAAAAACAAAAGCACACAAACAAAAAAAAAAAAGGAAAATAGGAGCCAGATGAACTCCTTGAGCCCCTCGCCCACTCCAGGAACGCGCCCTGGAGAGACGGCGGCTGGAGAGGCTGCATGAATTTTTTGGCAGCAGGACAGCCTGGGTGCAGAGGCTGCTCAGAAGCGGTGGAGCGGATGGCGCACACCTCTGCCCTGCCAGCAACGCCAGCTATGGAGCTGTCTGGCTGCTGACACCGTGTCAGCGCCCAGCAGGAGCTCGCGAGGAGACCTGCTTCCCGATGCGAGCAATGAACTTAGGCTTAGGCAAGTTTAGCAGGCAGGGGATTTCGGGTGAACATACCCCAGCGTGCCATACAGGCATGGTCTGACAAGCAATGAAGCCAAGCCACCATGCTCTCCGCCTGTGCCTGGGGAAGTGGGGTTCCCCCCTTCTGCCACCCCCAACAGCACCATCCTACCCCTCGAGGAGTTCTGTCCCCTCCTCAGCCAGGACCAGTCACGGGGTGAGGGCAGTGACACAGCCTCAACAAGGGAGATCCCTACAAGGTGAACAGATAGAGGAGCTGTCTATGTTAGAGGTACATCCCTAACAACAGTCAATGCAAAGCTGGTAACGCAGGAATACCCCTCGGAGTGGCTGCCACATGTCGTGACACCTGCAGTGGCACGCTTCCAAGCATCTCACATACGGTTTACACAAGTCCACCCAGCAAGCCTCAGCAAGAGGTCTGTAACAGAGATAACTTGTCTAACAACTCAGCAATGGTACAAGGAGGTGGGGTAAGGAGTGGAAACAGGGTGCAGGCTCACAGCAAAAATTACTCTATCTTGTTCGGACAACCAGAATCATAGAATCATAAAATTGTTAGGGTTGGAAGGGACCTTAAAGATCATCTAGTTCCAACCCTCCCACTTGATCAGGTTGCTCAGAGCCCCATCCAGCCTGGCCTTAAAAACTTCCAGGGATGGGGCTTCCACCACCATTCTGGTGACCGAGTAAAAACCAAAGAAGGCTTCAAGGCTGCTCAAATCCTTCCTGCAACCCCAACCCAGGAGGAGGAGTTGAAATGCACTCTCCCTGCTATTTATGCTTTACGGACAATAACTTCACCACTAAACAACTTCAGAATAACTTAAAGCCCCTTCTCATTGATTTTGATAATTAAATATTTTAGTATTTTAACAGTCACCCTAAACATCCAAGTCATTTGCTTAGTGAGAGGGTCGAGCCTCACGGCTCTTGTTTCAGACACCCTCCAACAGAAGTGTCATTGTCACCAAAGAGCAGCACGTGCATAGGGAGGAATAACTAACATCCCTCAGCTATTCCAATGTCAAAGCCTAACAGAAACACAGTACTCAAGTTACCTATGAGTGGAACTGAAGAAACACAGGTGAAGTGTCTCTCATCAGGGAATTACCATGAGTTAACTACCGCACGTTAATTAATCCAGCTATAGCAACATATCTTTTAAAAAGGAAGACATTTTTCAGCGCCCAACAGGCATTGCACTATCATTTACTCACCGGCTCACGCATTTCTTCTGCACTCAAACAAGCCTGCCACGTAAAAAAAAATCTGAGGATCTAGGAGACAAAGAAAAGCCTTTCACAGGGAACACCAGCAGGCTCCAGTAACACAGGGCAGGACTCGCATTACTGAAGACACTGGCCAAGTGAACAGCACGGGGAGATTGCTGGAGGAAGGCTCCTCTGCCAGCAATCAACAACCAGAAACCGATCAAACCGATTAAAAAAAAAAAAGAAAAAAGAGCTTAAACAACTTAAAAATGAAATAACTACTGGACCAATTGACTTAAAGACACAGATTCTCCTGTTACAGGAACAGGGTTTCTCATTGTAGAAGAGATGTTAGAGCCCAACCACAAATGACCAGGATCAACACCGGAATCTCCAAAACATCTGTTCATCCCTCCAAAGCAGCAGGCCAGACCATACCACAGTAATCATCCATCCTGACCAGAATATCCATGGAAGAGCCCACGCCCCAAGGTGACAACTCCTGAACCACAATGAAAAGGTTCAACTGCCAACAATCAGCCAACTTTTCTTCAGGAAGCCTGCTGCTGCCATTCCCACCTGCCTGAGCGGGACGCTGTTGTCTCAGCACACAGCAGAAGGGCAACAAAAACATACACATCTAAGGAGGCATTCGTATCTTTGGTGAATGCAATGCAATCCATTTTAAGTAAGGTACATGAGATCGAGGAACACAACCAACACCTTTTGAAAGTTGGTCCAGATCAGTCCACTCCAGCCTTTGAGAACACGCCAGAAGCATCATATCCATTCAGAGATTTTTGTACTTTCTTTATAAAGACCACTTCAGTGACACCTGGGTGGACAATATGCTGCCGGTTCCTGCCCTGCATGGCAGAGCACTACACAAACACCCCATGCAGCTTCTTCCTCTCATTAATTTTTCCTTTCCGGCCCCCACAGGAGACAGCAGCTATTCCTCCCATTGGGAAGCAGACCTCCATTTTTCTTTCAACTCGCACAAAATCGTATCAAACCTAAATCCAACAGAAGACATCTGACTTCAAAGGCAGCAATTGCATCCCAGCTGTATGATGCTAACAAGGTGTTTATGTTTGTTTGATACATGCAGAGCTTAACGTCGTTACACAAGACTCCTGTAGGTAATGTTCCACTGCAAACACACTGGGACTATGAATAAATTTAATTCAGGAGATTCCTCAACAAAATCAAGTTTGTAAAGTACACTTTTTTTTTTTTTTGCTTCCTCACAAAACTCATCTTTCTCTGGTGGGACAGCCCTCGTTTTGACAGGCAACGGTGCTATTTCCACTCATGTCAGTTCCATCAAATCAGCATAAAATAACTGAAAAAGCATCCCAGCATCTGATGAGACTAACCAGTAATTTTGGGCTGCCCCTTTACCAGGAAAACATACATATTAGGACTGTCAGTTGATTACAAGTAAACCAAAATGGAAAGGTGAAATGGAAAAACATATGCTTACATATAAATACAGTCCTACCCCCACAGGTGCGCACGAAGACTCAAACACAAAGCTGATACGGTCAGCCAGATCCTGGCAGAGAGGCTGCACAGGAATAAACTGCTAGGCACAAATGAACTGAAATACATTGGTTTGCTCACCACACAACTATCTCTACCTTCCAGAATACATGCAGACATGTCCAAGTAGACATACGCCCATCAAGCTGACAAATCTGCCAGTGTCAGCTTGCACCAGCAGCGTACATGGACACACACTGGTCTTATAATTCCACTGTGGGCAAGAGTAAGTGCAGTCATCTTCTGATTTTATTCAATCAGCTCCCACCTGCTAAAGATACAACTCACTTTGCCTACATTAGAATAAGAACAGGTAATTAATACATAGATAACACGTAGTTTACCTACTGAAGACAAGGATTAATTCTCCCCTCCAGTCCCCGCCTCTTTTCTTATCTTGTTCTTGTCTATCTTCCTTGTTTTCTTATCTACATAACATGTTTCATTTTACCTGACCATTCATACATTGCTTCATACCTAAACTGCAGCAGGCTTACTGCTCCCTTTGCTTCACAACCCTCCACCTCCCCACTGTCCTCTCGCTCCCTGAATTCCCCTCTTTGAGGTTCCCTAAGCAAATCACCAGGTTTGCTGGGGCTCCTCCTACTTTCCCCATCCATTATGGCCTTCTGCTCAGAGAGGTAAGTCCACAGTGCCCACATTGCGCCCCAGCAGATCCACCATTTCAATATTGAGTCATCAACATCTCGTTCCTCTCCTCCTGCCAGGCCTGTGTCCAGTAGCACCTCCAGCAGCGGGGAGAGGAGCTTCTCTGGTCACTCCTTGCACTCACAAAGGCAGTGACACAAAGAAGATGAGGAGGATACAGGAGTCACGGCATCTCTTACCAAATTCCTGTACCAAGGATTGTACCAGCCACAGTGATGCCCACAAACTGTTTCAAGTAATATTCTGCTTTTGATAGTGCTGTATGAGGTAACTATGACTACCCCAGAGACACAGTGTAGGTTACACACTGACATCAAATTCATATGACCACAGTGACCGACAAAGTCCATCACAGCGCTCACCAGTTCTTTCATCTGCCAAATACAAACGATTCTTGACCTCTCAAAAAGCCTCCCAGAAACTCTTTTCCATCAGGCAGAGAAAGGTACAGAGCTCGTACCTTCCTCGTACGTAGGCAGAAACCCATCTCCCAACTCCAGAACATCACTGATGTGCTGACCAGCATCCAAGGGCAAGAGCGACACTCTAGTATCTTGATGTGCTCAGACGTATACCCCTGGGCAACCTCCCAGCCCAGGCCCCTTCCTCTTACCCACAGAGGTCTCTCTGACCAGGTATGGACCTTCTCTGATTTTTGCCAAAAACAAAACAAAAAGGTTATGGCTGGAATAGGGTAGAGAGGGCAAAGGCCTCAATGGGGGAGTAGACCGGACTGCACATGGGAAGGGAACTGTAAATTCCAAATTCCAGCTGAACAGGTCGGGAATTCCCACCCAGTACATCTGAACCATCACATACACTCTGAAAAGGCACATACAGTACATATGCTTTGCTTCTGAAAAACCCCAGAGCACACCAAGCAGCAAGTACTTTAAGAAGTCCCAGTTCCTACAGTCTTCCTGAATGCCGTACGCAAGAGCTGAAACCATAACAGCCAGTTATAAGCAGTTCCAGCTCTTGCTTGGCACTGGGAGCAGGACAAGTGACTCCACAGGTTGCAAATAGAATCAAAATTCTTCCTAGAAAAGTAATTCATTCCAAGGCATAGAATTCACATCACCATTCTTCAAATGATAATTTTCTACATAATGTCAGCAGTAAAGACTATTACTAATTTTGGCAATGAGAAAAATGCAAAATTGCTCCAATTACAACTTGGGTGTTGTTTTTTCTTAAATCACTGTCAAAGTGGGATCCTACTTCACAAACATCCAGGACACTAAACATACAGGACTGCTCCTGGACTTTTAAAATAATACTTAACTAAGAAGGACAACATTTCTTCACAGCAGCAGTCACCGGCATCCAGACAGACTTCAGTTTTCACTCAACAAATAAAAGTTTCAAAAATTATGAAATAGATTCTATTTTCAATACTTAGAATTCCAGCTCTTCTTGGTTTCTGAGCTGTCAGCCATGCCTTGAACACAGCACCGTCAACCACACTGGCCAGGGGGACCCTTTGGGAAAAAATGAAGCTCCTGGATTCGTGGGCATGAACAGCTGATGCCTGTTAGCCAGGAGAAGACGTGAGCATGAAGGTGGGGCATACAGAACACTAAGGGTGAGAAGACGTGAAGCAACCCCTTGCTTGATCATGAGGCTTGAGGACCATAGCTGCACACTAAGCCCAGCACGAGAACAGGTAGGTGTCCCTTCGTCTCAGTACTGTCACCTGGAAGGGCTTTAGCCGGTGGATGTCAAAAACACTGTAGGATATTGAATTAAAAACAGAACAGGGTGGCCTGTAGAGACCTTCTGGATCTGCTGCCCTAGCTCCAAACACTCAAACTCAACTTCCATGAAGACTTCTCTCTTGTACCCCAACTCCAGCCCCTGCTGAACTCCCCGGCAGCAGACACCCTGTACGAAACAGGAACCCCCTGCAAGAGGCTCTCCCCTCAGGCCAGCCTGCCCCAGCACGCGTCTTCCACGCACAGCCTCCAAATCTCACAGTCTCTGACGGCTGTCCAGAGGAGCACTGCCACAGCCCCCACAGGCCATGGCCCCCACGGCAGTGAGAGCTGTCCCACCCTCTCCTGCTCCCACCACCTCCCTCACAGCAGCAGTTGCACAAGCCAGGTCAGAGAGCATTTCTGGCTGAAAGTTAACTGAGCAAAGCTTTTTTTTTTTTTTTTAAATATAATTACCTGTTTCCAGCTTAATGACTTCCCTGCTCCACCTCGCCATACTGTTTAAGCCAATTAAATCAACACTGATGCAGTCCTACCTACTTTTCTCCCCACCCAGCAATACATTCCCACACCTCCCTTGCGCTAGTGCCTGCCCAACCCCACCACGAGCAAACGCTGGGCATCCAAACTGTGGACAACTCAACCACTTTTTGGTGAGTTTGCTTTGCGACAGCTAGGCTTGCCTTGGCATCAACGGGACAGGTGCTGGGGACAAGGACACTTCCGAGAGCAGCCAGGCCTGCGCTGGCAAACTGCAGACACATCCAGCCCCTTCCCATCCCACCCCCAGGCTCCCTCGGCTCTACACAGGCAGTCGTGCGGCAGCAGAGGGTTGTCCTCCTGGGATAGAGTTTCTTTGCTGGTTCCAGGAACTTGCCTTCACCACCAATGTCACAGCAACCTGCTCCTCCAGAGCCCACCCAGGATCCCACCCTCAGCTCCTCCCAAGACACCCAAACACTCAGCTGTTACCTCAAAATTAAACAAGCCCTAAACACCACCTTTCACCACAAGCACTTGCATATCATCAAACTAGCCCTGTCATCCTGAATTCACATTTAAACAGCCACTTAAAACCATTACAACAGAAACAACTGCCCTTCCTCCACCTGGAGAAAGGATGGAGATGCTCCATCTTACAGGGCATCATGGGTTCTGGAGTCAGGGTGCAAAACCAGCTCTCAGCCCTAAAGATACACGGGATTCAGGGCAGGGTTCATTAACATGAAAACCAGGGGTCAGGTGGAAATACAAGGGGCAACACAGAGTGATGTAACTGCACTGCAATGAGGCTATTTCTTGTTTTATTGCAACTGTTTTGGCATATCATGGTAAAGTCTTTAACCCATGTGTTTAATTTACAAGGTTTGGGATTCTGGTTTTTCAGAGGTGTTGTAAACATGGATAATACCACCTTCCCAAGGCCTAACAGGTACCCACTCCATCCAGCACTCATGAGAGCTTCACATGGCGGAAGCTGCAAACAGCAAAAATTCACCTTTTTATTCCAAGTATACCAAACTCTTTAGTTTATATGATCAGTTCTCAGCCCAAACAGGTCCCCACCAGTCTCGGTGCAGTCTGTCCTAGCAGGACAGAACACACACTACAGCAAACAACTGTGACAAACATTATTTGCTGAGAGCACCTGCACCTCTCACAGAGAGAGCACACTTTCCTTCTTCTATTAAAAAATAAAGAATTCCCAAAACAGGGCAAACAGCTTCTTCAGTATTACCATCCCTGTTTTACATTAAAAAAAATAAACCAGCAGTGCATCACCCCAGCCTAATGAAGCCTAAACTATTGCTCAAACAGAGAGCATTTTTCAGTGGTCTGACTTTAAAGGAAAAACTCGGAAGCCGTAGCTTTTCTGAAATAAATATCCACCGTTTTCACAAGACTGCTCAACCATCACCAGGCACAGGCGGGAACCCTGGCAACGTGACCCTGCCATAGCACTGTAAATTTCCAACAGAATAAAACAAAACTGAACCACAAGTTCCCCGCTACGCTGCTGGGACTGAAACATCTGCCTCCACACAAACACACCAACGGACACCGAGGGACCGGGTGCTCCGCGCTGGCCGCCCAGCGGGGCCGGGGCCCAGGCATCCGCAAACACCGGCCGGGCCGCCTGCCCGCCCGCTCCCCGCCGGGGCCGCCTCCCGGGGCGAGGGGACGGGCCGCCCCCGGCGCCCCTCGCTCCGGCC